>OX451736.1:1785235194-1785600924 GCA_948472305.1 Vicia faba | reverse complement strand
AAGGCCTAAAAATCGACTATACTAGGGCAAAAGTCAACTATGGCCCACATACAGTCAAACTTCAAGATTTTTGGTCAACATCCTCATTTTGAAGTATATTTCATCATTTTATCAAGGGTTGATCATGATTCATCAAGGATTGTTAATAATTCCTCAAGAACCAAAAGTTGCTAAATTAGGGTTTTGCAGGAAAAGTCAACTCAACTTTGACCAAGCATAACTTTCTCATAATTTATGAGAAATGACCCATCCAAAGCTCATTTGAAGAGGATTACATGATATACAATCCATATTCATCTCCCAAGTTCAAAATATGCACTCACAAGAAGTTATGAATTTGGACATTATAGGTCATTTTGAAAAGTCAACAAAAACACCTTTTTTGTCAAAGCTTCATACATGAGCATGGAATATCAAATTGATATTAGACCAAAAGGGTTGCTTAGAGGACATCTCAATCTTTCTAAAAAGTCCAATAAAACCTCCAAAGAGTCAAAATTGAGGAAGTTATGCATTGGTGAAGTTGACCTTTTTTGCAAAATTGTCAAAAGTCAACTATGCCTAAAACTTCAAATTTTGCCAAATGGGCCCAATATTTTTCACTTGTTTTGAGTTGGCCACATGGTCCACGAGCCCTAGTCTTTGCCACTTGTCATTATCATATTTATATTATTTATTTTGATTTTTATTTGAATTAAATCATTTTAAATCAAAACAAATCATATAAAATCGAAAACATTGAAATTCAAAGATTCTTTACATGATTTAGGTCTTAATATCCAGCCAACATCAAATCAAATTCGTGTAAAGGCATGAGTTGCACAAAAATATTGAATTAAGCCATTTTTGGAAATATTTTAAGGTGAATCAAATCAAGATCAAGGGCATTGATGGAGGAAGATTGAGGCCAGGTTTTCAACCCTAATTTACTCCTCAATACATAAGGAGTGTGTGCAGACCAAAAGAGGCTAGAGAAAGAGACGTGTGATAAAGAACAAAACTTAGAAAAAACAAGAAAAAGTGGTGAATCGAATTCTCACTTAGAGGTAGTTTCAAGACCCTTAGGCCATTCCAATCGTTTCCTGAGGTCATCAGCAAGTAAAAGCAATCAAACTCAAGCATTTCCAGGCCCTATATCACGCTGTAAGTCCATCACGACATGGCTTCTTTCTTGAATTATGTTTGCATAATTCAGGCATGTATAGCATAATATAATCATAGATTCTTGTTCACCATGACAATTGCAAGCTTTCTATAATACCCAATTGCATTTTCATAGACTGAATCGATAATTGTCATTGCTTGGTTTTTTTGTTCTGTTTTAGGGTTTTTGTATACAGGAAAAATTAGTCTTCATGAAGGGTACTATCATGCTCAGAATGACAAGACGAATCCAACCATGGCATTAGAAGTCATTTATCGTGCCCATGGAGAATTTTAAGATGAACCAGGCTTGTAGCTACGGACAAACGTCGGTAGGTAAAAGTTTGGAACTTTTACCAACGGAACGAGGTCAGGAATGACTTGCGTGTCACCTTTCCATTGGCATATTTGAATTCTGGCGCGTGTTTTCTTTGTTGTCCACTAACTCCATTTATTTTGCATATTATAATTATTGCTTATCTTATGAACAAACCAAGCAGCCAGCGCAGTTGGTAAGTAGAGCGTTGGATAGTGTTCCAGGACCTGGGTTCGAATCCCAGGTCCCCCATTCCTTTCATATTATTTTCTTTTCAGTAATCAGATGCGTGCACAAGACCAAGGTCCATCATGGGACCTCATAATCCAGCTTGCCAAGTGTCTTGAGATCCAGATCTGATGGCCAGCAATGGAGAAGGATCATAAGCCAAGTCAAACGCACATGCATGGGATTCTGGAAGTCAATGTGGACCTCCATCTTTTAGGTTCAGAAGTTGCTTCTCATACCCCCCAAAATTGCTATTGTAGGCCCAAATTTCTTTTCTTTATTCTTTTATATTTATTTCATTTAATTTATTTACTTTATTTTACTAACCAATTAATTATTTCCTCTTTTATCAAAAAAATCACAAAATAATACTTTTCTCAAATTAGGTTTAGATTTTATTTTTATCAAAAAATTATTAATTTAATTAGATTTTAATTTTAGGTAAACTTTAATTCCTTTTGTAAATAATTAAAAATAATTAGAATAATCATGTTTTTATTCCAAATTTATTTTTATTTTCTTTTTCCTAAAAATACCAAAAACCAAAAATTGGCCATGTAATTATTTTCATTAATTAATTTACTAATTAATTGTATATTTAATTTTAAAAACCTAAATTATTTTCTTTAAAAAATAATTAAAAACAACAAAAAACATTTTTTCTTTTAATTATGTTAGAAGGGTCAAAACCATAGTTTTCTTCGCGATTTTACTTTCATCGCGCGCGCTTTATTGTTTTATTATTTACCATATTGATGTAACTGCCTACGAGTTTGTAATAGTTAATTAGGTCTTTACTTTTATCGCTTTATTTTCAAAGGGTTTTTTGGCTATGTAAATACCTGAAGCCTTGTAATAGCGTAGTTTAATTTCCGGACTTTAAATTCCGAAAAATATTAAACTGTTAGATGTATGATATTAGGATGCATGACAAGAATGTGTGATTAACTTTAAAACAGTTAAATAACCCTAAAAATGTGCAAAGATAAATAATCTGAAATTGAATCACTCGCACATGCGCACTCCTAGGGTATACTACCACTTGGTTGCCTTCGGTAAACGGTCATTGAGTATAGGATGCTTTAGTGGTCGTCCTTTTGTCCAAAGATCAAAGTTGCCTCGGAAAGGTTTCCTCGAATAATGTTGGCTCGAATAATTGATCTAAGACATTAGGGTTACTACTAAGACGTCCTAACATTGCTTTAGTGACCGTATGTCCCACTTTCGAATTGACCCTCAAACTCCAACGACGGTGCTACCTACTTACTAATAGTAGGATAACATTGTTTAAAGGAAACAAACATAGAACAATTCTTTTTTCGAATAGGTAGATTAGTTCTTAAGTACTTGCTCAATCAAAACAAACTTTTTCACACTTACGCTCCTTTACAAACAAAGTTTTCAAAAACACTTCATTACACTCTTGAGGACTGATACAAGGGTTAAATCGAAGTTAAAACAAAAACTTTTCAAAGCACACAAACATACAAAGAAGCAATTTTGAAAATGATGAGAAAGTACCTAAGAGCCCATAGGTAACTACGGATAGAAAGGGTGCTAATACCTTCCCTTTCTATAATCTACCCCCCGTACTCAAAAATATCTCGAAAAAGGAATTTTTCTGTGCTTTTTTCCTTTCCTTGTTGGATAAAATAAAAGGCGGTGGCGACTCTTTCTTACCGTGACATTTTGTGAACACAAACGCAAAACGCAAACCAACATTTCAAAATAGTCTGGTTCTGGCCACCGTATCACAGAACTGGCGACTCTGCTAGGGAAATAATAAGTGGGGTGTACCTTAGGATTAGTTCATCATATTGTTTTCAATTGTTTGATTTGTTTGCTTTATATTTGTGGGCTCTGTATCGGAGTTACTATAGATCCTAACCCGGGTCTGGGGATACCTTTTAGGTAAGTAGAAATAGACTGTGAGGGAACTGTATGGCATAGACCGATACGGTTGAAGCAGTAGCTACATTGATGTGGCACATTAGTTGGTACCGATATCCCTTGTGGAGGAACAAGGAGAGTATGGGGCTTCTATATGGGTCATTAAGCATCAACTGACCTTAGAACCTATAATTGACCAACTTGGCCATAGAAAGTAGCAAAATGCTACACTCATTGAGACCATACTCTCGTGATGGTTCCAGCCGCAAGAAAAGATTGCTAAGCTGAAACTATGACCGATGAAGGATGGTCAGTGATATTGAGAACCTCTAGAACCTGGTTACTATTATTAGGACAGGTGGAACCAACTAAACTGAAAGAGGGTAGTACCTAGACTCCATGCGAGCCTAAACTCAAGGGCTATTATGTGACTTGTTTGCCCTTACCATGTTTGCTATCTGTGATACCTGTTGTGTGTTTTATCATAACATCATGCATCATGACATAACATGCATATTTCATTAGACTAACCATTTCAAGGACTGAGGGGATTCATCTTTGTTCTGTTTTGCAGATCATGGCTTCTATGCACAAAAATACCATTCGAGTCAGCTTCGTGCAAATCCCTGCTCAGCTTAGAGAGTTGGTTTCAAAAGTTCCTAATACTTCTTCCTTTGTTAGAAGACATGGTCATCTCCTTATCCTGGTCACTTCCAAGTTGGATGAGCAAATGATGAGCGTGTTGTTCTAGTTCTTTGATCCATTGCATCATTGTTTCACCTTCTCGGACTATCAGCTAGTCCCTACTTTGGAAGAGTTTTCTGATTTACTGGGTATATCTATTCTAGAGCAGACACCCTTTACATGTTTGGATATAGATCCTAGGCCATAGGATATCGCTTCAGGCCTACATCTGAAAATGGATGATGTAGTATCTAACTGGGAGATTCGAAGCGGGGTGAAAGGTTTCTTGGCTAAGTTTTTGATCGATCAAGCTCAACAGTTCTGGGATAGTTTGGACTTTCAAGCTATTGAAGATATCCAGGCTCTCCTCATCTACAGCTTGGTTCTGTTCCCAAATCCATATTCTTTCGTCGATGTGGACGCAGTAAAGATCTTCATGTATCGTAACCTAGTGCCTACTCTCTTGGGTGATATTCTGCATGCTCTTTATACCTGTACTGTTCGAAGAATGGGAACTCTCATGTGTTGTACACCTCTGTTGGCGAGGTGGTTTATTTCTCACCTCCTCAAGTCTGTGTTGAAGAATGAGGAAGGTTTAGGTTGGGCTTACAGAATCATGTCCCTTGCTCATACGGACATCCTTTGGAGTACTAAATATATGAAAAAAGTAGCTGTCATTGATCGATGCGGGGAATACCCTAATGTTCCATTGCTTGGAATTCTAGGGGGAATAACCTATAATCCTTGTTTGGCTTTACGACAGTTTTGACGAGCTCGGAGAGATGGTCCCCATGAACTGCTGCTTACAGGCATTGTCTTTGACTACAAGGGGGATGTTGAGGGACATCGCCGCAGGTTTATACGAGCTTGGGGCGGGGTGAACAGGTATGACCCTCATGAGCTAGGAATGAAGACTTCTCTCCCTATGGAACCTTATCTCCAGTGGGTCCGAGCTCGAGTTCAGAAGCTTGGAATGCCCTATGAAGTTGTGCTACCAGTGATTGTGGAGCATACCAATGAAGAAGTTGTTCCTTATACGGTCCTTTATCCATACATGCCTGTTGTACCCCAAAATTTTCCCTCCCATATTTCTCAAGACATTACAAGAATAATCTCCAAGTTTCTCAAGATTGCTCAAGAGTTGGACAGTCAAATCATCTTCTAAGGCAGTCAAACTCAAAACTAGGGTTTTGTGTTGCATCAAGGTCCTTGAATCCAAATGACCTCAAGTTCTCCCCAATGTCCTAATATGTTCACAAGGTCATCCATGTCAAATTTCAAGCCTTGTAGAGGAAGTTTGGTCAGTCAATTGCTCAAGAGGTCCAAAAATCGACTGTGCTAGGGCAAAAGTCAACTGTGATCTACAAATAGTCAAACTTCAAGATTTTTTGTCAACATTCTCATTTTGAAGAATTTTTCAACATTTTATCAAGGGTTGATCATGATTCATCAAGGATTGCTGAAAATTCATCAAGATTCAAAAGTTGCTAAATTAGGGTTTTGTAGGAAAAGTCAACTCAACTTTGACCAAGCATACCTTTCTCATACTTTATGAGAAATGACCCATCCAAAGCTAATTTTGAAGAGGATGCAATTTACTACAATCCATCTTCATACCCCAAGATCAAGAAATGCACTCACAAGAAGTTACAAATTTGGACATTATAGGTCATTTTTGAAAGTCAACAAAAACACATTTGTTCCAAAGCTTATAACTTGAGCATGGAATATCAAACTTAGATGGGACTAAAAGGGTTGGTTAGAGGACATATCAAGGTTTCTAAAAAGTCAAAGAACAGCTCCAAAAGTTCAAAATTGAAGAAGTTATGCATTGTTGAAGTTAGGATTTTTTCCAAAATTGCCAAAAGTTAACTATCCCCAAAACATCAAATTTTGTCAAATGGGCCCACTTTTTTCCCTTGATTTTATTGAATTAGTTCATTTTAAATAAATTTAAATCCAAATAAAATCTAAATATTGGTAACTTGGTATCTTTTTGATTGATACAAGCCTTAATTGTCATCATGGACATGATCAAATTCGAATCAAGCTATATCATGAACAAATATTGGATTTGGAATGAAATTGGAATCTTTTTAATGGAGGATCATATAATATCTCCAAGCATTGATTTACAAAGATTGAAGTCAAAATTTTTAACCTAATGCATTTCCTTATACATATACAAGCTAAAGAGGCACGAATCAAGACCTAGAGGCTGCATAAACACCAAAGCAAAACTTGGAAAAAACGTGAAAAAAGCTTGAATCTGAAATCGATCCTAGAGGTGCTTTCAACACAAAGTCTCAACCCTATCCTCTTGCTGGACATCCACTGAGTCTGTAGCAATCAAATGCAAGGCCATTCATCTCCTAAAAAGCGCTGTAAGTCCTTCAAAACACGACCCTATATTTGAAATCACAATCTCTTATTCTGGCATTTTCTTGACAAATCATTGGCATGTTCATGATCCTTGTGTGATTTTTGAACTTTCTACATTATTTAATTATATTTATATGACCTGTAGTGCCATACCCTAATCTAGGGTTTTTGGTTCTTGTTTTTAGGCGTTTTAGTTTCAGGCAAAATTAATGCAAACAATGAACATGGACGTGATTAGGGAAAGGAGACGAGCATGGCTATGTTTTTAGATTTAATTTTAATGGCCTAAAATTGATTTTAGAAGACACCTACACATTTAGCTGCGGATGAAAATCCGCAGGTAAAATAACCAGGTCTCCACGAGGAAGATGAAGGCGTGTCTCCCTCCTATTGGGAAATTCAAACTTTCGCCCTTATTTTTTATAATTTCTGGCATTTGTTTTGTTTTCTAATATATTAATTGATACCTAATCCAATAACAAAAGAAGCAAATTGGCTCAGTGGCGAAGGCATTAGCGTGAGAACCAACGGGACCTGGGTTCGAATCCCAGGTCCCCAACATATTTCTTATAGTTTTCTTTCAGATATTCCAGTGCAAAGCCAATGGCGTGGTCCATCATACTCCTTCAAATCTCCAAATGCCAGATGGCCCCAGGCCAGATCTGGTGGCCAGGATTGAACGTGCATCCTATTGCCTAGTCAACGTGCCATGGAGAATCTGGAAAGTCAACCAGGCTTGAACACGTTTGGGCCTCAAAAATGCTGGTTTCACCCCCAAATCAGGCCCAACACCCCTTGGTTATTCCTTTCTTCTTTTTTATTTATTTATTTGTTTTGTTAATTATTATTATTTTTATCACTAACCAATTAAATTTTTTCCTCATAAAATCAAAAACCAAAAAATATGTTTTATTTATTAAAATTAAATTCATGCCTTTATTTTTGTAAATAATTTAATTTAATTAATTTAGTGTTAATTAGGTTTAACTTTTAATATTTTTTGCAATATTTAAAATCAATGTAGATAACTAGGTTTTACTAACTTTAAATCAATTTATTTTATTTCTTTAAATATCCAAAAATAAAAAAAAATAAAAACTTTTTTTATTATTTAATTAATTTAATTGTTAACTTTATTTAATTTCTTTTAATTAAAAAATAAACCAAAAAATGCTTTCTTTCAAAAAGGGGTCAAAACCCTAAAAACTCGCATTCGATTTAACTTTCCGCACGCGGTCTGTTTTTCCCTTATTGATGTATCTGTTTCCCGGAATATAATAGTTTAATAGGACCTTTAATATTTTTATCGCTTTATTTTATTTTCCGCATTTTATTTTCAAGGGTTGTTTTTGGCGATGTAAATACCCGACGCCTTGTAATAGTTAGATTTAATTTTCCGCAATTTAAATTCCGCAACTATATACTGTTAGATGTTTGATAATAGGGAATGCATGACAAGATCGAATGTATGAACTTAAAATCAACATAGCTCACCGTTGACATGTACAAAGATAAAATTAACTGAAAACGACACACTCTCACATGCGCACTGTTAGGGTACATCTCACTTGGTTGCCTTCGAACGTGTTCATTGAGTATAGGAAATTTTAGAGGTCGCCCTTTTGTCCAAATATCATAGTTGCCTCGAAACGGTTGCCTCGGAAAAATGATCTAAGACATTAGGGTTACCGCTAAGGCATCCTAACATTGCTTTAATGACCACACGTCCCTTAATCAAATTGACCCTTAAAACTCCAACGACGATGCTACCTGCTCATTAATAGTGGGATAGCATTATCTAAAGGACATTAGCACAAATTTATTCCTGTTTCGAGTAGGTAGATGGTTCTTAAGTACTTGCTCCTTTCAAAACAAAATAAAACTTTTCGCACTTACACATTTCAAACAAAAACTCCTTTCAAACCCACAAACACAAAGAAAAGCAATTTTTGAAAACACTTTGAGCAAGTACCTAAGAGCCCGTGGATAACCACGATTAGAAAGGGTGCTAACACCTTCCCTTTCTATAATCTACCCCCCGAACCCGAGAAACATCTCAAAAAAAATGGAATTTTTCTGTGCTTTTTTCCTTTCCTTGTTGGATAAAATAAAAGACGGTGGCGACTCTTGCTTACCGCGACATTTTGCAAAAACAAACGCAAAACACAAACCAGCATTCCAAAAACAGTTAGTTTTCTTCCCACCGTATCACAGAACTGGCGACTCTGCTGGGGAGTACTTATAAGTGGGGTGTACCTTAGGATTAAATCATTGTGTTTTCAATTGTATGATTTCCATGATTTATATTTGTGTGTTTGTATCGGAGTTCTAATGATCCTTACCCGGATCTGGGGATACCCTTTAGGTAAGTAGCAATAAAATGTGAGGGAACTATACGGTGTAGACCGATACGGTTGAAGCAGTAGCTACGTTGGTGTGGCACTTTAGATTGTACCAATATCCCTTATGTTGGAACGAGGAGAATATGGGTCATCTAAGGGTTCATTAAGCACCAACTAACTTTATAACCTTTAAATTGACCAACTTGGCCATAGAACAGTAGCAGAATGCTACACTCATTGAGACTAAACTCTCGCGATGATTCTGGCCGCAAGAAAAGGTTGCTAAACTGGAATTATGACCGATCGAGGATAGTCAGTGATATTGAGATCCTCTAGAACCCGGTTACTATTTTTAGGACAGGTTTAAACCAACTGAACTGAAAGAGGGTAGTACCTAAGCTCCTTGCCAGCCTGAAATTTAAGGCCTCTCTGTGTGACTTGTGTGCCTTTACCATGTTTATTATTTATGGATACTTGTGGTGTGCCTTCTATCATGACATCATGCATCATAACATTGCATACATCTTGCATTGGACTAACCTATTTCAAAGACAAGAGGGATTCATCTTTGTTCTGTTTTGTAGGTCATCATGATGCCCATGCGTAGGAATACCATATGGATTAATTTTGTCCAAGTTCCCACTATGCTTAAAGATCTGATTGCAAAGATGCCTGATATTACCTCCTTCCTCAGAGGACATGGTTATCTTCTCAGTTTGGTCACCTCCAAACTGGACGAGCAGATGATGAGTGTTCTGGTCCAATTCTATGATCCGCTTTACCATCGCTTTACTTTCCAGGACTACCAGTTGGTCCCCACCCTAGAAGAATTCTCTGAGTTTCTCGGTATCTCTATTTTGGAGCAGACCCCATTCACTGGTTGGGAGAAGATTCTTAGGCCCGAAGAGATTGCTACAGCCCTTCATTTGACCGAGGAGGTAATGGCTAATTGGGAGACTAGAAGTGGAGCAAAGGGCTTTCTGGCTAAGTTTTTGGTTGGTAAAGCTAACTATTTCTGGGATAGTCTAGACTTCAAGGCGTTCGAAGATATTCTGGCTCTTCTGATATATGGCTTGGTTCTGTTTCCGAACTCTGACTCCTTTGTTGATGTTAATGCGGTAAAAATCTTCATCTCTTGCAATCATGTGCCCACTCTCTTGGGTGACATCCTTCACCAGCTTTATGCTCGTACTGCCCGAAAGCGGGGAACCTTGATGTGCTGTGCTCCATTATTGGCAAGGTGGTTTATTTCACACCTTCCCAAATCAGTGCTGAAGAATAAAGATGGCATGGGCTGAGCTTATAGGGTTATGTCTCTCTCCCATAATGACATCATCTGGACTCTCAAGGGTATGGATAAAGAGGCTATCATTGATCGCTGTGGGGAGTATCCCAATGTTCCACTGTTAGGAACCCATGGAGAAATTTCTTACAACCCATGCTTAGCTCTACGTCAGTTCGAGAGAGCCAGAAGAGAAGGACCCCATGAGCTGGTAATGCCTAGTATCATCTTTGATTTTTAGGGGGATAGCAATGAGCAACGTCGTAGATTTATAAAGGCCTGGGATAGAGTTCACAGATCTGATCCACACGAGTTGGGTCCAAAGACTTCACTTCCAATGGAGCCATATCTCAGATGGGTCTGTATCCGTGCCCAAAAGCTAGGTATGCCATATGGAGCTGTCCGACCTATCATTGTTGAAGTTGCTAATGAAGAAGGGGTTCTTCCAACCATCCTTCATCCTCATATGCCCACTGACATTGGGGCACTGAAAATGTCTTAGATGCAACTGAGGGAAGAACATGATTCTTACTGAGAGAAGTTCAATGAGCAAGAGCAGAAGATCCAGAGGTTGACTAGGCAATTGGAGAACACGCGGATTCTCAATGATTATGTCCGCACCGACAAGAAGATACCATGGGAGCACTGATTGACCATTGATTGTTTCCTTTCCAGTTTTTGTTTACTTTTCAGTATTTCCATTCTTGTAACGCCCTGAGGGCATCAGTAGAACAATTTGAATTCCAAATTTTATCTAATAAAGTGTGTTTCATTTCTTGTTTACAAATTTGAATCTCCCGATTGTCTTTGAAATCATAATCATACGCATTTCATCCCATGCACTTCATAAACAGATACCCATTACAGGGCTATTATCTTCTTCGTTGTTTATTTCAGCACTCATCCTGTCTGCTGAACCTTCAACTGAGCAAGCTATCAAGGCCTTACAGGCCCAGAATGCCTAATTCCAAGAGCTGTTCATGAATCTAGCTAAGGGTCAGCAAGACCTGAAGACCTTGATTTTGAAAGAGAAGAAGAAGAAGAAGAAAATCTTGTTTAACACAGGACACCGGTTTGGAAATAGGCTACAGAATGAAGTTGATTTGACCACCTCATCTGGAGGGAAGGATAATCAGGAAGAAAGGAGGGCTCCTAGCCCTGTGGTCTCCGACAACGAGACGAATTTCGACGAAGACCAGTATCCTCCAGCTGAGGATAGATACAAACAACTGGAAGACCGGTTGAGTGCTATGGAAGTTCAGAAAGTGCCTGGTCTGAACTTTGGTGATCTAGGTCTATCGTCTGGGGTGGTAATTCCCCACAAATTCAAGGCACCAGCCTTTGCTATGTATGACGGGGTTTCTTGTCCGAAATTTCACCTCCGGTCATATGTGAGGAAGATTCAGCCGTACACCGCTGATAAAAACCTATGGATCCATTTCTTTCAAGACAGTCTCTCAGGGACTCAGCTTGAGTGATTCTACCAGTTGAACGGAGCCAGTATTCGCAGTTGGGAAGATTTGGCTACTGCTTTCTACAGGCAGTACCAGTATAACTCCGACCTCACTCCCACGCGTACCCAACTCCAGGGTATGTCAATAGGAATGGGTGAAGGATTCAAAGATTATGCTCAGAAGTGGAGGGACCTCTCCGGAAGAGTACAACCACCCTTGGATGATCGGGAGCTAGTTGACATGTTTCTGGGGACCCTGTCTGGTCCATTTTTCAACCACTTAATTGGAAGCTCTTCGTCTGGGTTTACATATCTCATTTTGACCGGTGAGAGGATTGAGGCTGGTATTAAGGCTGGTAAGATACAGAAGGGTGCCTCATCAAGCACCAAGAAGAAGCCATTTAAGAAAGAGTCCAGTGTTGTCTACAGTGCAAGAAGACAGAATAGACCTAAACACCGCCAAGCTGTTAATGCGGTTGTTATTTCAAAACCTGCTGGTGATCCTCAGCACAATAATCAACAAAAGGACGAGAGACCTCGAAGGCAATTCACCCGTCTAAGCATGACCTTATCTCAGATTCTGCCACAGCTGCTAAAGACCAATCTGGTGATTCCAAAGGAAGCCCCAAAGAATCCAAATATAACATCACCAAAGTACAACCCTAATGCCCGCTGTTCTTTTCACTCTGATAGCCGGGGGCATAATACGGATGATTGTTGGGTTTTGAAGAACAAGGTACAAGACTTGATCGATGCGAAGGAGATTGAGTTCGGAGCACCAAAAAAGCCTAAGCAAGATGCAGGGGTGAATGCTATCAGCGATGACGATGATGAAGAGTTTGATATCGACAGTTGGATCTACCCGACTGGCAAGGGTGGATTAAGCAACTGGACAGCGAAGGATTCTATTCCCGTTTCAGTTATCACCCAGTAATGAAACTTTTGTTTTGAATATGTAACAGACAATGTTTTAAACTTTATGGCCCGATGTCTTACCCGGGGCACTGTGGCTTCATTTGTGAGGGCTTTATGTGTGTCATTTTCATATATCATTAATAAAAGCATTGGACGTTCATGCATTTCAAATTTTGCGCTCCTTGTTTTTCTTTATTATATATTGCAAAATAACTATTTTACACACACTCACATATACAGGTCCACATCCACTACGGATCTCACTGGTAATGACTCTGCTACTGCCAGTTATGACTTCGAAAATCCGATCAACCTAGCCGAAGACGAAGGTGAAGATGATTGTGAAGTTCCTGGTAAACTTGCAAGAATGTTACTCCAGGAAGAAAGGGTTATTCAGCCACACAAAGAGCCGGTAGAATCAATGAATCTGGGTACTGAGATAGACAAGAAGGAAGTCAAAATCGGTGCAAATCTGGAGCTTAGTGTGAAACAACGGTTGATTCAGATCCTGCATGACTATGTTGAGATCTTTTCCTGGTCTTACAAAGATATGCCTGGTTTGGATACTGATATTGTGGTTCATCGCCTGCCTACCAAGGAAGATTATCCTCCAGTGAAACAGAAGGTCCGCCGAATGTGCCCAGAGATGTCTGAGAAAATCAAGGCTGAAGTTATGAAACAGTTTGACGTCGGTTTTCTAGCAGTTACTTCTTACCCTCAGTGGGTTGCCAATGTGGTTCCGGTATCGAAGAAGGATGGTAAGGTTCGAATGTGTGTCGACTATAGGGATCTGAACAGGGCTAGCCCCAAGGATGATTTCCCTCTGCCTCATATCGACGTTCTGGTTGACAACACTGCTCAGCACAAGGTATTCTCCTTTATGGATGGTTTCTCCGATTATAATCAGATTAAAATGGCTCCTGAAGACATGGAGAAGACAACCTTTGTTACTCAGTGGGGTACCTTTCGTTACAAGGTCATGCCTTTTGGACTGAAGAACGCTAGGGCAACGTATCAGCATGTCATGGTTGCTTTGTTTCATGACATGATCCATCATGAAATAGAGGTTTATGTCGATGATATGATTGCAAGGTCTCAGACTGAGGAGGAACACCTTGACCATCTGTAGAAGTTGTTTGACAGGCTGAAGTTGTACAAACTGAGGTTAAACCCGAACAAGTGCACCTTCGGGGTGAGGTCTGGTAAGCTACTGGGGTTTGTCGTAAGCGACAAAGGTATTCAAGTGGATCCTGCCAAAGTGAAAGCTATACAGGAGATGCCAGCTCCCAAAATAGAGAAAGAAGTCAGAGGCTTTCTGGGACGTCTGAATTACATTTCCCGATTCATCTCGCACCTGACTGCTACTTGTGAACCAATCTTCAAGTTACTGAAGAAAGATCAAGTGGTACGTTGGAACGATGAATTCCAGGCCGCTTTCGAAAGGATCAAAGAGTATCTCCAAGAGCCACCTATTCTGATGCCACCAGTTGAAGGGAGACCTCTGATCTTATACTTGACAGTACTCGATAACTCAATGGGGTGTGTGCTGGGTCAACATGACGAGTCTGGCCAAAAAGAGCATGCTATTTATTACCTTAGCAAAAAGTTTACCGACTGTGATACCCAATACTCACTGATCGAGAAAACTTGTTACGCTTTGGCATGGGTTGCTCGCTGGCTGAGACAGTATATGTTAATTCACACTACTCTGTTGATATCAAAGATGGATCCAATCAAGTATATCTTCGAAAAGCCTGCCTTATCCGGAAGAATTGCAAGATGGAAGATGATCTTAACTGAGTATGACATACAATATACGACCCAAAAGGCAATCAAGGGAAGTGTGTTGGCAGACCATTTGGCACATCAGGCAGTGGATGATTACCAGTCTATGAACTTTGAATTTCCGGACGAGAATATCATGTTGATAACAGATTGTGAGACACATGGACCGGATGGAGGACCTGAGGAAGGATCCCGATGGTCTATGTAATTTGATGGAGCCTCGAACGCTTTGGGTAATGGCATTGGCGCTGTGATCATATCTCCTAAAGGCTCTCATACTCTGTTTACCACCCGACTATGTTTCAACTGCACCAACAATATGGCGGAGTATGAAGCGTGCATCATGGGTCTTTGAGCAGCAATTGACCTAAGGATTAAGTTTCTAAGTGTCTTCGTAGATTCCGCTCTCGTGATCAGTCAGATCAAAGGCGAGTGGGATACGAAACACCCAAATCTTATTCCTTACAAGGAGTATGTTTTGACATTGCTTCCCCATTTCGAGGAGATAACCTTTGAACACTTCCCCAGAGAGGAGAATCAGTTGACGGACGCGCTGGCTACAATGTCTTCTATGTTCAAAGTAAATTGGGACAACGAAGCTCCCCGGATCATCATTGAAAGATTGGACGAACCTGCAAATTATTGTGACATTGAGACTGAAGAGGTAGCAGATAAACCCTGGTTTCATGAGGTGAAGAGGTAACTGGAAACTCAAGAATACCCCGAGGGTGCATCTGTTAATGACAAGAAGTTTCTGAGGAGGTTCGCAGCAAAGTTCTTCATCAGCAATGGTATCCTTTACAAGCGTAACCATGATTCGACCTTACTGCGTTGTGTGGATAAGAATGAAGCAGAAAAGATTATGGCGGAATTACATGAAGGTGCTTTCGGAACTCATTCCAGTGGACACACCATGGCAAAGAAGATCCTGCGGGCAGGGTATTATTGGTCCACTATGGAAGCCGACTGTTATCAGCATTCTCGGACATGTCACAAGTGCCAAGTCTATGCTGATAAGGTGCACATACCTCCATTCCTTCTGAACGTCTTGACGGCACCTTGGCCTTTTGCAATGTGGGGCATTGATATGATCGGCGAGATCAGACCTACAGCATCCAACGGGCATAGTTTCATCCTAGTAGCGATTAATTACTTTACGAAGTGGGTTGAAGCAGCTTCCTTTGCTACTGTAACCAAGAACGTCCTGGCACGGTTCATTCGGCACAATCTGATCTGTCGATATGGCGTACCAGAGAGGATCATTACGGATAATGGTACCAATCTCAACAACAAGATGATCACAGAGCTCTGCGAGCAATTCAAGATACAACGTCATAACTCTTCTCCCTACCGACCGAAGATGAATGGGGTTGTAGAAGCGGCTAATAAGAACATTAAGAAGATTGTACAGAAGATGACAGTGACATACAAAGACTGGAACAAGATGTTATCATTTTCTCTTCATGGGTATCGTGCCTCAGCACGGACGTCAACAAGGCAAACACCCTATTCCTTGGTTTATGGCATGGAGGCAGTCTTACCCATTGAAGTTCAGATACCCTCTCTTCGGATCATGAAGGATGCAGGTTTGAGAAAAGACGACTGGATTCAGACCCAGCTTGATCAGCTGAACCTAATCGACGAAATGAGACTTACTGCTATTTGTCATGGTCAGACGTACCAAAAACGGATGGTCAAGGCATTTAACAAGAAAGTCAGACGACAAGAGTATCAAGTTAGGGATCTGGTAATCAAGTGCATTATTCTACCTCAAGGTGATCCCAGGGGCAAATGGACCCCTACTTACGAAGGGCCATTTGTGGTTAAGAACATTTTCTCAGGAGGAGCTATGATTCTAACCACCATGGATGGTGACGACCTTCCTCACCCCGTCAATGCAGACATAGTGAAAAGATACTACACATAATTAAATACCCGCTAGGTTGACTGGCCTAGGCAAAAATAAGGGCTTCCCGGCGAACCAAAAGGGTTCGGGCAAAAATAAGGGATGAAAATGAAAAATTTGTACACCCGGCAAGTCAAAAACCTGAAAAGGCGGCTTGGGAAAAAATGGGTATCCCGGTGGACTGAAAACCTGAAAGGGCGGTCCAGGAAAAAGTTATGGAAAAGCGTAACACTATGTCTCATTGGATCACATTGCATCCAGACTTCGGTATCAACTGTTAAGCTCGGAAGGCACTGATCAATCAGATTCATGTTCAACCAGTAGCAAAGTGATGAGATGCTCGAGGACATAAAGGAAACAGTAGAGTTGGAACCCAGTGGGATTATTCACATAGCTGTTTTGTTTTCTTTTCAAAAATTGTATAAATTCTATTTGCTCGGTGGCGTTCTCTTACTAGGACGTCAACCTCTTGTACAAAAACGCCTATTTACAGGCCAAACTTCAAAATCAATACAAATTCATTTTCAGACAAATTTCAAATTGTTTTCCCTTTATCTGTTTTGTTTTGCAAAGAACGTCCGATGTTCATTTTTGATATATGCATTTGACATTAATTGCTGCTCATAAATATCTACATGCGAAATGAAAGATGAATTACTGTTAATATCAGAAACAAGGGCAATAAGAATTGTCCAAGTTGTATAGTTGCTCAGTCCACCAGGTACAAAGGTAGATTCAGCTGAAGAATATGGCTAAGGTACTTTCACTCCCCGCAGAGTAAGACAATAACGGTAGCTCTCCCAGCTGAGACCTGCAACTATGAACGAATTAGCAATGCTCTCCCCAAACAGATTTGATCTACCATCAGCATTGAAAAGGCTTGATATCCCCGACAGACTTAATATTCCCCAACGGAGTATAAGAATGTTCCCTGGAAGAATACAAGATACCCCCAGTGGAGTCAATATTTTCCCAGCACGGTCTGAAAAAATCTTCCCCAACAAAGTTGAAGCATCATCCCCAGTAGACTCTGGAAGTCTATCCCCAGCGGAGTACAACATAAATCTCCCCAGTCAAATTCAAAAGATCATTCCCAACATGATTCAAAGGATTATCCCCACAAGAGTCTAACAGGGTTATCCCCAGCAAGTTGCAAATGAAGGATCATCCCCCAGCGAAGTTCTTTCCTTTCACAAGCAGGAATTCAATCCCCAACAGATTCAAAATCACCAGCAACGGTAATCCATCCCCAGTGGAGCTTACCATTGGAATCCTAAGCAGAGCATCTCTTCCCCACAGAGTAACCTCCTCATCAGTTTATTCCCCAATGGAGTTATCTTCTCCTACAGGTTTATCCTCGCAATCACCTTCGTTCACCCTCCCCAGCGGAAGTGAATAATGCAACTCTATTCTCCAGCAGCTATCCGGGATTTATTTTCCCCAGCTAAAACATTACATTTCCATACATCATGATACAAGCATAAACGCATCATACCATACAATCTCATTTATGTTGAGAACATCATTGCTTGATCCATATCATGCATTGCATATGACTAACCTTTACCTTTCAAGAAAGATGCAGTTAAATTCTCAATGATGTGGAAGACCTTCGATGTTCCAGCTAAATCGATTCCTAAAGATTTTTCTGATGCCGATCCAGTTGAAGTTATCCCAAGACCTTGTTTGGTCCAGTTAAATCGATTCCTAAAGATTTTTCTGATGCCGATCCAGCCATAGGCCTTCTCTGGTCCAGTTAAATCGATTCCTAAAGATTTTTCTGATGCCAATTTAGTCAAAGAAGACAAGACCTCCTTTGGTCCAGTTAAATCGATTCCTATAGATTTTTCTGATGTGAACGCAGTCAAAGAAGACAAGACCTCCTCTGGTCCAGTTAAATCGATTCCTAAAGATTTTTCCGATGCAAACGCAGTCAAAGAAGACAAGAACTCATATGGTCTAGTTAAATAGATTCCTAAAGATTTTTCTGATACGAACGCAGTCAAAGAAGACAAGACCTCCTCTGGTCCAGTTAAATCGATTCCTAAAGATTTTTCTGATCCGAATGCAGTCAAAGAAGACAAAACCTCCTCTGGTCCAGTTAAATCGATTACTAAAGATTTTTCTGATGCCAATCCAGTCAAAGAAGACAAAACCTCCTCTGGTCCAGTTAAATCGATTCCTAAAGATTTTTCTGATGCGAACACAGTCAAAGAAGACAATACCTCCTCTAGTCCAGTTAAATCGATTCCTAAATATTTTTCTGATGCGAACGCAATCAAAGAAGACAAAACCTCCTCTAGTCCAGTTAAATCGATTCCTAAATATTTTTCTAATGCCAATCCAGTCAAAGAAGACAAAACCTCCTCTTGTCCAGTTAAGTCGATTCCTAAAGATTTTGCTGATGCCGATCCAGTTGAAGTTATTCCAATACCTTGCCTGGTCCAGTTAAATCGATTCCTAAAGATTTTTCTGATGCCGATCCAGTCAAAGGCCTCCTCTGGTCTAGTTAAATCGATTCCTAAATATTTTTCTGACGCCAATCCAGTCAAAGAAGACAAAACCTCATCTGGTCCATTTAAGTCGATTCCTAAAGATTTTGTTGATGCCGATCCAGTTGAAGTTATTCCAAGACCTTGTCCGGTCCAGTTAAATCGATTCCTAAAGATTGTTCTGATGCCGATACATTCAAAGTTAATAACACCTACCAACAATCTCCAAATGGCATCTGTAAGCCCATTCCTGACATCACAAGGCTGATACTGCATCATGCGAGTGCAAATTTCTGGGCACTTTAGTGTTCAATCATCTTCCACCTTCGGATCACGAAATGCCCGAAAGCCAATCTACATCCTCAGGCTTAAGAAAATTGAACAGAGGAAGCTACTGTACCCCAAAATTTTCCCTCCCATATTTCTCAAGACATTACAAGAATAATCTCCAAGTTGCTCAAGATTGCTCAAGAGTTGGACAGTCAAATCATCTCCTAAGGCAGTCAAACTCAAAACTAGGGTTTTGTGTTGCATCAATATCCTTGCATCTAAATGACCTCAAGTGCTCCCCAATGTCCTAATATGTTCACAAGGTCATCCATGTCAAATTTCAAGCCTTACAGAGGATGTTTGGTCAGTCAATTGCTCAAGAGGTCCAAAAATCGACTGTGCTAGGGCAAAAGTCAACTGTGATCTACAAATAGTCAAACTTCAAAAAAATTTGTGAACATTCTCATTTTGAAGGATGTTTCATCATTTGATCAATGGTTGATCATGATTCATCAATGATTCCTCAAAATTCATTAAGATTCAAAAGTTTCTAAATTAGGGTTTTGTAGGAAAAGTCAACTCAACTTTGACCAAGCATAACTTTCTCATACTTTATGAGAAATGACCCATCCAAAGCTCATTTTGAAGAGGATGAAATTTCCTACAATCCATATGCATACCCCAAGATCAAGAAATGCACTCACAAGAAGTTACAAATTTGGACATTATAGGTCATTTTTGAAAGTCAACAAAAACACCTTTTTTTGCCAAAGGTTATAACTTGAGCATGGAATATCAAAATGAGTTGAGACCAAACGTTTTGGTTAGATGACATCTCAAGGTTTCTAAAAATTGAAGAAGTTATGCATTGTTGAAGTTGGGCATTTTTCCAAAATTGTCAAAAGTCAACTATCCCCAAAACTTCAAATTTTGTCAAATGGACCCACTTTTTTCCACTTGATTTGGTCTTGTCACACTACACACGTGTCCTATATTCAGTCTTGTGTCCATTTATTAATTTTTCTATTTTTATTTGATTTTTATTGAACTAATAAATTTTAAATCAATTTAAATCCAAATAAAATCTAAATATTGATAACTTAGTATCTTTTTTATTGATACAAGCCTTAATTGTCATCATGGACATGATCAAATTCGAATCAAGCCATATCATGAACAAATATTGGATTTGGAATGAAATTGGAAGCTTTTTAATGGAGGATCATATCATATCTCCAAGCATTGATTTACAAAGATTGAAGTCCAAATTTTTAACCTAATGCATTGCCTTATACATATACAAGCTAAAGAGGCACGAATCAAGACCTAGAGGCTGCATAAACACCAAAGCAAAACATGGAAAAAACTTGAAAAAAGCTTGAATCTGAAATCGATCCTAGAGGTGCTTTCAACACAAAGTCTCAACTCTATCCTCTTGCTGGACATCCACTGAGTCTGTAGCAATCAAAAGCAAGGTCATTCATCTCCTAAAAAGCACTGTAAGTCCTTCAAAACACGACCCTGTATTGGAAATTGCAATCTCTTATTCTGGCATTTTCTTGACAAATCATTGGCATGTTCATGATCCTTGAGTGATTTCTGAACTTTCTACATTATTTAATTATATTTATATGACCTGTAGTGCCATACCCTAATCTAGGGTTTTTGTTTCTTGTTTTTAGGCGTTTTAGTTTCAGGCAAAATTAATGCAAACAATGAACATGGACGTGATTAGGGAAAGGAGACCAACATGGCTATGTTATTAGATTTAATTTTAATGGCCTAAAATTGGTTTTAGAAGACACCTACGCATTTAGCTACGGATGAAAATCCGCAGGTAAAATAACCAGGTCTCCACGAGGAAGACGAAGGCGTGTCTCCCTCCTATTGGGCAATTCAAACTTTCGCGCTTATTTTTTATAATTTCTGGAATTTGTTTTGTTTTCTAATATATTAATTGTTACCTAATCCAATAACAAAAGAAGCACATTGGCTCAGTGGCGAAGGCATTAGCGTGAGAACCAACGGGACCTGGGTTCGAATCCCAGGTCCCCAACATATTTCTTGTATTTTTCTTTCAGATATTCCAGTGTAAAGCCAATGGCGTGGTCCATCATACTCCTTCAAATCTCCAAATGCCAGATGTCCCCAGGCCAGATCTTGTGGCCAGGATTGAACGTGCATCCTATTGCCTAGTCAACGTGCCATGGAGAATCTGGAAATTCAACCAGGCTTGAACATGTATGGGCCTCAAAAATGCTGGTTTCACCCCCAAATCAGGCCCAACACCCCTTGGTTATTCCTTTCTTCTTTTTTATTTATTTATTTGTTTTGTTAATTATTATTATTTTTATCACTAACCAATTAAATTGTTTCCTCATAAAATCAAAAACCAAAAAATATGTTTTATTTATTAAAATTAAATTCATGCCTTTATTTTTGTAAATAAATTAATTTAATTAATTTAGTGTTAATTAGGTTTAACTTTTAATATTTTTTTCAATATTTAAAATCAATGTAGATAACTAGGTTTTACTAACTTTAAATCAATTTATTTTATTTCTTTAAAAATCCAAAAATAAAATAAAAAATAACTTTTTTTATTAATTAATTAATTTAATTTAATTTCTTTTAATTCAAAAATAAACCAAAAAATGCTTTCTTTCAAAAAGGGGTCAAAACCCTAAAAACTCGCATTCGATTTAACTTTCCGCACGCGATCTATTTTGCCATATTTATGTATCTGTTTCCCGGAAAGTAATAGTTTAATAGGACCTTTAATATTTTTATTGCTTTATTTTATTTTCCGCATTTTAATTTCAAGGGTTGTTTTTGGCGATGTAAATACCCGACGCCTTGTAATAGTTAGATTTAATTTTCCGCAATTTAAATTCCGCAACTATATACTGTTAGATGTTTGATAATAGGGAATGCATGACAAGATCAAATGTATGAACTTAAAATCAACATAGCTCACCGTTGACATGTACAAAGATAAAATTAACTGAAAACGACACACTCTCACATGCGCACTCTTAGGGTACACCTCACTTGGTTGCCTTCGAACGTGGTCATTGAGTATAGGAAATTTTAGAGGTCGCCCTTTTGTCCAAAGATCATAGTTGCCTCGAAACAGTTGCCTCGGAAAAATGATCTAAGACATTAGGGTTACCGCTAAGGCATCCTAACATTGGTTCAGTGACCACATGTCCCTTAATCGAATTGACCCTTAAAACTCCAACGACGATGCTACCTACTCATCAATAGTGGGATAGCATTGTCTAAAGGACATTAGCACAAATTGGTTCCTGTTTCGAGTAGGTAGATGGTTCTTAAGTACTTGCTCCTTTCAAAACAAAATAAAACCTTTCGCACTTACACATTTCAAACAAAAACTCCTTTCAAACCCACAAACACAAAGAAAAGCAATTTTTGAAAACACTTTGAGCAAGTACCTAAGAGCCCGTGGATAACCACGGATAGAAAGGGTGCCAACACCTTCCCTTTCTATAATCTACCCCCCGAACCCGAGAAACATCTAAAAAAAAGGAATTTTTCTGTGCTATTTTCCTTTCCTTGTTGGATAAAATAAAAGACGGTGGCAACTCTTGCTTACCGCGACATTTTGTAAAAACAAACGCAAAACGCAAACCAGCATTCCAAAAACAGTCAGTTCTCTTCCCACCGTATCACAATGCCTACTCATCTGGGGGAGTTGAAGAGATATTGGATTCAGTTGATGGAAGAAAGGGATACCTACAGAGAGAAGTATCATGAGCAAGACAGGAAGATCTTGAAGCTCACAAGGCAGCTTGAGAATGAAAGGACAATCAATGATTATGCCAGCATGAAGGGGAAGCGACCATAGGAGCTCTGATGACTTTTATTGTTTCTAGTTCAGATTTGCTTTTCAACTTATTTATTTTGTAACGCCTTAAAGGCATTTGTTAAACATTTGTTACCAGTTTTAATCTAATAAATTGTGTTTTATTTTGGTTTACAAATTTGAATCTCCCTAAGTCTTTGAAATCATATTCATATGCATTCCATTACCATGCACCTCATTACAGGCACCCTTACAGGTTTCTTATCTTCTTCGCTATTTATTTCAGCACAACATGTCTTATGAAACACCTACTGATCAAGCTATTAAGGCTCTTCAAGCTCAGAATGCTCAGTTCCAGGAAATGTTCTTGAACTTGGCCAAGAGTCAACAAGATTTGAAGACTCTCATCTTGAAGGACAAGAAGAAGAAGAAGAAGAAGAAGAAGGTGGTCCTCCTGAATATGGGTCACAGATTCGGGAATAGGTTGCGAGAGGAAGTTGATTTGTCTCATTCATCTGGAGGAGGCGAGAATCAAGAAGAAAAGAAGGGTCATAGCCCTGTGGTTTCTGACAACGACACTGATTTTGATGAAGACAAGTATCCTCCTGCTGAGGATATGTGTAAGCAACTCAAAGACCGTCTGAGTGCCATGGAGATTCAGAAGGTACCTGGGTTGGACTTTGGAGATTTGGGTTTGGCATCTGGGGTGGTGATCCCATACAAGTTTAAAGCACCTGTCTTTGCTAAGTATGACGGGGTATCTTGCCTAAAGCTACACCTCCGTTCATACGTCAGAAAGATTCAACCATATATTGCTGCTAGGAACCAGTGGGTTCATTTCTTTCAAGATAGTCTGTCAGGGACTCAACTTGAATGGTTCTATCAATTGGAAGGAGCTAATGCCCGTAACTGGGAGGACCTTGCTGCTGATTTCTATAAGCAATACCAGTATAATGCTGACCTTTCCCCCACGCGTACTCAGAAGTGGAGAGATCTTGCTGGAAGAGTACAACCCCCTCTGTCTGATAGGGAGTTGGTGGATATGTTTCTGGGGACTTTGTCTGTTCCATATTCCAACCATTTGATTGGTAGTTCATCGTCTGGGTTCACTGAATTGATAACGACTGGGGAAAGAGTCGAAGCTGGTATCAGAAGTGGCAAGATACATAAAGGTGCTTCATTGAGTGCAGAAAAGAAGCCTTTCAAGAAAGAAGCTAGTGCAGTTTACAGCTCGATGAGCCAAAACCAACCTGAACTCCGCCAAGCAGTGAATGCGGTAGTGATATCAAGACCCACTGTTGCCCCACAACACAACAATCAGCAAAGGACGGATAGGCCGCAGAGACAGTACACTCGGCTTGATATGACTTTGTCTCAGATCCTGCCACAACTGCTGAAAATTAATCTGGTAACTCTGAGGGAAGCCCCGAAGAATCCCAGCACCACATCTCCGCTATATAATCCCAACGCCTATCACTCCGATAGCCCGGGCCATGATACAAACAACTGCAGGGCTTTGAAGAATAGGGTGCAAGATTTGATTAAAGCTAAAGAGATCGAGTTCGACGCTCCAGAGAAACCCAATGTTGTAACTGCTCCTATGCCCAAGCATGGTCATGGAGTAAATGTTGTGGATGATGATTTGTTTTTGACCTCTGTAGAAGACATATCTACTCCTTTGATGACAGTGAAGAAGAATCTTTTGTTGGCCGATTTATTTCCGGGTTGTGGCAAAGGTTGCCACCTATGTTTAATTCTACCTACTGGTTGTCGTTTGTTGAAGTCAGGTGTTCGGCACCTGATGGATAATAAAGAGATTTTGTTTGAGAATACTTTGACTCCATTAATTCCCATTGAAGATGTTGCCACCATAACCATTTCCGCTAATCCTTCCAAGGCTTCCTCGAGAACGCCTGTTAGGATTACATATGTTCCGAAAATCGCTCTGTTGATCATTACTGTTCCTGGTCCCATCCCTTACACTTCAGATAAGGTTGTCCCATGGCATTATGGTGCTGATGTGTATTACCATGGGGTTAAGCAAGACTTTAAGAATGAAGAAGCTGACGCTGATATCGACAATATTGTCGGGGCTAGCAAGGTCACTAGAAGTGGAAGACTTTTCTCTCCTGAGATTTCTCCTCCGACTGTTCCATCTGCCAATACGTCAGCTACTCCTCCGATTCTTACTCCCGTTATCACTCTTGTCGCTGAGTCATCTGACCCTCGGGGAAAAGAAGTTACAGGTGACCCTTCCCGGAAGGAGGCACCTGAGAAGATTGTTGTAGAAGCCTCTAAGAAGGAGATAGAGGAAATTATGAAGATTATCAAGAAGAGTGACTACAATGTAGTCGAGCAGCTGGGGCAGACCCCATCCAAAATCTCCATGTTATCCTCGTTGTTATGCTCTAAAGCCCATGCAAAGGCTTTGATTGCTTTCCTTAAAACTGCGCATGTTCCGCAGGAAACCTCTGCTGATCAATTTAAGGACTGTGTAACTAGTTTGACTGCTGACAACGGTTTGGGTTTCTCATACGTAGATCTGACTACTAAAGGAAGAAATCACAATGATGCTTTACATGTCTCGATCGAGTGCAGGGGCACTAATTTGGCCCACGTGTTGGTGGATAATGGGTCCTCATTAAATTTATTACCAAAGAAGGCGTTAGACCGTCTGGACTGTCAAGGTTTGACTCTGAAGCCAAGTAACATTGTGGTTAGGGCTTTCGACGGGTCGAAAAGGATGGTGCACAGAGAGGTGGATGTCCCTGTTAAGGTTGGCTATCAGACCTTTGCATCAACTTTCTATGTGATGGATATCCGACCATCTTATTTTTTCTTGTTGGTTCGTCCTTGGATTCATAAGGCTCGGGAAGTGACTTCTACGCGTCATCAGAAGCTGAAATATCCAGTGAAAGGGAGGATTATTACAGTACAAGGTGAAGAGGAGTACATGGTGAGTCAAATTAACTCCTTCCGGTATATGGAGATGGATGGAGAGTTCATTGAAACCCCGTGTCAGAACTTCGAAGAGGTTCCCCAGACATTGGCGTCGACTAAAGTTATTGTTGACAAACCTCCATTGAAGATGGCTTCCCTCAAGGAAGCCAAGGCTGTTATTGATCAAGGTGGGTGTGAGAATTGGGGCAACTCCCTGACTTCACACACAAGACTGACAAGTTTGGTTTGGGCTTTACTGCAGAGGCTCAAAGGGTTGATCGGCGCGCGCGGATTGGAAGACCTCATCTGCGCATCCGTAATCCGGGAGTGAATGCAATTGAAGATGATGAGGAAGAGTCAGACCTCGACAGCTAGATTTACCAGACTACCAACGGTGGCCTGAACAACTGGGCAGCAAAAGACTTCGTGCCTGTTTCTTTTATTACACCGTAATAGACTTTTGTTTTAAAACTTGTAATAGATAATTTGAAACTTTTACGGCTTGGTGCCTTGCCCGAGGCATTGTGGCTTTGTTTGTGAGGGCTTTATATTTGTCATTTCCATATATCATCAATAAAGCATTGGACATTTTTCTTGAATTACAAATTTTGCGCTCCTTGTTTTTATTTTCTATCTTGCAAAACAACTATTTGTCTTACACACACTCACATATCATAATACAGGTCTGAAGATGTGAAAAATACAAGAAGGGGGGTTGAATTGTTAAAACTTGAAATCAAATGCAGACAACACGTTATTTTTATCCTGGTTCGTTTGATCTCAAACTACTCCAGTCCACCCGTCAAGGTGATTTCGCCTCTCTCCAACGAGGTCTTAATCCACTATATTCAATTGAATACAAATCTGCTTTAACAACTGCTAAAGCCTTCTTGAGTCTAAACCACACACCAATTTCTCAAGGAAATTCTTTCTTACAGATAAATGAACAATTCTGTGTGTTTGATGTTTTCTACAAAAACTATATATCACTATTGTGATAATTCACAAATGAAGCTTATATGAAACTAGATTACAAGAGCTATATAATAATCAATTGAGAGCTTTTAGCAAAAGTGAGAACGAGCTTGATGATTATTGCTTTTGGCGTGTATATGCGTGTATGGTACTGTAGAGCATTAGCCAATTCACTTCTCACTGATTTGTTTAAATACTTATTGGAATAGATACGTTGATGCCAATAATTCCATTTCAATGCTCATTACGTTCTTTCCATATTGAGAAGATTTTTGTCTTGGAATAAAGCCGTTGGTAATTAATCTGCCTTGAATGCAGTACCGTTGACACTTCAGAATGTTCTACTTGATTAAGATCAGAGCGTTCTTTGGCTTTAGATTATTCTGATTGCTTCTGAGTGCTGATGACGTTGATAAGATCTTGATCAAAATCAGAGTGTGTGGAGCATAGATTCTGTTCATCAGACTTCAGCATAAGCATATGATTTGATCTTCTGATGCTGATGTTGATACTGATGTTCTGATGCTGATTTCATCAGATTTTCCTATAAATACACAACATAATTTTAAGTAGCATCTATATCTTATATAACACTCATAATTTATTTAATCTTGTATTTTGTTATCATCAAAACTCTAACTGAGGGTTGTAGAATCAAACTATGTTCTAACAATCTCCCCCTTTTTGTGATGACAAAAACTAGATTTTTTCCAATTAAAATAAAGTGATGAAAGTATCAGAGTTTAAGAATAGAGATGAAACAGTATCATAGCTAATCAGATAAAGAGAAAAAGTTATCAGAGCTGAGAGGGTAATAAATACAAGTATCAGAGTAAAGATGAGAAAAACTCCCCCTGAGTTGATTATTTCCTTTTGATTCCTTGAGTATCAGAACTTTATTGATCCTTTCTTGTACCTGTAAGCTTTTCAGAACAAAGAACTTCAAATATAAAAGAATGTTAGAATGTTTGAGACTTTTGTCTCAGTAAACCGTTATTGAAAAATATCATTCTTTCTCCCCCTTTTTGTTAGCTATCAAAAAGCATATATAATCAGAGTTAAAAAGGATTAGGGCAAAACATGTTTGTATTAAAACAGAAGCAATGAGAGTTTAGAACAAGTAGAAATGTTACAGAACAAACATGTAAACAGAACAAGGAAAATAAAAAATCTAAGAAGAGGAAGGAAGTCATGTGAACAGCGCTTCCAACATGTTATTGATTTGTTCACTGGTTTCTATTTGCTTTGCTACCATGTTTTCAATAGATTCAATATTGATATCCTGCTTGTCCATCCGTTCATTCATCAGCATATCTGATCTCTTCAGATCCTCCAGAGTCTGCCTATCAACCGAGGAAGATTGGGGATCTTCAGATACAGTCTGCTTATCAGAGCTTGCTGTAGCTTCTTCTGCTTGACCCAAATCTTCATCTTGAATAACCTGTTCTTCTGCAGCTTGAACTTGAGATGCTGGACGCTTTTCAGACCAAGACTCACTGTCTAGATGCAGAACTTCTTCCTTCAGCACTTTTCTCAGAACTGGACCTTCCATTTCCTTCAGCAGATTGCTGAAGTTCTGCTGAACCTGTCCATAACTATGGTCTTGTATCCTGAAGGTTTCAGCGCATACCCATCTTCTGAATTGAGTCCAGAGATGATCTGAAACATCAGGATCAACAACTTCCAGATTTGCTTGTTTCAAAGAAGATATCCATTTCTGCATATCTGATTCAAACTTCAAAATGCTGGAACCAACATCTGGTTGTTTCGGTTTGGGGATAGCAGTTTTCTGGTTTAATGTAGCAAGGCGTTCAAGGATTGTTAGATGAATGACTGTCTTGCTGTGGTTTTCTGTATTTTTCTTGGGTGAGGGAGTAGGAGAATCAGAAATAATGATTGGACCATGTGGGGTGTTTGGAGGAGTTATTTCTGGTGAGGATGGTAGTTGAGGTATGTTAACAGTTGTACCACAAGGCAATTGAATGGCCAAGGGTTGTGGTTCAGGAGACTCAGAGGTTTGAGTCTCAGAGTTTTGTGTCTCAGGTTGTGGAGTTTGTACATGTGGAGGAGATGGTGGATTATTTTCTGTTTGGGGAGAGGATGGTTGTGGAATTTCTTGTTCTGGTATAGGATAGAGTGGGGTTTCTGGAATGGGTGAAAGTGGATTTTATGGTATTGGTGAAAGTGGAATGTCAAGTTGGGATATCATGTGGAATTGGAGTTGGAGTAGGAATGAATGTGGAACCAGCAGTTAAATTTAAAACAGATACAGAAACAGGATTACCTCTTTTCTTTGGAGTCTGTTATGATGATCCTTCTGGAGCAGCTTTTCTCTTCTTAGTCTTCTTCAGAGCAACCTCTGGTTCCTTCTGCTGAAGATCTTGAATGTTCAGATTGGGAGCTGTTCCATCAGCTTTGCACGCATCCAAGTATCTCGGAACTATTTGAGGCTTGGAGTTAATCTCTGAGAACATGGGCAAGTCGTCCAGAGGAATTCTTCTGCTGGAGATTTTAGTGAAAGGAGTAACGCTGGGCTCCTTCTTAATGTTCTCTATCAGCTTCATCTTCTTGAGATTCTTGGCATTCAGCTGCTTGCCAACAGATGGTTCCAAGGTGCTGATCTCTTGTGCTTCTGTCAAGTGCTCAATCAGCCTATTCTCAGTCAGAATATCTGATATCAATCTACCCAAGGGTATCCAGTCCCTTTTAGTGCGTTCTTCTTCTCTAGTCTCCTTGACGATGGTTCTCAGATGGTTGAACAGAAGATGAGCTAGATTAATCTTTACCTTCTGATTAATAAAATAGATCAGAAAATGCTGATCTATGTTTATGTAATCAGGAGAGCTTGTGGGCTTCATGTGATTGAAACAGCCCAGAATAATCTTTGCCCAAATTTTGTGCTTATCTTTCAGATCCCTTATCTTGCTGGAGGGAAGCCCCAGCGTGAAAATCTGCCTTGCTATAACAGCAACATCTGAGCACCTTTCTGCCATGTCTATACAACGAATGCCACCACCATTGTATCCAATCAGACGAGCAATCAAATCTTCAGTTATCACAATTTTCTTCCCCATTATATAAGAGGTGACTTGGTTATTTGAGGAAGAGGCATGAATCCAGAATTCCTTAACCAAGATAGGAAAAGTTGGACCCACCAACCTATCAAAGTATGTCTCCCAACCTTGAGCTTGAATATCTTCTGATAAATCAAAACAGTTTTCCTTCAAACTGTTGAAATCCACAATAATCTCTGACAGAACTTCCAGGTTCTTGACTGGAGTGAGTAGCGTTCTAAAAGGAACCTCATATTGCTCAGCTTATGCATCTTTCTGGGAACCTGAAGAGATATTGCTGGAAGACGCCATTGTTCACACGGGGTTTTGAGAGAAAAATTTTTAAAGGGTTTTCTTGAGCAGTACGAACACAAACACAGATATCAGAAATACAATCTTCAAGCTGCTGAAGAAAGATCAAGTGGTAAAGTGGATTGATGAGTGTCAGGCCGCTTTCGAAAGAATTAAAGAATATCTTTAAGAGCCACCAATTCTGATGCCTCCAGTCGAAGGAAGACCTTTGATCTTATACTTGATAGTACTGGATAATTCAATGGGGTGCGTGCTGGGGCAGCATGACGAGTCTGGCGGAAAAGAGCATGCTATTTACTACCTTAGCAAAAAGTTTACCGACTACGAGACCCGATAATCGTTGCTTGAGAAAAGTTGCTGCGCTTTGGCATGGGCTGCTCGCCGGATGAGACAGTATATGCTGACTCACACTACTCTATTGATATCAAAGATGGATCCAATCAAGTATATCTTCAAAAAGCCCGCCTTGTCCGGAAGAATAGCAAGATGGCAGATAATCTTAACAGAGTATGATATCCAATACACAACCCAGAAAGCAATAAAGGGAAGTGTGTTGGAAGATGATTTGGCACATCAGGCCATAGATGATTACCAGTCTATGAACTTTGAATTCCCGGATGAGAACATCATGTTGGTGACCGACTGTGAAGAACCTGGACCGGATGAAGGACCTGAGGAGGGATCCTGATGGTCTATGTATTTTGACGGAGCTTCAAACGCGTTGGGTAATGGCATTGGCGCCGTGATCATATCTCCTGAAGGCTGTCATACTCTGTTTACCTCCCGATTATGTTTCAACTGCACCAATAATATGGCGGAGTATGAAGCATGCGTCATGGGCCTTCGAGCAGCTATTGACCTGAGGATCAAGGTCTTGAGTGTGTTCAGAGATTCCTCTCTCGTGATCAGTCAGATCAAAGGCGAGTGGGATACGAAACACCCAAATCTCATTCCTTACAAAGACTATGTATTGACGTTGCTTCTGCACTTCGAGGAGATAACCTATGAACATTTCCCCAGAGAGGAGAACCAGTTAGCGGACGCGCTAGCTACTATGTCTTCTATGTTCAAGGTCAGGTGGGACAATGAAGCTCCCTGGATTACCATTGAAAGGTTGGACGAACCCGCACATTGCTGCAATATTGAGACTGAAGAGGTAACAGATAAACCCTGGTTTCACGAAGTAAAGAGGTATCTTAAGGCTCAGGAATACCCCGAGGGTGCATCTGTTAATCATAAGAAGTTTCTGAGGATATTCGCGGCGAAATTCTTCATCAGTAATGGTATCCTTTACAAGCATAACCATGATTCAACCTTACTACGCTGTGTGGATAAGAACGAAGCAGAAAGGATCATGGCAGAGCTACATGAAGGTACTTTCGGAACCCATTCCAGTGGACATACCATGGCGAAGAAAATCCTTCGGGCAGGATATTATTGGTCTACTATGGAAGTCGATTGTTATCAACATTCTCGGACCTATCATAAGTGCAAAATCTATGCTGATAAGGTCCACGTACCTCCAGTTCCTCTGAACATCTTGACAGCTCCTTGGCCTTTTGCAATGTGAGGCATCGACATGATCGGCGAGATCAGACCTACTGCATCCAACGGGCATCGTTTCATCTTGGTAGCAATTGATTATTTTACGAAATGGATTGAAGCAACTTCTTTTGGTACAGTAACTAAGAACGTTGTGGCATGGTTCATCCGACACAATCTAATCTGTCGATATGGTGTACTAGAGAGGATCATTACGGACAATGGTACAAATCTCAACAATACAATGATCACCGAGCTCTGCAAAGAGTTTAAGATACAACATCACAACTCTTCTCCTTACCGGCCGAAGATGAATGAGGTTGTTGAAGTGGCTAATAAGAACATCAAGAAGATTATGCAGAAGATGACGGTGACATACGATGACTGGCATGAGATGTTACCATTTGCTCTTCATGGGTACCGCACCTCGGCTCGAAAGTCAACAGGGGAAACCCCTGGTTCCTTGGTGTATGGCATGGAGGCAGTCTTACCCATTGAAGTTCAGATACCCTCTTTTCGGATTATGAAGGATGCAGGTTTGAGCGAAGATGATTGGATCCAGACACGACTTGATCAGCTGAACTTAATCAACGAAAAGAGACTTACTTCTATTTGTCATGGTCAGACGTATCAAAAGCGAACGATCAAGGCATTTAACAAGAAAGTCAGATGACAAGAGTATCAAGTCATGGATATGGTGATCAAATGCATCATACTTCCACAAGGTGATCCCAGGGGAAAATGGACCCCTACGTACGAAGGTCCATTTGTGGTTAAGAATATTTTCTTAGGAGGAGCTATGATTCTAACCACCATGGATAGTAACGACCTTCCTCACCCCGTCAATGCAGACATAGTGAAAAAATACTACACATAATCAAAGACCTGCTAGGTCGAATGGCCTAGGAAAAAATAAAGGCTTCCCGGCGAACCAAAAGGATTCGGGCAAAAATAAGGGATGGAAATAAAAAAAAATTATACACCCGGCAAGTCGAGAACCTGAAAAGGCGGCTTGGGCAAAAAAGGGTATCCCGGTGGACTGAAAACCCGAAAGGGCGGTCAAGGAAAAAATTAGGGATCAAAGCGTAACACTATGTCTCATTGGATCATCTTGCAACCATACTTCAGTATCGATTATCAAGCTCGAACGGCGCCAATCAACCTGACTCATCTTCAATCAAGTAGCGAAGTGATGAGTTGCTCGAAGACATAAAGGCAATAGCAGAGTTGGAACCCAGTGGGATTGTTCACATAGCTGATTTTTCTTTTATTTTTCACAAATTGTATAAATTCCATCTTTCGGCGGCATTCTCTTACTATGACGTCGGCCTCTTGTACAAAATGCTTATTTACAGGCCAAGCTTCAAAGTCAATACAATTCATTTTTCACAAAGAAATTTCAAATTGTTTCTTTTTCTGTTTTGTTTTGCAAAGAACGTCCAATGTTCATTTTTTATATATGCGTTTGACATTAATTGCTGCTCATAAATATTTACATGCCAAACAAAAGATGATCACTCGTAATTCGAGAAACAGGGGCAAATAAGAAATGTCTAAACCTTACAGTTGCTCTGTCCACTAGGTACAAGGATAGATCTAGCTGAAAAATATGACTAAGGTATATTCACTCCCCACATAGTAAGAAAAGGACAGTATTATCAACTCTCCCCAGCTGAGGCTCACAACCGCGAATGAGTCGATAAGAGTCTCCCCAAGCAGAGTTTATCTATAACCAGCACTAAAAGACCATCCCCAGTGGATTCTGGAAGATTATCCCCAGCAGAGTCTAGAAGGTCATTCCCGGTGGAGTCTAGAAGACTATCCCCAGTGAAGTCACCACTAAAAGATATCCCCAGCGGAGTTCATTTCTTTCACAAACAGGAAATTCATCCCTAACAGAATTTATGATCGCCAACAACGATAATTCATCCGCAGCCAAGATTACTTCTCCAAATCAGCGGATCTTCTGACAGAAACTCTCTTCCCAACAGAGCCATTTTCTCATCAGTTTATCCTCCAGCAAAACTATTCTCCTACCGATGTATTCTCAAATCATCTTCGGTCGTTATTCTCAGCGAGCGAAACTTCTTTTGTTCTCCAGCAGCCCGGGATTTATTTTTCCCCAGCTAGAAAACATCGCAATACATTGCATACATCATGACATGCTCATATGCATCATACAACACAATCTCATTTATTTTGAGAACATCATAGCTCAACACATGTCATGCATCACGACATTACATCTGACTAACCCTTTACCTTTCAGGAAAGGATACAATCAAAACTCTCACAAAGTTCAAGTTATGAAGCCTAGGCACGACCGGATAGTATCTTGATTGCTCCATCATATTGTGAATCCCGGAGAACGATCGGATAGAAATATCAGAACACCGCGAAACCTGGATTACCACCAGATAGTGGTTCATCTCAGATTCAAGCTATGAAACCAGGATTCGACCAGATAGTAGTTTAATCCCCATCAAGCTATTGTGAAACCTGGATTACGACCAGATAGCAATACGAAGACACCATGAAACCTGGATTACGACCAGATAGTGGTATATCTTAAACACAAGCCGTGAAACCTGGATATCCGCTTAACAAAGTTATTGTAAAACCTAGATTACGACCAGATAGCAATACAAGACACTGAAACCTGGATGACGACCAGATATCAGCCAAGGATACTACGAACCCTAGATTATGACAAGATAGTGGTATACCTTTAAGATACCATGAAACCTGGATGCGACCAAATAATGGTACATTGCATCGTGAAACCTGGATTACGACCAGATAGCGGTACAAGACACTGTGAACCTTGGATTACGACCAAATAGTAGTTTTTACCTGGACAATTACTAGGAATCCCGGATTCGACCGGATATTGGTATGTCCTAAAGTCAAGTTGAAACCCGGATGTGACCGGATAACAACTCAATTCATTCTGAAACCTGGATTATGACCAAATAAGAATTGAGAAATTGCGAAACCCGGATTACGTCCGGATAGCAAGTTAATCTCAAACCCAATAGAATAACGGACGACTGAAGCTCCTAAAATTCTATTTCTCCTGAGACCGAGATCGGCATTCCCTAGCGGAATCCTCCTCAACAACAGGTATACAAGCTCTCGCTAAGGAATCTCTTATGCGATCGACACTCTTTTGGATGGCATCTTCAAGCCCATCTTCCTTCATCAATTTCCAAATGGCATCTATAAGCCCATTCCCGGCATCGCAAGACAAGTTCCACTTCATACGAGTGTAAATTTCTAGGCACTCTAGTGTCCAATCATCTTCCACCTTCAGATCACGAAAGGCAGACAAGCCAATCTACATCCTCAGGCTTAAGAAGATTGAACAGGGGCAACTGTTGTACCCCAAAATTTTCCCTCCCATACTTCTCAAAATACTTCAGGAAAGATTCCCAAGTTGCCAAGTGTTGGCCAGACAAGCTCTCTCCTAAGGCAGTCTACCTCAAATTAGGGTTTCATGTTGCATCAAGATACTTGAGTCCAAGGGATCCAAAATTCTCACCATTGTCCTAATATCTTCTCAAGATCATCCATGTCAAGTTTTAAGCCCTACAGAGGAAGTTTGTGCAGTCAATTGCTCAAAGGCCTGAAAATCGACTATACTAGGGCAAAAGTCAACTGTGGCCCACATACAGTCAAACTTTAAGATTTTTGGTCAACATCTTCATTTTGAAGTATATTTCATAATTTGATCAAGGTTTGATCATGATTCATCAAGTATTGTTCATAATTCCTCAAGAAACAAAAGTTGCTAAATTAGGGTTTTGTAGGAAAAGTCAACTCAACTTTGACCAAGTATAACTTTCTCATAATTTATGAGAAATGAACCATCCAAAGCTCATTTTGAAGAGGATTACATAATATACAATCCATCTTCATCTCCTAAGTTTAAAATATGCACTCACAAGAAGTTATGAATTTGGACATTATAGGTCATTTTGAAAAGTAAACAAAAAAACCTTTTTTGTCAAAGCTTCATACATCAGCATGGGTGGGAGAACTGACTTGAGGTTTTGCGTTTGTTTTCGCAAATGTTTCAGTTGAGAAAGAGTCGCCACCGACTTTTTATTTTATCCTAAGGAAAGGTTAAAAAGCACAGCAAAAACCTCTGAGATGTTTTCTTGGGTTCGGGGAGTAGATTATAGAAAGGGAAGGTATTAGCACCCTTTCTATCCATGGTTATCCATGGGCTCTTAGTTACTTGCTTAGATCAACTTGCCTTGATTTTCAATTGTTTGAAATGGTTCTTTGTGCTTGGTTTTGAAAATGTTTTAAAAAAAGATGCCTTGTCTAGGCAACCCTTGTAACAATTCTTTACTCGAATGTTTTACAAAAGGTGTTTGTCTTTTTGGAAAGATGTTTCAAGGTTTTTGAAAGTTGTTTTGAAAGTGTAGTGATGTGTGGTTTGAAAAAATGGGCAAGTGTTTTTGTTTTGCAAGTTGACAAGTACTCAAGAGCTATCTACCCTAAAGTTCTCAAAGATTTTTGCTATGTTTTAACCTTTTTAACAATTTTGTTCCACCATTGCATTTGGTGGACAATCTTGTGTTAGGATGTTAACGGGACGGGCGCGGGTCATCGTTTAGACCATAATTGCAATGGTGCCAAGTATCTTTGGGCAATTTTTCCTTGGAGGGACTTGATAATTTTTTAGGCAACTTTCGAAAGCGTCATCGAGGGACTATGATCATTTGAATTGTGTTTGTTTTGCCCAAAGAGACCTAACATGCAATATGTCCCATTATTGAAGGCAACAAGTGGAATACCCTAAGGGTGCAAGTGTGATTAGTGTTGTCCATTTTCATGCTTGATTATCTTGAATTTAGGTCAAACTATTTTTGGTTAATTGATTGGCATACAAACCCTAATTCTATCATGGCATATTTAGAAAACTTTAAAGCGCGAAAAATAAAGTTCCTAAGTTATTACAACACAATATATGGGAAGGGGGGTACAAATGTTCAAATGGGGGTATTTTGACAAGGAATTTAAACCTAACTATTACATCAAAATTGAATTATACAAATTAATTAATATACAATAATTAAATAAAAATGGAATAAATATGCAAGATGCAAAGAAAATGTTTTCTATATGTATGAAAAAAAAGTGTTTTTTATATGTCAAATAAACAAAATAAAAAGTATTAATTTTTAGAGTTTTTTAGGTATTTAGGGCAAAACCCTAATTTTGCAAGTAAAAGGTATTTATTATTTAATATATACAATGTTTATTAATTATGTACAAAAATAAAATAAAAATGAAGTATATTTGTAAAAAAGGTATTTTTAATATTAAATATCAATAAAAATAAAAATGTATATATTTTGTATTTTTGTCCTAAATATTCTAATAAATATATATGTATTTGTATTATTTACTAAATATATTAAATATGTACAAAAATAAAATATTTAATATTTACAAAAAAAAGTATATTTTATATAAAATGTTTTCAAGAGGTAATATAAAATAAAATTAGAAAATAAATGTATTTTGTTTTATTTCTAATATTCTAAACAAAAAGTAATAATTATTTATTTATATATATAACTAACTAAAGCTAATAAATATCAAATAAAATGCAAAAAAATGTGGAAAAATGTTTTTAATATTTTTTATGCTTTAATGAAAAATAACAATTCAGAATAAAAAATTGAAAATGGCAAATAAAAATCAAAATGGGCCAGGGGGTGCAACTGTAAAAGCATGGTGCAAAAAAGAAATCAACTCAGGCCCAGCCCAAGAAGACTTTGTCTTCAACCTTCAGACAAAACCTTTGAAAGCACGCGCCTTTTCTTGCTTCAAACACAACTCCTGATTCCTGGACTTTTAGCACAAACTCATAACATAAAAAGTGTTAAGCATCAAGCCACGATTCTGGACATGTAAAGAACTCATCCTAACTCTCAGAAATGAGAGAGAATTTCTCCATTCCCAAATCTTAACCTAACTTTTTATCAATGTTCAGACCTCAAATTCTCATAGCACAGGCAAAATAAATGGAAAGTAAAGATATGTATAGTTTCAGGAACATGAGCATGACATTTTTCATTCACAAACTTAGAGCTAATTCTTCCTACATTGAGAGATAGAAGTTCATGAACTTACCTGTTCAGTTGGAATCGTGTCTGGCAATGGAGGAGCTTTCAGGACAAGATAAGGATTTGGATAGCTTGCTTGATGTATGAGGATGTTATTCCAATACTTGGTATGCTTTGAAACCTTCTATATCGAGCTGCAGAAGTCAACCTGCAAGAGGAAGAAATGAAAATGGCAAAACTGATTAGAGGTGTTACAGTCTACTCCTAATGCTTTGGACAGTTTGTATGGATGGTAGGGAAAGTGTTTGAACTGGTTTTGGCCAAGATGCACGATGGAAATGAACTGTGCCACTCAAACTGCAGGGATGCCCTGTTTTTGTGCAGTTCAATGGTGGTTCTGTGAATGGGGAGGTATTGGGGGTGATAGGCTCGTGTCTCAGGTCAGGATGGATGTTTAGAATGTGTTTTACAAGTTTTCTTAAGTTGGTCTTGGCAGAAATGAGAGTTGTGTATTGTTATGCAATGTTTCTTCACACTTAAGCAAGAAAATGTCAAGTGGATCTCTAGACTTATACAGGCCCCTCAAGTATGCTGCACACTTGAGCCTTGATCAGTGTGATATCTCCATGAATCTTGTGTCCAAAGATATGCATTGTACTCCTTGATTCACAAACTTGACATAAAGCCAAACTTTACAAAAATGGATAAAGTGCTTTTTCTAATTAAGGCTTAATCTAACATGTAATATCCAAATGCACAAAATAATGCTAACACACAATGGATTGGAATTTAATTATTGAGTGCAAATGGGATTAGAGGCCTGTAACTAGCTTATGCATGCTGATTTGAAAAGTTGCACAAGTTATGAACATGTAAATGGCTCATGAACAAAGCGAGTTTTTCCCAACTTGCCAAATTCGATTCTCCCTAACCATGAGGTTGTTTGATGAGTTCTTGGACATTTTGGAAAGCTTGGAATGTGTACTACAATCCATCTTTGAAATGCAAATTGAAATTCCAAGTGGAAGCATGTGAAAAGGTGTCATGAAGTTAGGCAAAAATCCTGCCTAAAATAGGTCAAAATTTCTCTAAGTTAAGAATGGTTTGGTACCCTTGTTCCAAAAATTGCAACTTGAGCTACAAGCTTCCTTTGAGAAAACTTTGTGAATCAAAGTTATAGATTTTGCAATGGTCTACAACTTTCATGTTTTGACTTTTTCTTGAATCCAAATGGATCTTGGTGAGAAAGTGGGACAAAGTTAGGAAAAAAATTAGGGTTTTTCATAACTTAGAAAAATTCTAAGTTATGAAAAATCTTCATTTCAAACCCTAATTTGCAATTCTTGATTTCTTGATGAACAAGTTTCATGATTTGGCATGTTTTGATGAAAAATGAATCTTGACACTTGATTTTGACCAAAAAGTCAAAGTTTGACTTTTCAGTATACAGTCAAAATTGATCAACTGACTGGGAAATTCAACTGTCAATCTTGTTTTTGAACTTGTTGAGTATGTCAAGACAATTCCATGGGGTCCTTGAGTCCATATGTGAGTTTGGTTTTCCATTGGCTAGGTCAAACAGTCAAAAATTGCCTTTGTGCAGTCAAAACCCTAAAAATGACCATTTTGCCCTTTTGGTGATCTGATCAAATTTCTTGTGGAATTGTGATCCAAACTTTATCAAATGGTTCATATGAGTTCATTATGTTGATATGGGTCAAAAATAATGAGGTTTGACTATCAATTGGCCATAGTTGACTTTTTCCCCAATACAGCTGATTTCTAAGTCAACTGTCCAATTGACTGGGCAAAATTTGGAATCAAGGCTTGAAACTTGGTATGGATAGACTTGGGAGTCCAACATGAAGCATGAAAGTCATCTTAGGCATTTTAGGTCAAAACACCTTTGTGCCAACACAAACCCTAATTTGGGTCAACAGTGCTAGGAAAAGTCTTGAGCAGAGGAAACCCTAACTGGATCTTGAGCTCCAAGGGCCTTGTGATGAGAAAATATTGAGAAAATGGGAGGGAAAATTTTGGGGTACAACAGCATGGAATATCAAATTGAGATTAGACCAAAAAGGGTTGCTTAGAAGACATATCAAGCTTTCTAAAAAGTCCAATAACACCTCCAAAGAGTCAAAATTGAGGAAGTTATGCATTGGTGAAGTTGACCTTTTTTGCAAAATTGTCAAAAGTCAACTATGCCTAAAACTTCAAATTTTGCCAAATGGGCCCAATCTTTTTCACTTGTTTTGAGTTGGAAACATGGTCCACGAGCCCTAGCCTTTGCCACTTGTCATTATCATATTTATATCATTTATTTTTATTTTTATTTGAATTAAATCATTTTAAATCAAAACAAATCATATAAAATCCAAAACATTGAAATTCAAAGATTTTTTTACATGATTCAGGTCTTAATATCGAGCCAGCATCAAATCAAATTTGTGTAAAGGCATGAGTTGCACAAAAAGATTGAATTAGGCCATTTTTGGAAAGATTTTAAGGTGAATTAAATCCAGATCGAGGGCATTGATGGAGGAAGATTGAGGCCAGGTTTTCAACCCTAATTTACTCCTCAATACATAAGGAGTGTGTGCAGACCAAAAGAGGCTAGAGAAAGAGACGTGTGATCAAGAACAAAAATTGGAAAAAACAAGAAAAAGTGGTGAATCGAATTCTCACTTAGAGGCAGTTTCAAGACCCTTAGGCCATTCCAATCATTTCCTGAGGTCATCAGCAAGCAAAAGCAATCAAACTCAAGAATTTCCAGGTCCTATATCGCGTTGTAAGTCCATCACAACATGGCTTCTTTCTTGAATTTTGTTTGCATAATTCTGGCATGTATAGCATAATATAATCCTAGATTCTTGTTCACCATGACAATTGCAAGATTTCTATAATACCCAATTGCGTTTTCATAGACTGAATCGATAATTGCCATTGCTAGGTTTTTTTGTTCTGTTTTAGGGTTTTTGTATACAGGAAAAATTAGCCTTCATGAAGGGTACCATCATGCTCAGAATGACAAGACGAATCCAACCATGGCATTGGAAGTCATTTATCATGCCCATGGAGAATTTTGAGATGAACCAGGCTTGTAGCTATGGACAAACGTCCGTAGGTAAAAGTTTGGAACTTTTACCAACGGAACAAGGTCAGGGATGACCTGCGTGTCACCTTTCCATTGGCATATTTGAATTCTGGAGCGCATTTTCTTTGTTGTCCACTAACTCCATTTATTTTGCATATTATAATTATTGCTTATCTTATGAACAAACCAAGCAGCCAGCGCAGTTGGTAAGTGGAGCATTGGATAGTGTTCCAGGACCTGGGTTCGAATCCCAGGTCCCCCATTCCTTTCATATTATTTTCTTTTCAGTAATCAGATGCGTGCACAAGACCAAGGTCCATCATGGGACCTCATAATCCAACTTGCCAAGTGTCTTGAGATCCAGATCTGATGGCCAACAATGGAGGATCATCATAAGCCAAGTCAAACGCACATGCATGGGATTCTGGAAGTCAATGTGGACCTCCATCTTTTGGGCCCAGAAGTTGCTTCTCATACCCCCCAGAATTGCTATTGCAGGCCCAAATTTCTTTTCTTTATTCTTTTATATTTATTTTATTTACTTTATTTTTCTAACCAATTAATTATTTCCTCTATTATCAAAAAAATCACAAAATAATACTTTTCACAAATTAGGTTTAAATTTTATTTTTTATCAAAAAATTATTAATTTAATTAGATTTTAATTTTAGGTAAACTTTAATTCCTTTTGTAAATAATTAAAAATAATTAGAATAATTAGGTTTTTATTCCAAATTTATTTTTATTTTCTTTTTCCTAAAAAAACCAAAAACCAAAAATTGGCCATGTAATTATTTTCATTAATTAATTAACTAATTAATTGTATATTTAATTTTAAAAACCTAAATTCTTTTCTTTAAAAAATAATTAAAAACAACAAAAAACATTTTTTTCTTTTAATTAGGTTAGAAGGGTCAAAACCCTAGTTTTCTTCCCGATTTTAATTTCATCGCGCACGCTTTATTGTTTTATTATTTACCATATTGATGTAACTGCCTACGAGCTTGTAGTAGTTAATTAGGTCTTTACTTTTATCGCTTTTTTTTCAAAGGGTTTGTTTTTGGCTATGTAAATACCCGAAGTCTTGTAATAGCATAGTTTAATTTCCGCACTTTAAATTCCACAAAATATTAAACTGTTAGATGTATGATATTAGGATGCATGACAAGAATGTGTGATTAACTTTAAAATAGTTAGATAACCCTAAAAATGTGCAAAGATAAATAATCTGAAATTGAATCACTCGCACATACGTACTCCTAGGGTATACTCCCACTTGGTTGCCTTCGGTAAACGGTCATTGAGTATAGGATGCTTTAGTGGTTGTCCTTTTGTCTAAAGAACAAAGTTGCCTCGGAAAGGTTGCCTCGGATAATGTTGCCTCAGATAATTGATCTAAGACATTAGGGTTACTACTAAGACGTCCTAACATTGCTTTAGTGACCGTACGTCCCACTTTCGAATTGACCCTCAAACTCCAACGACGGTGCTACCTACTCACTAACAGTAGGATAATGCTGTCTAAAGGAAACAAACATAGAAAAATTCTTTTTTCGAGTAGGTAGATTAGTTCTTAAGTGCTTTCTCAATCAAAACAAACTTTTTCACACTTACACTCCTTTACAAACAAAGTTTTCAAAAAAACTTCATTACAATATTGAGGACTGATACAAGGGTTTAATCGAAGTTAAAACAAAAACTTTTCAAAGCACACAAACACACAAAGAAGCAATTTTGAAAATGATGAGCAAGTACCTAAGAGCCTGTAGGTAACTACGGATAGAAAGGGTGCTAATACCTTCCCTTTCTATAATCTACCCCCCGTACTCAGAAATTGCTCGAAAAAGGAATTTTTATGTGCGTTTTTCCCTTCCTTGTTGGATAAAATAAAAGTCGGTGGCGACTCTTGCTTACCGCGACATTTTGCGAACACAAACGTAAAACGCAAACCAGCATTTCAAAACAGTCCAGTTCGGGCAACCGTATCACAAGTGTCTCCCGAGTATACGGCATCTTCAACTGGATGGCTCTCGATCGGACCCACTGAAGATATGGCTCCAAAGAAATAGCACCCCTAGGTCCCAAATCCTTCCTACTCTTCTTATGAATGTGACGCCAGGCCTTCACAATCTGCTCCCTTTCTCCCCTGTGGTCTTCTCCTTCCTTCAAAAAGAAACTACTCAAATGAATACTGTTTGGTTTATCCCTCATTGGATAACCAAGTTGTCGCCGTGCAAGAACAGGGTTATAGTTAATTCCTCCCTTTGTACCAAGAAGAGGTACATTGGGGATACTACCATAACTATCAATAATATCTACATCCTGGTAAGCTCGATGATACCAATATATATCCGAGTGAGTAAGTGCCATGATCTTAGGAGCCCAACGGGGTTCCTTCTTGACATCCCAAAAAGCATCAGACTAAGGCATATGAGAGATGAACCACTGGTACAACAGAGGTGTGCAACAGATTATCATTCCCCATGATAAGAATTTCGAAGATGGACAGAGTAATAAGCATCACCCAACAGTGTAGGAACTGGGTTTCCAATCATGAAAATCCTGATAGCCTTAATGTCGACAAACTTGTCCACATTAGGAAATAAGAACAATCCATAAGCGAGTAAAGCAAAGATGGCCTCAAAAGCAACCGTACTCTTCATTCTGGCAAAGTAACGAGCTTTCTCCAATAAGAACTGAGTTGGTAATCCTCTAATCCCTCCTTTTGTAGTCATATGGGCTTCCACTTCAGACTTCCCCAGATAAATCAAAGCAGCAATCTCATGTGGCTTTGGCTCACCCTCCAAACCAGTAAAAGGAACATGGTCGGTAACAGGTAAATCCAATAGATAAGAATACTCCTCTAGTGTAGGCATCAACTAATAATCGGGAAAAGTAAAGCAGTGATACACTGAATCATAAAACTGGACCAAGGTTGAGAGAATACCCTCCTTCATCTTCAGCTTCATGAGAGGAATAATGGACCCATACTTCTTCTGAAAGTCTGCAGGACACTCGATCTCTAGGATTATACTAACCAACTCATCTATCTTGGGATCCTTGAAACTGTATTTCCCAGTCTTTCTCTTTCCAGAATCCATGGTCAACAGTACGTGAGATATTCACAAATACTCAACCTTTAAATCCCTTGAAATATTGTTTTCTTCAAAAGATGCTTATGGGTGCATGGATGCATGATGCAATAATCACACACAAGATCACATATATAGGGTTCATAGGTTCAACATCACGAGCATTAGGTCAAAGGTACTACCCATAAGGTGTTGGTCTAAAAAGTTATCACCTGCCGAACAAGGTTCTAGAGGTTCCCAGAGTCTATATCCTTCCTTCGGATATTACCAACTTCCCAATTAACTCGATAATTAGTAATATTCTCAAGAAAGACTCGTCCAAGCGTAGTAACGCGTGACAACTATTTCTGGATTACTCCATCATAGCTTTCGCGCTACACCTAAAAGGCCAAGATGGGTTTGGTATTCTACGGTCCTCAGTTTCAGCATGTCTTCCCGATTACTCGATAAACGACACTACAGTAAAAGGGGCCTCCACTGAGTGGGGGATCTCATGCCTCCTTTTTTGGGATTACTACCTTAAAGTTAACATGACTATACCGCCCATTCTATAAAGTTTACCCAAGTCCGGGTATAGGACTTATGAGTAATCACCAAGCACCCTGAAAACCAGGAAAATCCAAACAAACATATATACAAAATATAACACATAAACAACAATAGCACATATACAGATATAAACAAAGATAGGCTTAACCCACTTAGGGATGGACCAGCAAGAGGTCAATCTTTCCCCAGTGAAGTCGCCATTTTTCTGTAGCGGTAGAAATGTTCCATACTAAGCCATTGGATTGACTAGACTTTATACAAATCAAAAATAAAAATAGCCACCGTGCTTTATTGTTTCCAAAGGAAATGGAAAAGAGTGAATAACCCAAAAAAGGGGGAAAGATTCAAGGTAAGAGGGTTGGTTATGCAAAGGGAAGGTATTAGAACCCTAAACATCTACGGTACTCCGCAGGAGCCTCTTTGTAAAATCTATATATTTTGGCTATAAAACGTGTTATATATTGTGAAATCAAGCTTCTCAAATAAAGCTTTTATTTTGATGAAGACAAACCATGTCTTACAAAAGAAGTCAAAGACTTTGGTCAAGCATCTAAGCATCTAAGGATAATATCTTCAATCAAAGCTCTCTACAACTTTAAAGGTATAATAATATTATCTACATTGATCTTAAGATATAGATGCTCAAAAATGAAAAATAAATAGTTTAAGAATCACTCTCAAGCTTTGCAAAGATTAATTTTCACTTTTCATATGCATGCAATCGATTTACATTTTAGTGCAATCAATTGCACTCTTCAAAAAATCCAAATCTTTTGCTTCTGTTTCTTAATGCAATCAATTACATAGTTTGTGCAATCGATTGCACACTTCAAATTTTTCAAAACATTTGATTCTGTCTTAGCATGCAATCGATTACATAGTTTGTGCAATCGATTGCACCCAGTTAAATTTTGCTACTGACTTAGCCTGCAATTGACTACATTGTTTGTGCAATCGATTGCGCTCTTAAAATTTTGAAAATATAGCTGTTGAAAACCATGTGCAATCGATTACACTAAAGGTGTAATCGATTACACACTGCACGAATTTGAAAAATTACAGCTTTGTTCATGCCTTTTCATCAAGCCTTTTCATTACATCTTTTCACTCAAACTTGGCATTTGTTCATGATACATTTCCAGATCTTCTTGTTGTTTCAAAAGGGTGTTATGAACATATAAATATCCAATTTCAAATTCATATCTAACACCTTCTTTCATAATATTTTTATGAACTTTAAAAATACAAACTCAAGCATTCTTCATTTTCATGCATAAGTTTTCTGCATTTATTTTCATACTTTAAAATAGAAAACTTTGAGCAAATATATCATGAGTCTTTGTACAATATTATTATTGAAAGAAGAAGATTATACATTGTCAAAATCACTCTTAAGTGATCAATATACTCTACTCACTTAAAATCACAAATTGTTTTTACTTACTTATTTTCCAGGATTGTTAGAATTAAGTTTAAGTGTTTTTATTGAAATCTTGTCTTTCCAAGTTGTTGGATACAAGTGTAGTTACATTGAGAGGATTGTTCTCATAGGTAACTTAGTGAAAATCCAAGAGTATTGTTCTTGGTTCAAGAGGATTATTCTTGGTTTGGTTGGTAGTTCTTATGTAAGTTTTCCACAATAAGGAAATCTCTTTCATGTTGAAAGGGGACTGGAGTACTCTCATACTGTGAGGGGAACCAGGATATATCTCCCGTGTCTCTTTATTTTTCTGCATCTTTAAGCTTTCCTAAACTCACTTATAACCAGAAAAATAAGAACCATCATCACTAAAAACCAAAATTTTTAAAAGTACCTAATTCACCCCCCCCCCTCTTAGGCGCACTTCGTATTTACAATTGGTATCAGAGCAGGTTATAGGTAACCTGCTCCTAAAAGATCCAGAATGGCTTCCGCAAATCATAATCCCGTTTTCAGAGATGGTGGTAGTAACAACAAACCTCCTCTATTCTGTGGTGAATATTTTGACTTTTGTAAAATACGCATGAAGGCACATCTAGAAGCACAAGGAGAAGAAATTTGGGATGTCGTCGAAAATGGTCCATTAATCCCAGTTATGGTAATCAATGGTGTTGGCTCTTCAAAGCCTAAAACTGCATGGGACCACGATGATAAAAAGAAAGTTCTCTATGACAAAAAGGTAATAAACCTTCTTCAAGGTGCACTTAGTATGGATGAATTCTTCCGTGTCTCGACTTGCAAAACATCAAAGGAAATAGGGGATACCTTGGTACAAACTCATGAAGGAACGGTTGAAGTAAAAAGATCAAGGCTAAATACCCTAAGTCAAGAATACGAACTATTTCAAATGCAGCCCGGAGAATCCATTCTTGACTTACAAAAGAGATTTGTGCACTTCATAAATCATCTAAGTGCTCTTGGTAAAACTTTGACAAATGATGAATTAAATCTGAAAGTACTTAGGTCCTTAACAAGGGAATGGCAACCAAAGGTAACAGAAATTTCAGAAAAGAAAAGTCTCTCCAACATGACATCCGCAACTCTATTTGGAAAACTTCAAGAATACGAAACGGAACTCGGTAGACTCGAAAAGAAAGAAAATCAAGAGAAGAAATCCAAGAATATTGCTTTGAAGATAGACTCCAAGGAAGTTGAAAAGGAAAACAATCCAGAAGAAGATGAAAACTTCATGCTTCTTGTTAAAAGGCTTGGTAAGTTCTTCGGTAGAAATGATAAACCTTTTTCTCATTCAAAAGGAAAGAAACATTTTCAGAAAAAGGAAGGCTCCGCATCAACACAAGAAATCACATGTTATGAATGTGGTATGCAAGGTCATATCAAGCCGGATTGTCCAAAACTCTCCAAGAAAAGTGGGTTCAAAAGAAATAAGGGATTCAAGAACAAAAAGGCTTATGTCGCATGAGTGGACAATGAAATAAGTTCCTCATCCGATTCTGATAGTGATGAAAGTGCAAATCTAGCATTGATAGCCTCACACCATTCCGATGATGATGACAATGAGGTTAGTAATGAATTTTCTCTTTCTGATAGTGATGCCAAGGTGCTATAGATGAACTATTAAATGAATGAAAAATTCTGTATAAAACCATTTCATCACAAAAGAAACAAATTTCATCCTTAGAAGAAAAATATGTTTCAATGGAAAAATATTTCAAAGAAGAAAAACAAAAATCAAGTGATGAACAAAAACAAAATTTTGTATGCAAAAATTGTGATTCACTCTCTTTCCAAATTGTCCAATTAAAAAGAGTCATTGAAAGATATGAAAAAGGGGAAATTGGATTGGAAGGTGTTCTTAGCCAACAAAGATACTCCAATGATAAAAGTGGAATTGGATATTCAAAGTTCTCAAAACCAAGTTCTAAAAAAACTATCTTTGTTAAGGCAAGTGATCAATCTTCCAAGGATAAAGTGAACATACCTAAAATAGTTCGTCACTATCTTAAAAAGAAAACATTTTCTAAGAAGAAATCTTATCCTTCTAGATATAGAAGTAACTTTGAACCTACTTGTTTTTATTGTGGTATTAAAGGCCATACACCTAATGCTTGCTATGTTAGAAACTTCAATGTGGCAAGTGGGCATTATGTATGGGTAAAGAAAGGCACTAATTATGAAGGACCCAAAGCAACTTGGGTACCTAACAAAACCTAATTTGTTTTGCAGGTATGCTAGAAGACCACATGAAATCTTTGGTATCTTGATAGTGGTTGTTCAAAGCATATGAAAGGAGACATAAACCAATTCTCACATCTAGCGCTAAAGGCCAAGGGTTTTGTCACTTATGGAGACAATAATAAGGGAAGAATCCTAGGCAAAGGAAAATTTGGTGCTCCACCTTTCACATCAACTGAAGATGTTATTTATGTTGAAGGACTAAAGCACAATCTTCTAAGTATTAGCTAACTTTGTGACAAAGGCTTCAAAATCAAGTTCACCAAGGATGAATGTTTGATAGAAGACTAAGTCACTCATAAGGTTATACTTAAAGGTAAAAGAATCAATAATATATTTATGATTTCCCTTGATGATCCATCTTTGAAGGTTAAATGTCTCATGGCGAACAACGATGATTCATGGCTTTGGCACAAAAGAATTGCTCATATTCATATGGAACACTTAAATAAATTAATCAAGCATGATCTTGTCATTGGATTTCCTAAGAGAAATTTCGTCGAAGATAGACTACGCGATGCTTGTCAAAAAGGGAAACAAACTAGATCAACTTTCAATCTAAGAATGTGGTGTCCACTACAAGGCCACTACAATTGTTACACATGGATATTTTTGGTCCATCGAGAACAAGGAGTTTCAGAGGTAATGTATATGCTTTGGTTATTGTTGACGATTTCTCTAGATATACTTGGACATTCTTTTTAGTGCAGAAAAGTGATGCATTCAAGGCGTTCAAGAAGTATGCTAAACAAATTCAGAATGAGAAGTCTTTAACAATTGCCTCAATAAGAAGTGACCATGGCGGAGAATTCCAAAATGCTCTATTTGAAGAATTCTGTGGAGAACATGGAATATCTCACAACTTCTCGGCACCAAGGACCCCACAACAAAATGGAGTGGTTGACAGAAAGAATAGGTCTCTTGTGGAACTTGCTAGAACCATGCTTAGCGACTCAAATCTTCCAAAATACTTTTGGGCGGATGCGGTGAGCACGGCATGTTTTGTTAGCAATAGAGTTAACATTAGACCAATCTTAAAGAAAACTCCATATGAACTTTTCAAAGGGAGAAAACCAAATATTGCTTTCTTTCATATCTTTGGGTGTAAATGCTTTGTCCTTAACAATGAGAAAGATAATTTGGGTAAGTTCGATGAGAAATCCGATGAAGGTATATTCCTTGGTTACTCACTTTCTTGTAAAGCATATAGAATTTACAACAAAAGAACTTTGACTATTGAAGAATTTATGCATGTTTCATTTGATGAAACTAACCCCTCCAAGGAGGATAATATTGTTTGTGATAATGATGATGAAATTTTAGAAGGTCCTCAAGAAAACTCTTCCAAGGATCAATCCATTCAAATAGAAAAATCACCACAACAAGAATAGAATCTCAATGATCTACCAAAAGAATGGAGAACTCATAGAGATCATCCTATTAATGAAGTAATTGGTGATATAAGTCAAGGCGTGTCTACAAGATTAAATCTCAAGGATGCTTGCCTAAACATGGCGTTTGTCTCTCAAATTGAACCCTCCAAAGTTGATGAAGCTTTAGGCGATGACCAATGGATCATAGATATGCAAGAAGAATTGAATAAATTTGAAAGGAATCAAGTTTGAGAACTCGTTCCTAGGCCAAGCAATAAACACATTATAGGAACAAGATGGGTGTTCAAAAACAAACTTGACGAGAATGGAATAATTATTCGCAACAAAGCAAGATTGGTAGCACAAGGCTATAATCATGAAGAAGGAATAAACTTTGAAGAAACTTTCGCTCCAGTTGCAAGGTTAGAAGCAATTTGTCTCTTACTTGCCTACGCTTGTTCATTAAATTTTCAGCTTTTCCAAATGGACGTCAAAAGCGCATTCTTGAATGGATATATCACTGAAGAAGTTTTCATCAAGCAACCCCCGGGTTTCGAAGACTTCAAGAATCCATCTCATGTATTTAAATTAAGAAAAGCTCTCTATGGACTGAAACAAGCACCAAGGGCATGGTACGATCGTTTAAGCAACTTCTTATGCGAAAAGGGTTTCGAAAAAGGCAAAGTTGACAAGACTCTATTTATCAAGAAAATCAAAGGCGACACTTTGATAGCACAAGTCTACGTTGATGACATCATCTTCAGTTCTTCAAATCAAGAAATGTGTGAAGAGTTCTCATATATGATGCAAGGAGAATTTGAAATGTCCATGATGGGAAAATGAACTATTTTCTTGGACTTCAAATCAAACAACTTAAAGATGGCATCTTCATCAACCAATCCAAATATTGCAAAGAACTCTTGAAAAGGTTTGACATGGATAGTTGCAAAGAAATGTCTACACCTATGGGTTCTGGTTCTTATGTTGATCAAGATGAATTAGGCGTTTCCATCGACATCACTAAATATCGAGGTATGATTGGCTCCTTATTATATTTGACGGCAAGCCGTCCTGACATAATGTTCAGTGTTTGTCTCTGTGCCCGCTTTCAAGCTAACCCAAAGGAATCTCATCTCTCGGCGGTAATGAGGACCATGAAGTATCTCAAAGGGACAACAAATGTCGGATTATGGTATACAAATGGTAGTATCTGCAACTTAATTGGTTATTCTGACGCGGATTATGCAGGATGTAAAACAGATAGAAAGAGCACAAGTGGAACTTGTCACATTCTTGGTAATGCATTAGTATCTTGGGCCTGCAAGAAACAAGCATGTGTTGCTCTAAGCACGACCGAAGCTGAATATATTGCAGCGGGTAGTAGTTGCGCTCAAATTTTGTGGCTAAAACAACAACTTCGTGACTACGGACTTGATCTAGGGTGCATTCCTCTAAGATGCAACAACACAAGTGCAATCAACATCACAAAGAATCCCGTCATGCATTCAAGGACCAAACATATAGACATTCTACATCATTTTCTCCGTGACCATGTTCTTCAAGGAGATGTCCAGGTAACCTTTATAGATACTCATAATCAACTTGTTGATATCTTCACCAAACCTTTGGCAAAAGAACCATTCTATAAAATTCAGCGAGAGCTCGGCATTCTTGACGAACGCGACATATAAGGTGCATTCTACCCTTGATATTTCTCTTATATATGCTTTTATATCTGCCATATATGTTTTTATGCTATGTGATCTTTTATTTTCAAGAAAAATTTGGTTTTGGAAAATTTTTGTGAGTGAAAATCGATTGCACAAAGAAATTTTTCAGTTCTGTCCATTCTGTTTCATGTGAAAATCGATTGCACCTTTACTGCAATCGATTGCACTATGTGATTTTTGCGTTATGTTTGGTTCTGTTTGTGTGCAAATCGATTGCACAAGGTAATGCAATCCATTGCACGCATTGAAAGTTGCATTTATGATAGAAAATTAATATTGGTCAAAATTTATCTCTCATCTTCCCAAGACAAATACACTTCAATTCAAATAACTCATCTCATATCTACCAAAATCTCAAAAGCTTTCTCTTTCCCAAAACCTTTTCTCTCTCACACATAAACCCTAAAAACTCAAAATCTAAAACACCATTTTCATGGCTTCAAGAACCAAGAGAAAGGCATCAGCTTCAGATTAAGGGAAAAAGAAGATTGACTCATCATCCAATTCACTATTGTCAACTCTCACTGAGCAACAAGAAGTCAGATTTGTCAAAGACTTCTAAAGGAAAATTGTTTCCAACCCTAAGTATGGTATTATCTCCTCCTTACCTGAAGAATTTTTTTCATTTCAGAACGATCTAGCTGCTTATGGTCTGGAACTATTTATTTCTTCGTATGGTCCATACTACCCGAATATGGTAAGAATGTTTTTCGGTAATCTAAACCCCTACAAGGAAAAGATTGTCACATACGTACTGGGCTCTCGTATCTCTCTAACTCCTCAGGATGTTGGTGAGATGTTGCATATCCCTTTCACCGGAAGCGTCCTATATGATCCTGAAGACGAGATATGGGATGGCTATACGAAAAAGGGATTCTTTTACAGCATTGGGCGGTTAAGTGAAGCTGAATTTTGTGCCAAACGGATACGTGGTCTTGGCGGAGTAATTCCCTCCAGAGATTCCTGGAGTGCAGGTAACCTCTATATAGACGATCGCGTATTTCATTGTTTCTTGGTCTATATACTTTTCCCAAGGGCTGGAAACAATTGCACGGTTACCAACTTCGAGATGCAGCTTATTTATGCAAGGAAGAAAGGGATTAATGTCAACTGGGCAAGAATGATGATGATGCATATGCTGAGAGTGGATGAAAAATCAAAATTCCTTCCTTATGCTTATTTTGTCACATTGATTATGGAGGATTTTGGTGTAGATTTTAGCGGTTTTGAAAAGGTGGATATGGACCCTATTTTAAACAGAATTTCAATTAAGAATGTTGATTCAAGGATGGGCGTACTCTTTAATCCGGAAACAAAGACAATCACCTATATTAGTGAAGATGTTGTTGGCAACGAAGATGATGACCAAGAAGCTGAAGGCGGTGAAGCTATGCCTCCTCCTCTTACTGCTCCCTCTGGTCCAAGCAACCAAGAACTCATGGACTACATGGCTCAACAGTTTGCTTCTATGAACACCAACATCAACAGTCAATGGAGTGCAATAAATGACTCCACTACAACCAGGATAAATGATTTTTGCTCGGATGTGAACCAACAATTCTCATATCTTTATTCTCACCTGCATATCCCACCATATGACCCAAATAACCCAGCTGCACCTCCTCCTCATTACTTAGAACCACCACTCCAACAATGCTTCCCAAACCAAGGCTGGTCCTACAATCATCCAGACGTTCATCACCCCTAAAATGTTCTGGATGAATATTGTTTTTCTATTATCTTATTATCTTGATGTTTCAATGTTTCACTGTTCATTGTGTGTAACTCTTAAACAATGTTTGTTAATGCTTTAATTTTATCCTTTGTTTAAAATATTGCTCGATTATTATTTTCTTGAAGCATCTTTCCCTTCTTTTTGATAATGTTAAAGGGGGAGAAAGATGTATGGTACTTTATGCTTGTATCTTCCATGTCTTATTTTTCAAGGTACTCTCCATTCAAGATGAAGAATTGTAAGGATTACAACCCTCTCCTACATAGGGGGAGTTTTGCATCTCAGGGGGAGAAGCTCTTCCGGAAAGTACTTCGCATAAAGAAAGATTGTTTGTCATCATAAAAAAGGGGGAGAATGTGAAATCAAGCTTCTCAAATAAATCTTTTGTTTTGATGAAGCTCTTTTCGCATTCCTTTGGAAACAATAAAGCGCGGTGGCGATTTTTATTTTGATCTGTATAAGTCAATCCAATCCAATGTCTTTGTCTTAAACATTTCTACCGATACACCTATCACAACCTAGGGGATAAATATTTGAAAAAGTTTGTGCATTTATCCCGGCTTAGAGGATAAACAACCCGAAGATAAACTTATGCATCATTACGACCTAGGGGATTGATCATTGAAAAGTTGTGTGTTTATCACGACCTAGGGGATAAACGTCACAAAGGTAGTCTTACGTGTTTATCAAGACCTAGGGGATAAATAACGTAATCCTGAAAATTCGTATACCTAGAGGGTAGATAATTGAAGAGTGTTTTGGTAATCAAATCTTATATAGCTAGACCAAAGATAAGATTGGGGTTTACCGGTTGTATTTATTCTCAACCAAGGTACTTGTTTGTTTTTGTGGATCAAATAATACAATGATGAACCCCAAGAAAGATCATAGTTTTAACCAAGGGTGTATCTGGAAAATGCCATGAACGTTGTATATGCATAATGTCTTATATTAATATGGAACCCAAAAATGTATATGCACTGAATTTATTTTTTCTATATGCACTAAATGTATATGCAACAAGTGTTTGTATATTCCCCAAACGTTTTTGTATGTAACCTAATGTTTGTACATGCCCCAAATGCTTGTTGTGAATTTTAATATTCTCCCCTTTTAACGCATTGGTTTTGTGTAACCGACTCTCCAATGTTGTATTTTGCATTGTCGTGGTATTTTGAATTGATTTGAATAAGATGAATAAGTGTTAGCAATATTTTGATTTATGTATCGCATGCGCAGGCATGGACGTAGTTGCGGACGTAGGCGTGGATATGGCTATGATCACAGACGTGGATGCAAGTGTAGATTTTCTTTTGATGTTTTTCTAACCAAAATGCTTTTTGATGTTATATCAATGCTTTTATTTGTTAAATCCCCAAAATGATTTCAACGTGGCATTCATAAGAAATAATTGTAGTATATTTTGCAAACAAATCCAAAAAGAGAAAATTTAAACATTGAAAAAGTAAATGTTTTATCGATAAATATGCCTTTGAATAGGCGCGAGTACAACATTCAATTCCTATAAAGTGGTAATTTAAGAAATTTTAACAAAAATTGAAAATGGAAATGAAAATGATATTTGCTACTGTTGTTTCTCCAATTTCCTTTCGATAACTCCAACCTCCTTTGTGTATGAGTCGAATGATTTAGATAAATCCCTCTCCTTCGTGGTCGTAGTTATGTTTCTTAGATTGCAGTCTTTTGGTTCTTTTTTTTGGAGCAAGATCCCTAATTTTTTCTTGGATCGCCCTTTAGGGTTTTCAATCCACTTGGACGCTCCTTTTTGCCTATGTTGCCCATTTAGTGTTCGAACTTAGCGAGCTTTTTATACATAGTATTTTTGGATTGCTTCTGAATTAACCAGATGTGGCAGTTCTTCCCCATCTATTGTTGTGAGGATAAGACCACCACCTGAGAATTTTGTTTTTACCACATACAGACCTTCATAGTTGGGTGTCTATTTACCATGTGAATCAAGGTTAGGTAATAGAATATTCTTGAGCACTAAGTCCTCTTCTTGAGAAATCCACTTTCATTCCATAATCACCAAATGCTCAGACACAAGTTATTCGAATTGCGAATAATACAACGATCAATGAATTTTCAAACTCTACTTCTTGTTTTCATGAATAATGTCCACGTAAGAATTAAGTGTCTTGAGAAAATAATTATAACATGAATTAAACCTAGGAGTTAAGAACATTCTAAGTCCAGAAATTACTTGTGATAATTCAATAACTTTCAAGGTTTCCTAAGCATAATTTATCCTCGATCCTTGAAGAAAAGTCGTAGATGACATCATCTATGACATTTTGACAAAATAATCATCCAGAAATCTTAAAAATTGAAAGAGTTACAATCCTTGAAAGTTGGGCGACAATTACTTGAAATTAGGTCAAACTTCTAAAATGAGCTCTAAAGTGTTCGAATTTTCGATGATCCTCTGCATATAATTAGCTCTTGACTTGTAAAAAGAAGTTTTAGATGACGTTGAGGAGAGTCACACGTAAAAATAACAACTAAAAAATATTTAATAATGTAGAAGTTATGATCGTTTGAACTTCATCTTGTAAAAGTTTACTTTTGGTCAAAGTGCTTTGAATCGACTTGCAAATTTGATCTTTCCTCGCATTCCCAGACATATTGATGCCCATGCGAACCAGTGATGATGAAATCTTGACTATGATCTTGAGATTATAGATCAAACATTGATGGAAGCCTTTGAGAATCAAGGATTTACCATACTTGAACAATTGAGGGATCCAAAAACCTAATTGAGGCGCAACACTTGACGCTCTTGATTCAGACCAGTCTCTGCACATGAAACCGAAGAACACAAACATACACCTTTGTATGGGATTAGATCTTACTGATGCATAAGATAAGATATTAAAAACAATTGGTAATCTCTACATAAGCAATGCTCGAAGGTGAGCGGATTAATAAAAACCAACTCTATCTCATGGCCTTGATGATATATGAGAATGCAAATGAAGGTGGGATCTTAGGTCAAAATTTGGGGTATGACACCCACATTGAAAATAGCCAAGAAGAACTCAGGATATTCAAAGGAGTTGGTGGCACATGCATTTTGTCGGCATAGATTTGGCATTTGTGACATGTATTTATATAATGGTAGCAATCAGCTTCCATCATCATCCAATAATAACCTGCTTGCAACATCTTTTTATCCATAACATGTCCATATGTATGCATTATGAAAGTGCCTTCATGGATTTCTCTCATAAGAATATCAACTTCATGTTTCTCCATGCACCTGAGTAACACCATATCATAGTTTCTTTTGTAGAATACGTTGCCATTCAAAAAGAACTTTGAAGCTAGCTTATGTAGAGTTCGTTTGTCAATTACAAAGGCATTTTATGGATATTCTTGTTTCTCTAGATACCTTTTGATGTTGCAAGACCAAGGCTTATTATCTGGTCCTTCTTCAATGGCAAGGAAATGTGCAGGTTCCTCAAAATGTTTGATCGTAATGTGTGGTTCAAGATTTGGCCAGGTTACCTTAAACATGGCTGATAAAGTTGCTAGGGCGTCTTCCATCCGATTTTCTTCTCGCGGAATATGACTGAAAGTAATCTCGGTAAATTCTGTAGATAGCTTCGAAACATGATCCCGATATGGAATCAATCTAGGATGTTTAGTGTCACATTCACAATTTACTTGGTATATGACAAACTCTGAGTCTCCAAACACTTCGAGATGTGTAATTATTAGATCAATGGCAACTTCCAAACCTAATATACAAGCTTTATATTCAACGATATTGTTGGTGGAGTCAAAACATAACCTTGTAGTATAAGAATTGTGAAAAAATTTCGGAGAAGTCAAAACTGCTCCAATACCGTGTCCTAATGCATTTGAAGTCCCTGTCAAACATAAGTGTCCAATGTGCCCCTGGTTCAGGTTTTTCGTCAGGCCCTGGTATTTTGTAATCACCTATAACTATGACATCCTCATATGAAAAGTCGAACTTCATTGGTTGATATTATGGCAATGGTTGATGAGCTATATGGCCATCCAATACACTACCCTTGATGGCCTTTTGAGTAACATATTGGATATCCTATTCTGATAGTAACATCTGCCATCGGTAAAACCTTCCCGTAAGAGCTGGTTTTTCGAACACATGCGAATGTAATGCTCTGAATTTTATGGGGAATAATGCCACATGAGATAAACTAGTGTTGGAGAAACCAAGCACATGCTAAAGTGATCCCACAGGGGAAGATATTATAAGTCACCATGGAACAGAGCCACAAACTTTAAATGAGAGACTCTTATTAGGGAATAACCTCGAGAGAAGAAAAACAATTACTGACTCTATCAGAGAAGACGCCTTGCATAGGGTGTCAAAAGATATATGGCTACTGACTCAAGATGATGGTAAATTTCCAACTCAAAGTCAAAGGTATAAAATAAAGATATCGACTCATATATAACGATAAACTACCAACTCAAAAGTTGAAGGTAGAAGATCAATAAGATGTCAAATCAAGATGACGGTAAACTACCAACTCAATAGTTGAAGGTAGAACAATACCAAATTTTATTGATGGTAAAGAAACAGAAGAAACACTGAGTTTACTGAAGATGAACTACCAACTTTTACTGAAGGTAGGGAAACAAAAGATGCACCAACTTTTACTGAAGGTGAACTACCAACTTTTATTGAAGGTAGAGAAACAAAAGAGGCACCAACTTTTACTGAAGGTGAAATACCTATTTTTACTGAAGGTAGAGAAACAAAAGATGCACCAACTTTTACTGAAGGTGAGCTACCGACTTTTACTGAAGGTAGAGATAAAATAAGACACCAACATTTACTAAAGGTGAGCTACCGACTTTTACTGAAGGTAGAGAAAGATGATAAATCTTTCCACGACGAACAAGTTGCAGTTTCTTCTTTATCAAGTCTTCCTTTTGAAAAGGACAATAGACAAACATCCCCATGAAAATATTTCGAAGAGATATTATTTGCTGAGTAAACCTCCCTAATAACCTGGCCATAAGCCACAAACTGGTATCGGTTTCTTCTTAATCAAGTCTTCCACCTGACAAGGATAATATAAAAACTTCTCCATGGGACTTTTCCAAAGAGATGTCATTTGTTGAGTAAACCTCCCCAAGAACCTAGTCATAAGCCACAAATTGGTCTCATTTTCTTCTTAATCATGTCTTCCACCTGATAAGGATAATATACAAACTTCTCCACGAGACTTTTCAGAAGAGATGTCATTTGTTGAGTAAACCTCCCCAAGAACCTGGTCATAAGCCACAAACTGGTCTTAGTTTCTTCTTAATCAAGTATTCCACCTGATAAGGATACTATAGAAACTTCCCCATGGGACTTTTCCGAAGAGATGTCGTTTTCTGAGTAAACCTCCCCAAGAACATGGTCATAAGCCACAAACTAGTCTCAGTTTCTTCTTAATCAAGTCTTCCACCTGATAAGGATAATACACAAACTTCCCCACGAGACTTTTTCGAAGAGATGTCGTTTGCTGAGTAAACCTCCCCAAAAACCTAGTCATAAGCCACAAGCTGGTCTCAGTTTCTTCATATTCAAGTCTTCCACCTGATAAGGAGAATACACAAACTTCATCACGAGACTTTTTCTAAGAGATGTCGTTTACTGAGTAAAACTCCTCAAGAACCTGGTCATAATCCACGAACTGGTCTATGTTTCTTCTTAATCAAGTCTTCCACCTGATAAGTTTAATACACAAACTTCCCCATGGGACGTTTCCGAAGAGATGTCGTTTGTTGAGTAAACCTCCAAAAGAACCTGGCCATGAGCCACTAACTAGTCTCAGTGTCTTCTTAGTCAAGTCTCCCACCTGATAAGGATAATATACAAATTTCCCCATAGGACTTTTTTGAAGAGATGTCGTTTGATGAGTAAACCTCCCCAAGAACCTGGTCATAAGCCACAAACAAGTCTCAGTTTCTTCTTAATCAAGTCTTCCACCTGATAAGGATAATATACAAACTTCCCCACAAGACTTTTCCGAAGTGATGTCGTTTGCTAAAAAATCAGAGTTGATATGTTGGTGATAGGAAAACTACTCATGAAGAGACCGCCATTTTCCATAAGGTAAATATATGCTGGAAGTACACAAGCTTCTCAAATAAAGAAGCCTCCCCTTGCAGTCAGGAAAAAATATTTCAATATAGTTTTATAAAGACACTATTTTGAATGAGAATCAATAACTTCATCTAGGATAGACAAACTGTTCATGAAGACACCGCCATTATCCAAAAAAGAGGAAACCCAGAAATAATCAAGTTTCTCAAATAAAGAGTCTTCCACTTGTTATCAGGTTGATATTCCAAGAGAGAGTTGTGAGGATACTGTCATAAATGAGAGTCAATAACGTCACTGGGGATAGACAAATTGCTCATGAAGCGACAACCATTGGCCAGAAATAGTTAAGCTGCTCAAATAAAGAGTCTGCCACTTGTCGTCATGTTGAGATTCCAAAAGAGTGTTGAAATGATACTACTATGAAACAAAGTTCATCTTCAGTGGGAACCATGAATAGATTCTACCTGAGGAGACAAAAGTATTTAAAGGAGCAAAATAAGTGCACTCTTAGTCTAGGTTATACAGCCTAGAGAAATCCACAGGGTAACATCAGCAAGAGACAAAGCTCAATCCAAGAACAAACTGGAGAGAAACAATTAAACAAGACTCTACCAGATGAGGAATAAGCTCGACTGGGAGTTATCCTATTGTGAGACATAAAGGAAGGCTAAAACAACAACCCTTCCACGAGGAATAAACTCAGTGGGAAATTAAAAGGATGTACACTTTCTTCTTAAGTTGTCACTCTATTTGGAAAGAGGAAATATGTGACTTGGGGATAAACACCACTAACAGAGATGGACCAGAAAACATAGAAATGCGAATGTGCATGAATGATGTAAGCGTGAATGAATGTCATGTATATGATGACAAAACAGACAAAATAGATCAACTGGGGATGATAAGACATCATAGTACAAACAGATATTTGGCTAATCTCCACAAGATGGGAACATTACTGGAGATAGAATAAAAGCCATCGATGTAGCATATTTCTGCTATAAGGGTCTAATCTCTCCGGAGAGGAAGATACTTTTCGGGAGAAAACCCAAAGTACAATCTTCTAACATTAATAACCCATTGAAAGGATAACAACACGAACTCTGTTATAGCTGGAGAAAAAATCTTGCTTAGCTGTAACTTTTGTAGAACACCATCATCTAATAATGTGTGCAAAGAAGATCATATATCTTGACGAATCTGGATTGCCCCTGGAACTAACTTTGTATGCCCCAAGTTTACTATTGATAAACTGCATGATGCACAATAATTCTTGTGAATAACTTCACTTGTCAAATGCCCCAAGTTACATGGTTTACGATAAGAAATCGTCTCAAGAGGATTTTACAAAAGACACGACATCCAAAATTACCCAATGTCTTAAAACTCTTAGAGAGATTCATTTAATCTTGATGTGACTTCCCCAAATTGACTGTATTTGGCAAAACAGTCTTCAAATATGCCCTATGAGGATAAACGAACTATGAAGGAAACAACATGTTCATGCTGAAGGTCTTCAGGAGACATGCCCCTGGTTATGATCATTTTTAGACATGATTCGCCAATTACTTAATAGGTTTCCAAACCTCAAAAGATTAAAATCATCATTGGTGCTTATATGTAAGATTCCTTGACATTAAGCAAATGTTTTCTAGAAGGAAAAGTTTATTATGAGAATGAAAATTCTAATGCAGCAGTTATGTAAGCCTTGAAATATTTTTGTTTTTTTTTAATTCCGCGAAGCTTGCGAATTAGTGCATCATTTATTTTTGTATGAAAGATAACAAAAGCATATGATATCAAAACCAATCTTTTAGCAAAAATTATGGGAGTCATGAACGCAGTCTTTTCAAAGTATGCTTTCAAATAAACCTCGCTTCAATTAGGACTTTCGAAGATTGTAACGTGGTATGGTTCACGATTTTCAGAAGAAAAAAAGATTGTAAGCTAAAAATATTTGGTGCCCATCCATTCTCCATGATATTCTCTGTTGTACCCCAATTTTTGCCCCTAAGATCCCTTCATCGTACCATATTGTTTCAATCACCATAAAATCACATTAGGGCTTATGGTTCTTCTCCCTATCTTTAGCCTTGCTCTTCTAAGGAATTACCAAGCACCTTAACTTGTTTTCTTTTGTGATCATGGATATTTTTCTTTGAATTTCTCTCTAATTAACAAAATTCAATATTGGTTTGTCCTACTTGTTAATAATGTAGGTAAAGGCAATGAGGTTTAGCAAGTTGCTTCATGGGTTCATGAGTTTATTTCCATGCCCTAGTCAAAAGCGTGAGAGATTCAAACCTCACAATTGAATTTGTTTTAAAGTTGATATGGAAGTGGTTTTGGTGTCCATGAGTCCTCATCATCATCCTCAACAATTTCTATTCACAAAGGAAGAATATTGGCACAAAAAGTTTGTTCAAACTTGGCAAAGTTCCACCAAGCATTCTCTTGATCTAGAGGCTAGGGTTTGGACTTCAAAGGGGCGTATCTTGCTCATCTTTTGGTATTTTTGAGTGATTCCAAAAACATTCTTCTCTTCAAATATTTACCAACAAATCACTTCAAAGGTTCCAAGGAGTTTTCATGTGGAAGGAACTTGGTGAAGAAGAAAGATTACAAGTCATCCAGATGAATCCCCAATTTTCCATATGTGACTTCAAATGGTCATAACATGGTCAATTTTTATCACCTTGAGACCATTAATTTTTAATGATGATCCTAAGGATGTGTACTTCATGCCTTCTTTTATGTCCAAAGTAAGAAAATGGATGGAAATTGCCTTAAGAATGCATGAGATTATAGGTCATTTCATGATTCTTGGCCAACTTCCACAAGTCATAACTTGCTCAATTTTTGGATATTTTGAGTGGTTCAAATTTCAAAATGTCATTCAAGAGATCTACTTCATTCCATCTTTTTTGGTCAAGAGCAAATTCTAAGCGGAAGGCCATGTTTGGATTAAAGAGATTATAGGTCATTTTTAAAGAAACATTTGAAATATTTCTAAGTATGGAAAGTCAACTCTTTTTCTTCAACTTTGACTCCATGTAACTTTCAGCTCAAGCATCCATTTGATTCCATTCTTTTTCCATTGCAAAGCTTGTTACCTCATCTTTGGATGAATGATTTTAACAATAGTTTGATTAAATATTAATTCAAATGTGGTTTCTCTTTTTACCCTAATTCCTCTTCATCGCATCCCCTTCTTATTGCACTAAATGTTGTTAGAGAATCATCTCTATATCATGTCTCAACACAAATGATGCATACATTGCTATTGACCGGCCTCAAAATAGGTACAACTTCTATATAAGTCCACTTACGATTGTCCCGATTCGAATAAACGATCATTTATGGCCCAAACTTATGATTGCAAGCCCAAGTATGTTAATTTGATCTCTTTGATCCAATAACCTTGAGATTCATTGCGTGGAGGATTTGGTTCTACCAATCCTCTAATGGATCTACAACATCTTTGGTCAACGCGGATCACTTAAACATCGTTGATCATTAAATGGTACTTGTGAGAATTCCAAATGGATGATATACTTGACAAAAAGCAAATGCAACTTGTTGTGTGGAGGAATTGGTTCTACCAATCCTCTAATGAGTTCCAAATGCAAGTTTCAAGATGGTCATCCAACTAACTACTAATTATTGACTTGTTTTATTTTATGTTTTTATTCTTTTATGCTTTATGCAATATTTATTTTTAGCATTTTTCATTTTATGCCATTTTATTATTTTCACATTTGAGCATTTATATTCTTGTCATTATTACTTTGCTCACTTTTTCTTTTATTTTTTCTTTTCCTAATATACTTAATAATCAACTTAAACCCTAAAAAACTCTTAATGGTACTTGGACTATTTGGTTACTATCCTTGGTATTATGGAGCATGGGACTTTTTCTTGGACTTAGGATTAGAAACCTTGGCCTAACTTGGAGACCTTGTGATCCTATCTGATTATTTTGTTTGGAGATCTTGAGGTTTACCTCAAGACATTGGGTTGCTTTTTTGTTTTTTTGTGCAGGTTTTTGTGATTGCATCCTTTGTTTGTAATCTGGAATTCACCCGTATGCAGCCGTTACTCTGCCCTATTTTTGTGAAGACTTAATAAACTTGAAGTTTGATTCTCTCAAGAGGTCTAGTATCTTTTCTTGCTTGGTTCCAATCCAAATAATGGGAATTTTATCATGACTCATAATGTCAAGTTTTTGCTTCTTGTTGGTTAGATGGTCCTTATCCTTAGGTTTTACTTTATGCTTTAGTATAGCCTCTTCTACTCCTCCCATCTTCTTTAATTTCAAAAAATCTTCTCCCTCCTTTTTTAAAATCTTCTTGTTTCTAAACTTGAAACACTTTCATAATAAACTTGGACTTAGGTCCATGCATTTTCAAACCATTTTCATCAATAAACTTCAATCAATTTAATAATACTTTAACACTTTTTGTGAGAAGACTAAAAGTCAATCAATATCATTTCAAATCATTTTGCCACTTTGGCTTTTATCTTCTAACTTTTCTCAAATGGTTAGACTCTTGTCAATCCTAGTAGTGATGCAACAACTATACTTCTACAATATGTAGTGAAGTGAGATATTTTCCACTTGGGTGTTGAGTGATGCATTGTTGATTTTAAAATCCAAGTCATATCCTCCACTTTGAGATGATGCAAATTCTCCTTTTTCATGATTGTGGGTAGTAAGTATGTTTTCCACACAGACAATGACGATGATGTCTTATCTCATAAAATTAACCAACACACTTGTGTTTCAAATTTTCAAAAGAGGAACTACGTGTACCCTGATCCCCTATTGCACGAAAGGTGGTACATAGGCACTAAAGGTTCGCAACTGCGACAGGTGCAAAAATCATAAAAAATATATTTCTTCTCTCACCTCTACCATCCATTTTATATATGTAAGTACGAAGTGCGCCTAAGAGGGAGGGGGTGAATTAGGTACTTTTAAAAATTCTGGTTTTTAGTGATGATGGTTCTTATTTTTCTGGTTATCAATGAGTTTAGGAAAGCTTAAAGATGCATAAAAATAAAGAGACAGGGGTGATATATCCTGGTTCCCCTCACAGTCCGAGAGTACTCCAGTCCCCTTTCAACATGAAAGAGATTTCCTTATTGTGGCAAACATACATAAGAACTACCAACCAAACCAAGAACAATCCTCTTGGATCAAGAACAATCCTCTTGGATTTTCACTAAGTTACCTATGAGAACAATCCTCTCAATGTAGCTACACTTGTATCTAACAACTTGGAAAGACAAGATTTCAATAAAAACACTTAAACTTAATTCCAACAATCCTGGAAAATAAGTAAGTAAAAACAATTTCTGAGTTTCAGTGAGTAGAGTATATTGATCACTTAAGAGTGATTTTGACAATGTATAATCTTCTTATTTCAATAATAATATTGTACAAAGACTCAATATATATTTGCTCAAAGTTTTCTGTTTTAAAGTATGAAAATAAATGCAGAAAACTTATGCATGAAAATGAAGAATGCTTGAGTTTGTATTTTTAAAGTTCAGAAAAATATTATGAAAGAAGGTGTTAGATATGAATTTGAAATTGGATATTTATATGTTCATAACACCCTTTTGAAACAACAAGAAGATCTGGAAATGTATCATGAACAAATGCCAAGTTTGAGTGAAAAGATGTAATGAAAAGGCATGATCAAAAGGCATGAACAAAGCTGTAATTTTTCAAATTCGTGCAGTGTGTAATCGATTGCACCTTTAGTGTAATTTATTGCACAAGGTTTTCAACAGCTATATTTTCAAAATTTTAAGAGTGCAATCGATTGCACAAACAATGTAGTCGATTGCAGGCTAAGTCAATAGCAAAATTTAACTGGGTGCAATCGATTGCACAAACTATGTAATCGATTGCATGCTAAGACAGAATCAAATTTTTTGAAAAATTTTAAGTGTGCAATCGATTGCACAAACTACGTAATCGATTGCATCAAGAAACATAAGCAAAAGATTTGGAATTTTTGAATAGTGCAATCGATTGCACTAAAATGTAAATCGATTGCATGCATATGAAAAGTGAAAATTAATCTTTGCAAAGGTTGAGAATGATTCTTAAACTATTTCTTTTTCATTTTTGAGCATCTATATCTTAAGATCAAAGTAGATAATATTATTATACCTTTAAAGTTGTAGAGATCTTTGATTGAAGATATTATCCTTAGATGCTTAGATGCTTGACCAAAGTCTTTGCCTTCTTTTGTAAGCCATGGTTTGTCTTAGTTCCCCCATTAGGCTCATCTCAAATTCTGCCTGCATACATTTAGCAAACTTTCTTCCCAGAGAGGGTTTAGTAGATCCAAAAATGATGTCATCAACATAAATCTGACATACTAAAATGTCATTCTTAACTGTCTTACAGAATAAGCACGTGTCCACTTTCCCTCTGGTGAATTCCTTTTCTAACAGGAAGTTACTTAGTCTTTCATACCAAGCTCTGGGAGCTTGTTTCAGACCATACAGTGACTTCTTTAGTTTGAAAACATATTCTTGATTTTTGGAACTTTCAAAACCAGGGGGTTGGTGCATATATACCTCTTCTTCTATATAGCCATTTAAGAATGAACTCTTGACATCCATCTGATACAGAGTGATGCCTTTATTAACAGCAAATGAGATTAAGAGTCTGATAGATTCTAACCTGGCGAATGGAGCAAAGGTTTCTGTATAGTCTATCCCCTCTTGCTGACTATAACCTTGTGCTACCAATCGTGCTTTGTTTCTGATAACTTCACCTTGTCCATTCAGTTTGTTTCTGAACACCTATTTTGTTCCAATGACGTTGAATCCTTTTGGTTTAGGAACTAGATCCCATACGTCATTTCTTGTGAATTCATTTAGCTCCTCTTGCATTGCTAGAATACAGTCATTGTCCAGAAGTGCTTCATCAATTGTTGTTGGTTCAATTAGAGAAACAAGTCCCATGAGGGATTCTTCAGATTTTCTGAAGCTAGCTCTTGTTCTGATTGGATCTTCCTTTCTTCCTAAGATTGTTTCTTCTGGGTGATCCATGCTGCTTCTGGATGGTCTTTTTTGGATTTGATCAACAGAAGGTGCTGGATTGCTTGCAGTGCCTCTTTCTGATGTTGAGGGAGTGTCTTTGTTAAGAGCTTCTGATGACTTGTCTTCAGTGCCTGTGAATTCAACTTCCATACCTGCAAATACTTCATTTTTCTTTGACTTTTGAGAGTCAAGCTTATCATCAAAACAAACACTGATTGATTCTTCCACAATCTGTGTTTCTGTATTGTATACTCTGTACCCTTTTGAGCGTTCAGAGTATCCTAACATAATACACTTTTGGTCTTTAGAGTCAAACTTGTTCAAATAATTTTTTGTATTCAAAATAAAGCATGTACATCCAAATGCGTGAAAATAGGAAATGTTGGGCTTTCTGTTCTTCCACAATTCATATGGAGTCTTTTCTAGAATAGGTCTTATGGAGATTCTATTCTGAATGTAACACGCTGTGTTTATTGCCTCTGCCCAGAAGATCTTAGCAACGTTAGTCTCGATAATCATGGTTCTGGCCATTTCTTGCAATGTTCTATTCTTTCGTTCTACAACTCCATTTTGCTGGGGAGTTCTAGGACAAGAGAAATCATGCAGAATGCCTTTGTCATTAAATAATAACTCAAAATCTTTGTTTTCAAACTCTCCACCATGATCACTTCTGACTTTGACGATTCTAAGATCCTTTTCATTCTGAACTTGGTTGCAGAAGGTAACAAACACGGAGTTTGACTCGTCCTTGTGTCTTAAGAACTTTACCCATGTCCATTTGCTATAGTCATCTACGATTACTAACCCATACTTCTTGCCACTAACTGAAGTAGTTTTAACTGGTCCAAATAAGTCAATGTGCAGAAGTTCTAATGGCTTAGAGGTGGAAACAACGTTTTTAGATTTGAAAGTTGGTTTTACAAACTTGCCTTTCTGACATGCTTCACACAGAGCATCTGAATTGAACTTCAGGTTAGGAAGTCCTCTGACCAGATTGAGTTTGTTAATCTGAGATATTCTTCTCATACTAACATGTCCCAATCTTCTGTGCCAGATCCATTTCTCATTGTTAACAGACTGAAGACACTTTACATTCTGACTTTTTAGTTCAGAAAGTTTTATTTTATAAATGTTGTTTCTCCTCTTTCCATTAAATAGGATAGTCCCATCTTTCTGACTAACGGCTTTGCATGAATTTTGATTGAAGATTATATCATAACCGTTATCACTTAATTGACTTGTGGATAACAGGTTATGCATTAATCCATCTACTAATAAAACATTACTTATAGAGGGAAGATTTCCATTACCTACAGTTCCAGAGCCAATGATCTTTCCTCTCTGATTGCCTCCAAAACCTACGTGGCCTCCAGGCTTAAGTTCCAGGCTTTGGAACATATGCCTTCTTCCCGTCATGTGTCTTGAGCAGCCAGAGTCCAGGTACCATGACTGGTGTTTTTGCTTTGCTGCTAAAGATATCTGCCACATGTATTATTTTATCCTTAGGTACCCATATTTTCTTGGGTCCTGATTTGTTAGTTTTACCAAAACTCTGGTTGAATTTTGGTTTGACAGAGTAATCACTACTAGTATATTTTATGTCATGTGTGTGCCCATATATAAAGTGTGAATCAAGTGAAGTGCGTTTTATAACTAAATCCATGGCATTCTTTGGTGTAGGTACCTTGCCTTGATATCCTATCCGTTTTCTGCCATTTCTTCTAACTCCATAGATCATTGAAGCCATTTTGCTTCTATCTATGTTTTTAGCTAGAAACTTCTGAAAGTTGTGATCATACTCCTTGATAATCTCATCAGCACTGCTGGGAGTTTCAAGGATTGTTTCCTTCTGAGAGTTTTGCAATAGATTTTCTAATTTTGAAATGTTATCTTTTAACTCAGAATTCTCCAATTTGAGACTCTCAGTCTTATCATAGTCAGAAGCAAGATTCCTTTTCAGGTTTCTGAATTTGACTTTGATCTGCTGATATCTTTCCAGAATTTCATTAAGGCTTTCAGCTAGTTCAGCCTTAGTAAAGTTTATAGCAAAGTCAGGGAATAGCTCTTCTGTATCTGATTCAGAGTCTGACTCAGAAGCTTCACTGTCCTCTGTTATGTTTGCCATGAGAGCTACGTTTGCTCTTTCATCATCTGATTCTGAGTCAGCTTCAGATGTGTCAGAATTATCCCATGTATCCATGAGACTTTTCTTCTTTTCCTTGCCAAACTTCTTTTTGGGCTTTTCCTTCTGAAGCTTTGGGCAATCACTTTTGTAGTACCCTTGCTCGTTACATTCATAGCAGATGATGTCTTTGTTGTTTGGCTTTCTGTTTCATGAAGAACCTTCAGATCTTCTGTGTCCAGAGGAGGATTCTGACCTTCTGTATCTGGAGAAGGATTCATTCTAGTTTTCTGATCTTCTGGGATTCCTGAACTTCCTTTGCCTCTGCTTCCATAATTGGTTCACCCTTCTGGAGAGGAGAGACAATTCATCTTCTTCTGATGAGGACCCATCAGAGATTTCTTCTACAGCCTGCAAAACTTTGGAGTCAGATTTTCTGTTAGATTTTAAGGCTAATGGCTTACCTTGCTTTTGAGGTTCATCTGCTTCTAGCTCTATCTCGTGACTTCTGAGGGAGCTGACAAGTTCCTCCAGAGAGATTTGTTTGAGATCCTTGGCTAGCTTAAGTGCTGTGACCATTGGCCTCCACTGTTTTGGCAAGCTTCTGATGATCTTCTTAACATGATCAGCAGTGGAATACCCTTTATCAAGAAATTTTAGACCAGCAACAAGAATTCGAAATCTTGAAAACATAGTCTCTATTGATTCACTCTATTCCATCTTGAATGCCTCATACTTCTGAATGAGTGCAAGGGCTTTGGTTTCTTTGACTTGAATGTTGCCTTCATGCGTCATTCTCAGAGAGTCAAACATATTCTTTGCAGTGTCTCTGTTTGATATCTTTTCATATTCTGAATAAGAGATGACGCTGAGAAGAATTGTTCTGGCCTTGTGATGATTTCTGAAATCACGCTTTTGCTGATCAGACATTGCTTTCCTGTCAATCTTCTGACCAATTCCATCCACTAGGTGCGTGTATCCATCAGTCACCATGTCCCACAGATCAGCATCATGGGCCAGAAAGAAACTTTTAATTCTGTCTTTCCAGTAGTCAAAGTTCTCTCCATCAAAGACTGGAGGTTTGCCACTGAATCTGTCTCTTTCTTCATTGTTGTCATTGATGATGTTTTGATGTGGTCCTGCCATTGTGTTTTTCTGACGCTGGATCTTGTACTGACACGGTTAAGTGTTATAAGCTCAGAACCAGGCGCTCTGATGCCAATTGAAGATGTGAAAAACACAAGAGTTGAATTGTAAAACTTAAATCAAAAGCTTAAACAACACTGTATTTTTATCCTGGTTCGTTTGATCTCAAACTACTCCAGTCCACCCGTCAAGGTGATTTCGCCTCTCTCCAACGAGGTCTTAATCCACTATATTCAATAGGATTACAACATTCTACTTTAACAACTGTTAAAGCCTTCTTGAGTATAACCACAAACTGGTTTATCTCAAGGAAATTCTCTTACAGATAATTGAACAAAATGTGTGTTAATGTTTTCTAACAAAACTATATATCACAATTGTGATAATACACAAATTTAAGCTTAGAATGAAACTGGATTGCTAAACGTTTGAGTAAGTGTGGTTTGAAATCTTAGCAAATTGTATGAGTGCGTGCGTGAAGATTAGCGTTTTCTTTTCTCACACTGACTTGTTTATATAGCCAAGGCAAAGATACGTTGTTGTCCATAAAGCACTTTCAATGATAATAACGTTCTTTCCTTTTTGAGAAGATCTTGTCTTTGAAGAGAGCCGTTAGCATTAAATATGTCTTGAATGCTTAGTAACGCTTCAGAGTCTTCTCTGCTAATGATAGTGCTTCAGAATGTTCTGCCTTAACTTATGATGACGCTTCTGAGTGCTGATGACTTGGTAGAGATCTTTGGTCAGATTCAGAGTGTTTTATGCGCAGATTCTGGTCATCAGACTTCAGCATATGATCTGGTAGCTTCAGCGTGTAGCACATGTTATTGATCTTCTGATGCTGATATGTTGCTGATCTTTTGATGCTGATTCCATCAGAACTTCTGTATACACAAAACATAACTTTAAGCATCATATTTGTTCTATATAAATATATCTTTGAATTTATTTTATTCTTTGTATTTTGTTATCATCAAAACTCTAATTAAGGGTTGTAGAATCAAACTATGTTCTAACATATGTAACATGGAGTGAATTAGGTTAACTTTCTTGGGCTGAATCCTTGTGCATTGATGTTTTAGGATTTGATTTGATCCTCCAATGAAAACCTTCCAACTTTGTACAAAATCCAATATTTTTTTCATGATATGGCTTGATACGGATTTGATCATGTCCATGATGACAATTAAGACCTATAACAATCAAAAAGATCCTAACTGGTCAATATTTGGATTTTATTTGATTTAAATTGATTTAAAATGAATTAATTTAATAAAAAATCAAATAAAATAGAAAAATCAATAAATGGACACAAGGATAAAGCTAGGACACATGTGTAGTGTGAAAAGACCAAATCAAGTGGAAAAGAATGGGCCCATTTGACAAAATTTGAAGTTTTGGGGATAGTTGACTTTTGGCAATTTTGCAAAAATGCCCAACTTCAACAATGCATAACTTCTTCAATTTTGAACTTTTGGAAGTGTTCTTGGACTTTTTAGAAAGCTTGAGATGTCCTCTAACCAACCATTTTGGTCTCATCTCATTTTGATATTCCATTCTCATGTTATAATCTTTTACAAAAAAGGTGTTTTGTTGACTTTCAAAAATGACCTATAATGTCCAAATTTGTAACTTTTTGTGAGTGCATTTATTGATCTTGGGGTATGAAGATGGATTGTAGTAAATTTAATCCTCTTAAAAATCAGATTTGGATGGATCATTTCTCATAAAGTATGAGAAAGTTATGGTTGGTCAAAGTTGAGTTGACTTTTCCTACAAAACCCTAATTTAGCAACTTTTGAGTCTTGATGAATTTTGAGCAATCCTTGATGAATCATGATCAAACCTTGATCAAATGATGAAATATCCTTCAATATGAGAATGTTGGCAAAATATCTTGAAGTTTAACTGTATTTGGGTCACAGTTGACTTTTGCCCTAACACAGTCGGTTTTTGGACCTCTTGAGCAATTGACTGACCAAACTTCCTCTGCAAGGCTTGAATTTTGACATAGATGAACTTGAGAACATATTAGGAAATTTGGGAGCACTTGAGGCCATTTGGATGCAAGGACCTTGATGCAACACAAAACCCTAATTTGAGATTGACTGCCTTAGGAGATGACTTGACTGTCCAACTCTTGAGCAATCTTGAGCAACTTGGAGATTATTCTTGCAATATCTTGGGAAATATGGGAGGAAAAATTTTGGGGTACAATAGCTGCCCCTGTTCAATTTTCTTAAACCTGAGGATATAGATTTGCTTTCGGGCCTTTCGTGATCCGAATGTGGAAGATGATTGAACACTAGAGTGCCCAGAAATTTGCACTCGCATGAAGTGGTATCAGCATTGTGATGTCGGGAATGGGCTTACAGATTCCATTTGGATATTGTTGATAGATGGTCTGAACTTCACCTCGAATACAAATCAGGGAGATCTTATCAGCGATCTGACTGAACCAGAGGAGGTCTTGGATCAACTTTGACTGGATCAGCATCAGAAAAATCTTTAGGAATCGATTTAACTGGGCCAGACAAGGTCTTGGAATAACATTGACTGGATCGACATCAGAAAAATCTTTAGGAATCGATTTAACTGGACCAGACAAGGTCTTGGAATAACTTCAACTGGATCGACATCAGAAAAATATTTAGGAATCGATTTAATTGGACCAGACAAGGTCTTGAAATAACTTACCCTAGATCGACATCAAAAAAATATTTAGGAATCGATTTAACTGGACCAGAGAAGGTCTTGGAATAACTTTGACTGGATCAGCATCATAAAAATCTTTAGGAATTGATTTAACTGGACCAGACAAGGTCTTGGAATAACTTCAACTGGATCGGCATCAGAAAAATCTTTAGCAATCGATTTAACTGGACCAGAGAAGATCTTGGAATAACTTCAACTAGATCGGCATCAAAAAAATCTTTAGGAATCGATTTAACTGGACCAGAGAAGATCTTGGAATAACTTTGACTGGATCAGCATTAGAAAAATCTTTAGGAATCTATTTAACTGGACCAGACAAGGTCTTGGAATAACTTTGACTAGATCGGCATCAGAAAAATCTTTAGGAATCGATTTAACTGGACTAGACAAGGTCTTGGAATATCTTCAACTGGATCGGCATCAGAAAAATCTTTAGGAATCGATTTAACTGGACCAGATAAGGTCTTAGATTAACTTTGACTGGATCGGCATCAGAAAAATCTTTAGGAATCAATTTAACTGGACCAGACAAGGTCTTAGGTTAACTTTTCCTGGATCGGCATCAGAAAAATCTTTAGGAATCGATTTAACTTGACCAGAGAAGGTCTTGGAATAACTTTGACTGGATCGACATCAGAAAAATCTTTAGGAATCGATTTAACTGGACCAGAGAAGGTCTTGGATTAACTTTGACTGGATCGGCATCAGAAAAATCTTTAGGAATCGATTTAACTGGACCAGACATGGTCTTGGAATAACTTCAACTAGATCGGCATCAGAAAAATCTTTAGGAATCAATTTAACTGGACCAAAGAATGTCTTGGATTAACTTTGACTGGATCGGCATCAGAAAAATCTTTTAGGAATCGATTTAACTGGACTTGACAAGGTCTTGGAATAACTTTGACTGGATCGGCATCAGAAAAATCTTTAGGAATCGATTTAACTGGACCAGACATGGTCTTGGAATAACTTCAACTGGATCGGCATCAGAGAAATCTTTAGGAATCAATTTAATTGGACCAGAGAAGGTCTTGGAATAACTTTGACTGGATCGGCATCAGAAAAATCTTTAGGAATCGATTTAACTGGACCAGACAAGGTCTTGGAATAACTTCAACTAGATCGGCATCAGAAAAATCTTTAGGAATCAATTTGACCGGACCAGAGAAGGTCTTGATATAGCTGAGAACTTAACTGCATCTTTCCTGAAAGGAAAAGGTCAGTCATATGCAATGCATGATATGGATCAAGCAATGATGTTCTCAACATAAATGAGATTGCATTATAGGATGCATATATGCATGTATCGTGATGTATGGAAATGTAATGTTTTAGCTGGGGAAAATAAATCCTGGATAGTTGCTGGAGACAGAGTTGAATTCTTCGTTTCCGCTGGGGATGGTGAACGAAGGTGATTGCGAGAATAAACCTGTAGGGTATATTGACTCCACTAGGGGTATCTTGTATTCTGCCGGGGAACATTCTTATACTTTGCTGGGGAATATTAGGACTGCCGGGGATATCAGGCCTTTTCTAGTGCTGATGGTAGATAAACTCTGCATGGGAGAGCATTACTGATTTGTTCATAGTTGCAAGTCTCAGCTGGGAAAGCTACCAGTACTTCCTTATTTTGCGGGGAGTGAAGGTATCTTAGCCATATTCTTCAGCTGAATCTGCCTTTGTACCTGATGGACAAAGCAACTACACAGTTCGGACAATTCTTATTGTCCCTGTTTCTAATATTACCCGTAATCGTCTTTTGTTTCGCATGTAAATATTTATGAGCAACAATTAATGTCAAATGCATATATAAAAAATGAACATTGGACGTTCTTTGCAAAACAAAACAAATAAAGGAAAAAATTGTTTGAAATTTCTTTGAAAATGAATTTGTATTGATTTTGAAGTTTGGCCTGTAAATAGGCGTTTTTTGTACAAGAGGCTGACGTCCTAGTAAGAGAACACCGTTGAATAATAGAGTTTACACAATTTGTGAAAAACTAAACAAAACAGCTATGTGAATGATTCCACTGGGTTCCAAATCTGCTATTGCCTTTATGTCCTCAAGCATCTCATCACTTTGCTGCTTGGTTGAAGATGAATCAGATTGATTAGTGTCGTCCGAGCTTGACAGTTGATACCGAAGTCTGGATGCAAGGTGATCCAATGAGACATAGTGTTACGCTTATCCCTAATTTTTTCCTGGACTGCCCTTTCGGGTTTTCAGTCCACCGGGATACCCATTTTTGCCCAAGCCACCTTTTCAGGTTTTCGACTTGCCGGGTGTACACATTTTTTCATTTTCATCCCTTATTTTTTCCCGAACCCTTTTGGTTCACCGGGAAGCCCTTATTTTTTCCTAGGCCAGTCAACCTAGCGGGTCTTTGATTATGTGTAGTATCTTTTCACTATGTCTGCATTGACGGGGTGAGGAAGGTCGTCACCATCCATGGTGCTTAGAATCATAGCTCCTCTTGAGAAAATGTTCTTAACCACAAATGGCCCTTCGTAAGTAGGAGTCCATTTTCCCCTAGGATCACCTTGAGGTAGAATAATGCGCTTGATTACCAGGTCCCCAACTTGATACTGTTGTCGTCTGACTTTCTTGTTAAATGCCTTGATCATCCATTTTTGGTACGTCTGACCATTACAAATAGCAGTAAGTCTCTTTTTGTCGATTAGGTTCAGCTGATCAAGCCGGGTCTGAATCCAGTCATCTTCACTCAAACCTGCATCCTTCATGATTCGAAGAGAGGGTATCTGAACTTCAACGGGCAGGACTGCCTCCATGCCATATACCAAGGAATAGGGTGTTGCCCCTGTTGACATCCTCACTGAGGTACGGTACCCATGAAGAGCAAATGGTAACATCTCATGCCAGTATTTGTATGTCACTGTCATCTTCTGCACAATCTTCTTAATGTTTTTATTAGCCGCTTCGACAGCCCCATTCATCTTCGGCCGGTAAGGAGAAGAGTTATGATGCTGTATCTTGAATTTCTCGCAGAGCTCGGTGATCATCTTGTTGTTGATATTGGTACCATTTTCCGTAATGATCCTCTCTGGTACACCGTACCGACAAATCAGATTGTGCCGAATGAACCGTGCCACGACGTTCTTCGTTACAGTAGCAAAGGAAGCTGCTTCAACCCATTTCGTAAAGTAATCAATTGCTACTAGGATGAAACAATGTCCGTTAGATGCCGTAGGTTTGATCTCGCCGATCATATCAATGCCCCACATTGCAAAAGGCCAAGGTGCCGTCAAGACGTTCAGAGGTACTGGAGGTATGTGCACCTTATCAGCATAAACTTGGCACTTGTGACAGGTCCGAGAATGCTGATAACAGTTGGCTTCCATCGTTGACTAATAATATCCTGCCCGAAGGATTTTCTTTGCCATGGTAATGGCATAATCTTAATCTACAGAGCATTTGCAAGCTTTTGGTATTATTCAAATGCATTTATATGCCCTATGCCGTGAATCACCATTGTAGGGTTTTCTTGGAGTTTTTTATGGCTTTTGTTTTCAGGTACAATTAGCCTTCGTAATGGCTATGGTTGTGATCAGAAGAAGATGACGAGTCTAACCATGGTCTTAGAATGCATTTCCATGGCCTGTAGGAGATTTGGGAGGAACCCCTGTCTGTAGCGACGAACATTTGTCCGTAGGTATAGGTGTTGTTGCTTTTAGCCACGGTGCAGAGGACAGGGACAATGAGTTGTCACACCATCACTAGTCCATTAAAATATTGGCGCGTTTTTCTGATAATTATCCAATAATATTTGTTTTGTTAGATTATCATTTATTTGCATTATATTAACAATTGAAAACAAGTGCTTTAGTGGTAGGCGTGGTAGGAATTTCCCCTTGGAGCCTGGGTTCGAATCCCAGGTCCCCCCCCCCCCCATTTTTCTCCATATTATTTGTTTTCAGGTGATTCAATGCATATTCAAGCCAAGCCTCCACCATGGACACTCACTATCCAACGCACCAGATGGCCAGATCTGGTGGCCACTATCGAAGATGCACCAAAAGGCCAGGTCAACACACATGCACTGGATCACAAAAGTCAAACGGATCTTCATCAATTGGGCCAACAAAATTGCTATTGACACCCCAAATAATCAGGCCCATCTCACTCTTTCTCTTATATATTTTTTTATTTAATTATTTTATTTTATTTAACTTAATTACTAACCAATAGAATAATTTCTTTTTATCAAAAATTCACCAAAAATATTTTTTTTTATCCAATTAAATTTCAAAACTTTATTTTTTATTAATAAATATTAATAAATTAATTAGGTTGATTAATTTGGTAACTTGAATTTATTTTTGTAAATATTAAAAACCAATTAGAATTAATAGGTTTTAACTTTAATTTAATTATTTTATTTTCTTTCCTAAATTAACAAAAACTCCAAAAAATATGTCACTTAATATTTTTCATTAATTAATTAATTTAATAATTAATGTAGCATTTAATTTTAGGATTTGATTTCTTTTCTTAAAAATAAAAATAACAAAAACATTTTCTTTAATTAAAAGGGTCAAAACCCTAAATTCGCATTCAATTTAATTTCGCATCACGCGCTTTATTTATCCAATTGATGTATCTGCTCCTGGCTTGTAATAAATAATTAGGACATTTATTTATTTTTCCGTTTTTATTTTATTTTCAAAGGGTTTGTCTTTGGCGATGTAAATACCTGACGCCTTGTAATAATTTAGTTTAATTTCCGAACCTTTAATTTCTGCAAATTATACAACTGCTAGATGTTTGATAATAGGGCTTGCATGATAAGAATTAATGTTTAATCTTAAAACGGTTAGATCACCCTAAACATGTGCAAAGATAAAAATAACTGAAATCGATACACTCGCACATGCGCACTACTAGGGTATACCCCACTTGGTTGCCTTTGTAAACGGTCATTGAGTATGTTGTTTTAGAGGTCGCCCTCTTATCTAAAAGATCATAGTTGCCTCAAAATGGTTGCCTCGGATATCGTTGCCTCGGATAAATGATCTAAGATACTAGGGTTACCGCTAAGACGTCCGAACATTGCTTTAGTGACCGTATGTCCCTCTTTCTAATTGACCCTCAAACTCCAAGGAGAATATGGGGCTGCTAAGGGGTCATTAAGCATCAACTGACCTTAGAACCTATAATTGACCAACTTGGCCATAGAAAAGTAGCAGTATGCTACACTAATTGAGACCAAACTCTCGCGATGATTCCGGCTGCAAGAAAAGGTTGCCAAACTAGAATTATGACCGATCGAGGGTAGTCAGTGATATTGAGATCCTCTAGAACCCGGTTACTATTTCTAGGACAGGTTGAACCAACTAAACTGAAAGATGGTAGTACCTAAACTCCATGCCAGCCTGAAATATAAGGGCTACTGTGTGACTTGTTTTCCCTTACCATGTTTGCTATCTGTGAATACTTGTGATGTGTTTCTATCATGACATCATGCATCATGACATTGCATGCATATTGCATTGTACTAACCATTTCAAAGAAACACTATTTTGTAGGTCATGGCATTTATGCGTAGAAACACTATTCAGATCAGTTTTATACAGATTCCTACTCAGCTTAGAGATTTGGTTTCCAAGGTTCCTGACACTTCCTCTTTTGACAGAAGACATGGTCACCTCTTGAGTTTGGTTACTTCTAGGATGGATGAGCAGATGATGAGTGTCTTGTGTCAGTTCTTTGACCCATTGTACCATTGTTTTACCTTCCCGGACTATCAGTTGGTCCCTACCTTGGAAGAGTTCTCTAATCTACTTGTTATTTTTATTCTAGAGCAGACGCCATTTACAGGTTGGGAGATAACTCTTAGACCAGAAGATGTTGCTACAGCCCTACATCTGACAAAGTCTGAGGTAATGTCTAATTGGTAAACTCGGAGTGGGACAAAAGGCTTCTTAGCTAAGTTCTTGGTTGATCAGGCTAATCAGTTCTGGGACAGTTTAGACTTTCAAGCATTTGAAGACATCCTGGCTCTTCTCATTTCTGGTTGGTTTTGTTCCCTAACTCAGATCCCTTTGTTGACGTGAATGCAATGAAGATTTTCATGTCCCATAATCCAGTGCCCACTCTCTTGGGAGATATTCTGCACACTCTTTATGCCCGTACTGCTCGGAAACGGGGAACCCTTATGTGTTGTGCACCATTGCTGGCGAGGTGGTTTATTTCTCACCTCCCCAAATCTGTTTTGAAGACCAAGGAAGGCATGGGTTGGGCCTAAAGAATTATGTCCCTTGCTCACACAGACATCATTTGGACTACTAAAGACATGGAAGAAGTAGATGTTATTGACTGATGCGGAGAATACCCCAATGTTCCATTGCTTGGCATTAGGGGACGAATCACCTATAATCCTTGTCTGGCCTTACGACAGTTTGGGCGAGCTAGGAGGGACGGACCTCATGAGTTGTTGCTTCCGAGCATTGTCTTTGACTTCTAAGGGGATGCCGAGGGACATCGCCGCAGGTTCATACGAGCTTGGAATAGGGTTCACAGGTCTGATCCGCACGAGCTAGGAATGAAGACCTCTCTTCCGATAGAACCGTATCTCCGGTTGGTTCGAACCCGTGCTCAAAAGCTGGGAGTTCCGTAGGAAGCTGTCTTACCGGTAATTGTTGAGAGTACTGATGAAGAAGGGGTTCTTCCTACCATCCTCCATCCATACATGCCTCTTGACATTAGGGCATTAAAGAGGTCTTGGATTTAGCTAAGAGAAGAGCGGGATACTTACAGAGAAAAGTATCATGAGCAGGAGCGAAAGATCCTATAGCTTACAAGGCAGCTGGAGAATGAGAAGGTTCTCAACGACTATGTCAGCACCAACAGGGAAACGACCATGGGAGCACTGATGTCTTTTACTATTTCTAGTTTTGATTTACTTTTCAGTTTTTCTCTTTATAACACCTTAAAGGCATTTGTCAAACATTGTTTCAAGTTTGTTATCTAATAAATTGTGTTTCATTTTGGTTTACAAATTTGAATCCCTAAGGTCTTTGAAATCATATCATACACATTTCATTCCCATGCACCTCATCACAGGTACCCTTAATGGTTTCTCATCTTCTTTGTTGTTTATTTCAGCACCATGTCTTATGAAACATCAACTGATCAAGCTATCAAGGCTCTACAAGCTCAGAACGCCCAGTTCCAGGAAATGTTCATGAACTTGGCCAAGGGTCAGCAAGATCTGAAGACTCTTATCTTGAAGGATAATAATAATAATAATAATAAGAATAAGGTCCTCCTGAACATGGGTCGCAGATTCGGGAACAATTTGCGAGATGAAGTTGATTTGACCCACTCATCTAGAGGGGGAGAAAACCAAGAAGAAAGGAGGGCTCCTAGCCCTGTGGTTTCAGACAATGAGACTGACTTTGATGAGGACCAGTATCCTCCGGCTGAGGACAAGTATAAGCAACTTGAAGACCGGTTAACTGCGATGGAGATCCAGAAGATACCTGGGGTGGATTTTGGAGAGTTGGGTTTGGCATCTGGGGTGGTGATTCCCCACAAGTTTAAAGCACCAGTCTTTTCTAAGTACGACAGGGTCTCCTGCCCAAAATTACACCTCCGTTCGTATGTCAAAAAGATCCAGCCATACACTGTTGATAAGAACCTCTGGATCCATTTCTTTCAAGATAGTCTCTCAGGGACTCAACTTGAATGGTTCTACCAACTAGAAGGAGCTAGCGTCCGTAATTGGGAAGACCTTGCTGCTGCTTTTTACAAGCAGTACCAATATAATGCCGACCTCGCTCCCACGCGTACCCAACTTCAGGGTATGTCTATGGGTGTGAGCGAAGGATTTAAAGATTACGCTCAGAAATGGTAGGACCTTGCTGGAAGAGTACAACCCCCTTTGGCTGATAGGGAGTGAGTGGACATGTTTCTTGGGACCTTGTCTGGTCCGTATTTTCATCATCTGATTGGGAGTTCATCGTCAAGTTTTATTGAGTTAATAATGATGGGGGAGAGGGTTAAAGCCGGTATTAAGAGCATCAAAATACAAAAGGGTGCTTCGTCAAGTACCGAGAATAAGCCTTTTAAGAAGGAGTCTAGTGCAGTTTACAGTTCAAAAAGGCAAAATCGACCTGAACGCCGCCAAGCGGTTAATGCGGTAGTTATTTCAAGACCAACTGTTGCCACACAATGCAACACTCAGCCAAGAGCAGAGAGGCCTCAAAGACAGTTTACTCTGCTCAACATGACTTTAGCTCAGATTCTGCCGCAGTTGCTAAAGACCAACTTGGTGATTCCAAGGGAGGCCCCAAAGAATCCCAACACCATATCATTGCTATATAATCCGAATGCCCGCTGTGCTTATCATTCTGATAGCCCATGGCATGATACCAATAATTGCTGGGCTTTGAAGAGTAAAGTACAAGATCTGATTGACGCTAAGGAGATTGAGTTCGAAGCGCCAGAAAAACCTAATGTTATGACTGCTCATATGCCAAATCATGGAGTGAATGTTGTGGATGATGATGTGTTTGTATCCTTTGTGGAAGACATTGCTACTCAATTGATGACTGTAAAGAAGAACCTTCTGTTAGCCGGTTTATTTCCGGGCTGTGGCGAAGGTTGCCATCTGTGTTCCGTCCTACCTACCGGTTGCCATCTATTTAAGTCAGGTGTCCAACGCCTGATGGATAATAAAGAAATTTTGTTTGAGAAGACTTTTGTTCCTTTGGTTCCTGTTGAAGAAGTTTCTATAATCACCATTTTTGACAATTCTTCCAAGGCTTCCTCGAGAAAGCCTGTTAGAATTACATCTGTTTCGAGAACCGCTCCCTTGATCATTACCATTCCTGGACCTATCCCCTATACATCAGATAAGGCTGTCCCGTGGCACTATGGGGCCGATGTGTATTACCACGAGATTAAACAATATTTGAAGGATGAAGAGGCTGATACTGACATCAGCAATATTGTATGATCTAGTAAATTCACCCGCAGCGGAAGACTTTTCTCCCCTGAGATCTCTCCGCCAACTGTTCGGAAGCCTGTTGTTATTACACCTACCAGTACATCTGCTACTGTCCCTGTTCATGTTCCCATCCTTACCCCTGTCGCCGAGTCATCTGACACTCGGGGCAAAGGGATCACCGGTGAGCCTTCCCGGACGGAGGCACCGAAGAAGATTACTGTTGAAGCCTCTAGACAGGAGATAGAGGAAATTTTGAAGATCATCAAAAAGAGCGACTACAATGTAGTCGAACAGCTGGGGTAAACCCCGTCAAAGATCTCTATGTTGTCCTTATTGTTGTCTTCAGAGGACCAAGCTAAGGCTCTGATTGCTTTCCTGAAAACTGCATATGTGCCACAAGAGACATCTGTTGATCAGTTCAAAGATTGCGTGGCTAGTTTGACTGCTGATAACGGTTTGGGTTTCTCCGACGCATATTTGACCACCAAGGGGAAGAATCACAATGACGCTCTGCATGTTTCGATTGAATGCAGGGGCAATACTCTAGCTCATGTGCTGGTGGATACTGGGTCCTCGTTGAACGTTTTACCCAAGAAAGCGCTAGAACGATTAGACTGTGAAGGGTTGGTGTTGAAGACGAGTAACATTGTAGTTAGGGCCTTTGACGGGTCCAAGAGGATGGTACATGGAGAGGTGGATATTCCAGTTAAGGTTGGTTCTCAGATTTCCGTGTCTACATTCTATGTGATGGACATTCGGCCATCTTATTCTTGTTTGTTGGGTCGCCCGTGGATCCATAAAGTTGGGGCAGTCACTTCTACGCTCCACTAGATGTTGAAATACCCAGTGAAGGGGAAAATTGTTACAGTACGAGGGGAAGAAGAGTACATGGTGAACCACCTCAACTCTTTCCGATATATGGAGATGGACGGGGAGTTCATTGAGACCCCGTGTCAACATTTTGAAGAAGTCTCCTAGACTCTGGCGTCGACTGAGACTGTTACTGAAGATCCTCCAATGAAGATGGCTTCCCTCAAGGATGCCCGGGCTGTTGTTAAAAAAGGTGGGTGTGCAAATTGGGGCCAACTCCTTGACTTTGCACATAAGACTAACAAGTTTGGTTTGGGTTTCACTGCAGAAGCTCAAAGGGCTGTTCGGCATGCACGGATCGGAGGACCTCCCCTATTTATCAGCAATTCAGGAGTGAATGCCATTGAAGACGACGATGAAGAATCTGAGTTTGACAGTTGGATCTACCCGACTACTAACGGCGGACTAAGCAATTGGACGGCAAAAGACTTCGTGCGATTTCTTTTATTACCCAGTAATGAGACTTTTTGTTTTGAATTTGTAACGGACAATTTTAAACTTTACGACCCAGTGTCTTACCCGAGGCACCATGGCTTTGTTTGTGAGGGCTTTATATTTGTCATCTCCATATATCATTAATAAAAGCATTGGACATTTTCTTGCATTTCAAATTTTGTGCTCCTTGTTTTTTCTTTCTTTTCTATCTTGCAAAACAGCTATTTTACACACACTCACATATACATGTCTACATCCACTCTGGATCCCACTGATAACGACTATGCTACTGCTGATTATGACTTCGAAAGTCCGATCAACCAAGCTGAGGACGAAGGTGAGGATGATTGTGAAGTGCCTGGTGAACTTGCTAGATTTTTATTCCAGGAAGAGAGGGCTATACAGCCGCATGAGGAGCCAGTGGAAATAGTAAATCTGGGTACAGAGGTAGAAAAGAAAGAGGTCAAGATCAGTGCAAATCTGGAGCTTAGTGTTAAACAACGGTTGATTCAGATGCTGCGTGATTATGTTGAGATTTTTGCCTGGTCTTATGAAGATATGCCTGGGTTGGATACTGATATTGTGGTTCACCGCTTACCTACTAAGGAAGATTGTCCTCCAGTGAAACAGAAGTTCCATCGAATGCGCCCAGAGATGTCTGAGAAAATCAAGGCTGAAGTTATGAAACAGTTTGATGCCGGTTTTCTAGCAGTTACTTCTTACCCGCAGTGGGTTGCCAACATGGTTCCGATGTTGAAGAAGGATGGTAAGGCTCGAATGTGTGTTGACCATAGGGATCTGAATAGGGCATGCCCCAAGGATGATTTCCCTCTGCCTCATATCGACGTTATGGTTGACAACACCGCACAGCATAAGGTCTTATCCTTTATGGATGCTTTCTCTGGTTATAATCAGATTAAAATGGCTCCCGAAGATATGGAGAAGACAACTTTTGTTACTCAATAGGGTACCTTTTGCTACAAAGTCATTCCTTTCGGATTGAAGAATGCTGGGGCAACGTATCAGCGTGCCATGGTCGCTTTGTTCCACGACATGATTCATCATGAGATTGAGGTATACGTTGACAACATGATTGCAAGATCCCAGACTGAGGAAGAACACTTGGACCATCTTCAGAAGCTATTTGACAGGTTGAAGTTGTACAAGCTGAGGTTAAACCCGAACAAGTGCACCTTCGGAGTGAGGTCTGGTAAGCTGCTGGGTTTCATCGTAAGTGATAAAGGTATTCATGTGGATCCTGCAAAGGTGAATGCTATACAGGAAATGCCAGCTCCCCGAACAGAAAAAGAAGTCAGAGGCTTTCTGGGACGTCTGAACTATATTGCCCGATTCATCTCACACCTGACTGCTACTTGTGAGCCAATCTTCAAGTTACTGAAGAAAGATCAAGTGGTAAGATGGAATGATGAATGTCAGGCCGCTTTTGAAAGGATCAAAGAATATCTCAAAGAGCCACCTATTCTGATGCCTCCAGTTGAAGGGAGACCTTTGATCTTATACTTGACAGTACTCGACAATTCAATGGGTGCGTACTGGGGCAGCATGACGAGTCTGGCCGAAAAGAGCATGCTATTTATTACCTTAGCAAAAAGTTTACCGACTGCGAGACCCGATACTCGTTGCTTGAGAAAACTTGCTACACTTTGGCATGGGCTGCTCGTCGGCTGAGACAGTATATGCTGACTCACACTAGTCTATTGATATCAAAGATGGATCAAATCAAGTATATCTTCGAGAATCCTGCCTTGTCCGGAAGAATAGCAAGATGGCAAATGATCTTGACTGAGTATGACATCTAATACACGACCCAAAAGTAAATCAAGGGAAGTGTGTTGGCAGATCATTTGGCACACCAGGCAGTGGATGATTACCAGTCTATGAACTTCGAATTCCCGGATGAGAACATCATGATAGTGACTGACTGTGAGACACCTGGACCGGATGAAGGACCCGAGAAAGGAGCCCGATGGTCTATGTACTTTGATGGAGCTTCAAATGCTTTGGGTAATGGCATTGGCGCCGTGATCATATCTCCTGAAGGCTCTCATACTCCGTTCACCGCCCGACTATGTTTCAACTGCACCAACAACATGGTGGAGTATGAAGCATGCATTATGGGTCTTCGAGCAGCTATTTACCTAAGGATTAAGTACTTAAGTTTATTCGGAGATTCCGCTCTCGTGATCAGTCAGATCAAAGGCGAGTGAGATACGAAACATCCAAATCTTATTCCTTACAAAGAGTATGTATTGACGTTGCTTTCGCACTTCGAGGAGATAACCTTTGAACACTTCCCTAGAGAGGAGAATCAGTTGGCAGACGCGCTAGCTACGATGCCTTCTATGTTCAAGGTCAGATGGGACAATGAGGCTCACCAGATTACCATTGAGAGGTTGGACGAACCTGCACTTTGCTGTGACATTGAGACTAAAGAGGTAACAGATAAAACCTGGTTTCACAAGGTAAAAAGGTATCTCGAGGCTCAAGAATACGCCGAGGGTGCATCTGTTAATGATAAGAAGTTTCTAAGGAGGTTCGCGGCGAAGTTCTTCATCAGTAATGGTATCCTTTACAAGCGTAACCATGATTCGACCTTACTGCGTTGTGTGGATAAGAACGAAGCAGAAAGGATTATGGTAGAATTACATGAAGGTACTTTCGGGACTCATTCCAGTGGAAACACCATGGCAAATAAGATCCTACGGGCAGGATATTATTAGTCCACCATGGAAGCCGACTGTTATTAGCATTCTCGGACCTGTCATAAGTGTCAGACCTACTGCGTCCAACGGGCATCGTTTCATCCCGGTAGCTATTGATTACTTTACAAAGTCGATAGAAGTTGCTTCTTTTGCTACTGTAACCAAGAACGTCGTGGCACGGTTCATTCGGCATAATCTGATTTGTCGATACAGTGTACCAGAGAGGATCATTACGCACAACGGTACAAATCTCAATAATAAGATGATCACCGAGCTCTGCAAGCAGTTCAAAATACAGCATCAATACTCTTCTCCCTACCGGCCGAAGATGAATGGGGTTGTAGAAGCGGCTAATAAGAACATTAAGAAGATTGTGTAGAAGATGACGGTGATGTACAAAGATTGGCACGAGATGTTACCTTTTTCTCTCCATGGGTACCGTACCTCAGCGCAGACATCAACAGGGGCAACAGCCTATTCCTTGGTTTATGGCATGGAGGCCGTCTTGCCCATTGAAGTTCAGATACCCTCTCTTCGGATTATGAAGGATGCAGATTTGAGCAAAGATGATTGGATTCAGACCCGGCTTGATCAGTTGAACCTAATCGACGAAAAGAGACTTACTGCTATCTGTCATGGTCAGACGTATCAAAAGCGGATGATCAAGGCATTTAATAAGAAAGTTAGACGACAAGAGTATCAAGTTGGGGATCTGGTGATCAAGCGCATTATCTTACCTCAAGGTGATCCCAGGGGCAAATGGACCCCTACTTACGAAGGGCCATTTATGGTTAAGAACATTTTCTCAGGAGGGGCTATGATTCTAACCACCATGGATGGTGACGACCTTCCTCACCCCGTCAATGCAGACATAGTGAAAAAATACTATGCATAATCAAAGACCTGCTAGGTTGACTGGCCTAGGCAAAAATAAGGGCTTCCCGGCGAACCAAAAGGGTTCGGGAAAAAATAAGGGATGAAAATGAAAAAATCTGTACACCCGGCAAGCCAAAAACCTGAAAAGGCGGCTTGGGCAAAAAAGGGTATCACGGTGGACTGAAAATCCGAAAGGGAGGTCCAGGAAAAAATTAGGGATGAAAGCGTAACACGATGTCTCATTTGATCACCTTACAATCAGACTTCAGTATCGACTACCAAGCTCGGACGGCACCAAACAATCTGATCTACCTTCAACCAAGTAGCAAAGTGATGAGACGCTCGAGGACATAAAGGCAATATCAGAGTTGGAACCCAGTGGGATTGTTCACATAGCTGTTTTTCTTTATTTTTCACAAATTGTATAAATTCTATTTGTTCCGCGGCGTTCTCTTACTAGGACGTCAGCCTCTTGTACAAAAACGCATATTTACAGGCCAAACTTCAAAATCAATACAATTCATTTTCAGAGAAATTTCAAACAAATTTTTCTTTTTCAGTTTTGTTTTGCAAGAACGTCCAATGTTCAGTTTTTGATATATGTATTTGAAATTAATTGCTGCTCATAAATATTTACATGCGAAACAAAAGACAATTACTTGTAATATCAGAAACAGGGGCAAACATGAAATGTCCAAGCCGTACAATTGCTCTGTCCACCAAATTTAGGGATAGACCTAGCTGGAGGATACGATTGAAAGTACATTCACTCCCCGAAGAGTAAGAAAAGACAGTGGTTAAGCTCTCCCCAGCTGAGACTCACTACTGTGAATGAATCGGCAATATTCTCCCCAAGCAGAGTTTATCTACCATCAGCACTGAAAAGTCTTATCATCCCCAGCAGAGTATAAAAATATCCCCAGTGGAGTTTGAAGAATCGTCCCTATTAGACTGTAGAAAATATCCCCAGAAGAATCTAAAAGGGCTATCCCCAATAAAGTCGCAACTGGAAAATCATCCCCAGCGGAGTTCTTTCCTTTCACAAAACAGGAATTCAATCCCCAACAGGGTCCATTATCACCAGCAACGGTAATTCGTTCCCAGCTGAGTTTATCAGCAGAATCTTCAGCAGAGCATCTCTTCCCCACAGAGTCATTCTCTCATCAGTTTATTCCCTAGCGGAGTTATTCTCTCCTGCAGGTTTATTCTCACAAACATCTTCATCCACTATCTCCAGCGGAAACGAAGAATCCAATTCTTTTCTGCAGCAGTGATTCGGGATTTATTTTCCCCAGATAAAAACATCACATTTTCATACATCATGACATGCATACGCATCATACGACACAATCTCATTTATTTTGAGAACATCATTTGCTTTATACATATCATGCATTACATACAACTAACCTTTATCTTTCAGGAAGGATATAATTAAATTCTCACAAAATTCAAGATATGAAGTTTCTACCTCAGTCGAATTACGGACGAGTTCCTAAATATCGACAGAGCTTTTACCTCAGTTGAATTACGGACGAGTTCCTAAATCTCAGGAGAGTTGTTTTCTCAGTTGAATTACAGATAAGTTCCTAAATCTCAACAAAGCAGTTGAATTACGGACAAGTTCCTAAATCTCAGCAAAGTAGTTGAATTATGGATAAGCTCCTAAATCTCAGCAAAGCAGTTGAATTACGAATAAATTCCTAAATCTCGATAGAACTTTTATTTCAATTGAATTACAGACAAGTTCCTAAATCTCAGCAAAGCAGTTGAATTACGGATAAGTTCCTAAATCTCAGCAAAGTAGTGGAATTACGGATAGCTCCTAAATCTCAGCATAAATACTCCCTCAGTCGAATTACAGACAAGTTCCTAAATCTCGACGGATATGTTCCTCGGTTGAATTACGGACGAGTTCCTAAATCTTGACAGAGATGTTTCCAGTTGAAGTACGGATGATGTTCCTAAATCTCAGCGAAGTTATTTCCCCAGTTGAATTACGGACAAGTTCCTAAATCTCAACAAAGCAGTTGAATTACGGACGAGTTCCTAAATCTTGACACCTCAGTTGAATTACAGACAGGTTCCTAAATCTCGACACCTCAGTTGAATTACGGACAGGTTCCTAAATCTCGACACCTCAGTTGAATTACGGACGAGTTCCTAAATCTCGACACTTCAGTCGAATTACAGACAGGTTCCTAAATCTCGACACCTCAGTTGAATTACGGACGAGTTCCTAAATCTCGACACCTCAGTTGAATTACAGACGAGTTCCTAAATCTCGACACCTCAGTTGAATTACGGACGAGTTCCTAAATCTCAATGCCTCAGTTGAATTACAGACATGTTCCTAAATCTCAATGCCTCAGTTGAATTATGGACAGGTTCCTAAATCTCGATGCCTCAGTTGAATTACGGACAGGTTCCTAAATCTTGACAAAAGTTGTTCCCTCAGTTAAGTACGGATGATTGAAGTTCCTAAATATCAACAGAGACAACTCACCAGCAGAATGACGGACGATAAAGCTCCTAAATTTCTATCTCTCTCCATGAAAGATCAGACTTCCCCAGCAGAATTTTCCTCAACAACAGGTATACAATCTCTCGCTAAGGAATCTCTTAGGCGATTGGAACTCCTCCAAATGGAATCTGTAAGCCCATTCCCAGCATCATAAGACAATTATCATTTCATACGAGTGCAAATTTCTGGGCACTCTAGTGTTCAATCCACTTCCACCTTCGGATTACGAAAGGCGCGAAAGCCAATCTGCATCCTCAAGTTTAAGAAGATTGAATAGGGGTAGCTGTTGTACCCCAAAATTTTCCCTCTCATATTTCTCAAAACATTGCAAGAAAGATCCTCAAGTTGTTCAAGGTACCCCAAGGGTTGGCCAGACAAGCTCTCTCCTAAGGCAGTCTACCCCAAATTAGGGTTTCACATTGCATCAAAATCCTTGAGTCCAAGTGACCCCAGTGCTCACCAATGTCCTAATATGTTCTCAAGATCATCCATATCAATTTTCAAGCCTTGCAGAGGAAGTTTGCTCAGTCAATTGCTCAAAGGCCTGAAAATTGATTATGCTAGGGCAAAAGTCAACTGTGGCCCACATACAGTCAAACTTCAAGATTTTTGGTCAACATCCTCATTTTGTAGTATATTTCATCATTTGATCAAGGGTTGATCATGATTCATCAAGGATTTCTCATAATTCATCAAGACTCAAAAGTTGCTAAATTAGGGTTTTGTAGGAAAAGTCAACTCAACTTTGACCAAGCATAACTTTCTCATACTTTATGAGAAATGACCCATACAAAGCTCATTTTGAATAGGATGCAATTCCCTACAATCCATCTTCATCTACCAAGTTCAAAATATGCACTCACAAGAAGTTATGAATTTGGACATTATAGGTCATTTTGAAAAGTCAACAAAAACACCTTTTTTGTCAAAGCTTCATACTTGAGCATGGAATATCAAATTGAGATGAGACCAAAAGGGTTGCTTATAAGACATCTCAAGCTTTCTAAAAAGTCAAATAACACCTCCAAAGAGTCAAAATTGAGGAAGTTGTGCATTGTTGAAGTTGGACTTTTTTGCAAAATTGTCAAAAGTCAACTATCCCCAAAACTTCAAATTTTGCCAAATGGGCCCATTATTTTTCACTTGTTTTAAGTTGGAATCATAGCCCACGTGCTCTAGCCTTGGTCATGTGTCCATATCATATTTTTATTATTTAATTTGATTTTTATTTGAATTAATCCATTTTAAATCAAATTAAATCAAATAAAATCAAAAGTATTGAAAACCAAAGATCTTTTGATGATTTCAGGCTTCATTGGACAGCTAACACCATATCAAACTCGCATCAAAGCTTGAGTGCACAAAAAGATTGAGAAAAGGCAATTTTGGAAAGTTGTTCAAAGCAAATCAAATCCATATCAAAATCATTGAAAGAAGGAGATTTGGACAGGGTATTCAAACCTAATGTATTGTACAATACATAAGGGTTACGGGCAGACAAAAAACAAGGTTGGAGATCAAGCATAGAGCAAGAACAAAAATCTGAAAATCCAAAGAAAAGTGTGATATCGAAATAGGGCTTAGAGGCATCCTCAAGGCTTAACACTTATCTCAATCGCTTCCTGGAAATATCAGGAACCTAAAGCAAGCAAAACCACACATTTTCATACCCTCACATGCACTGTAAGTCGTTCGTAATCTTGCTCTGTTCTTGAATTCACATCTTGCAATTGAAGCATGGTTGATCTGAATTAATGGCATAATCTTAATCTACAGAGCATTTGCAAGCTTTTGGTATTATTCAAATGCATTTATATGCCATATACCATGAATCACCATTGTAGGGTTTTCTTGGAGTTTTTTATGGCTTTTGTTTTCAGGTACAATTAGCCTTCGTAATGGCTATGGTTGTGATCAGAAGAAGATGACGAGTCTAACCATGGTCTTAGAATGCATTTCCATGGCCTGTAGGAGATTTGGGAGGAACCCCTGTCTGTAGCGACGAACATTTGTCCGTAGGTATAGGTGTTGTTGCTTTTAGCCACGGTGCAGAGGACAGGGACGATGAGTTGTCACACCATCACTAGTCCATTCAAATATTGGCGCGTTTTTCTGATAATTATCCAATAATATTTGTTTTGTTAGATTATCATTTATTTGCATTATATTAACAATTGAAAACAAGTTCTTTAATGGTAGGCGTGGTAGGAATTTCCCCTTGGGGCCTGGTCAACACACATGCACTGGATCACAAAAGTCAAACGGATCTTCATCAATTGGGCCAACAAAATTGCTATTGACACCCCAAATAATCAGGCCCATCTCACTCTTTCTCTTTTATTTTTTTTTATTTTATTTAATTATTTTATTTTATTTAACTTAATTACTAATCAATAGAATAATTTCTTTTTATAAAAAAATCACCAAAAATATTTTTTTTATCCAATTAAATTTCAAAACTTTATTTTTTATTAATAAATATTAATTAATTAATTAGGTTGATTAATTAGGAAACTTGAATTTATTTTTGTAAATATTAAAAACCAATTAGAATTAACATGTTTTAAGTTTAATTTAATTATTTTATTTTCTTTCCTAAATTAACAAAAACTCCAAAAAATATGTCATTTAATATTTTTCATTAATTTATTTATTTAATAATTATGTAGCATTTAATTTTAGGATTTGATTTCTTTTCATTAAAAATAAAAAAAAACAAAAACATTTTCTTTAATTAAAAGTGTCAAAACCCTAAATTCGCATTCGATTTAATTTTGCATCGCGCGCTTTATTTATCCAATTGATGTATCTGCTCCTGGCTTGTAATAAATAATTAGGACATTTATTTGTTTTTCCGCTTTTATTTTATTTTCAAAGGGTTTGTCTTTGGCGATGTAAATACCCGACGCTTTGTAATAATTTAGTTTAATTTCCGCACCTTTAATTTCTGCAAATTATACAACTGCTAGATGTTTGATAATAAAGCTTGCATGACAAGAATGAATGTTTAATCTTAAAACGGTTAGATCACCCTAAACATGTGCAAAGATAAAAATAACTGAAATTGAAACACTCGCACATGCGCACTCATAGGGTATACCCCACTTGGTTGGCTTCGTAAACTGTCATTGAGTATAGGTTGTTTTAGAGGTCGCCCTCTTATCTAAAAGATCATAGTTTCCTCAAAATGGTTGCCTCAGATATCGTTGCCTCGGATAAATGATCTAAGACACTAGGGTTACCTCTAAGACGTCCTAACATTGCTTTATTGACCGTATGTCCCTCTTTCGAATTGACCCTCAAATTCCAACGACGGTGCTACCTACTCACTAATAGTGGGATAGCATTGTCTAAAGGAAATTAGCATATAACGATTCCTTTTTCGAGTAGGTAGATTAGTTCTTAGGTACTTGCTCATCCAAAACAAAACTTTTTCACACTTACACACTTTTACAAACAAGTTTTCAAAAAATACTTCATTACACTCTTAAGCGAGAGTTAAATCGAAGTTAAAACAAAAAAAATTTCAAACCCACAAGCACAAAGAAAACTATTTTGAAAATGATGAGCAAATACCTAAGAGCCCGTAGATAACTACGGATAGAAAGGATGATAATACCTTCCCTTTCTATAATTTACCCCCGTACTCAGAAATATCTCGAAAAAGTAATTTTTCTGTGCTTTTTTCCTTTCCTTGTTGGATAAAATAAAAGTCGGTGGCGACTCTTGCTTACCGCGACATTTTGCAAAAACAAACGCAAAATGCGAACCAGCATTCTAAAAACAGCCAGTTCTTCCCACTGTATCACATGTATAAATATCATATACAAGTTAATGTTCATTTTATATACAACATATACATTAATTACAAAACTCAAAAACAAAGAAATTATCGCAATGCGAAGTCAATAGAACCAATCCCTGGCATCGGTGCCATTTTTGTTGGAAGCGGTGTAGCGGCAAGCAACAAAAGTTTTGGAAATATTTATTCGGGAATTTATCGTGTCCACAGAGATTGGTTATTGAATTACCGTTCGACAAATCTCTCATTAATGAGTTTGGGGATAAATGGTTTGTAAAGAAAATGTTATCAATATAAAATAAATGTAAACAAAAGTAAAAACTAAGGAAGAACTTATCAAGCCTCCATATAATCTACTCGTCACAGACTTAAATCTATCGACCAATTACATTCAACCTAACAATATTTATCAATGTCACCACATACCACTCATAACATAAGTCATTTCTAACCCAAATTGAGAGACTGGCTGTATCACCGAGGAAATTATCTCTCTACCTCCTCAACAACACAGAAGACAACTTATGTCATCACACTGACGATCTCTCAGTACAGCACAACCACATAGATGCATTAAGCTTTGATACCCAAGTAGATTACAGCTCTAAATCTATCTCTAGAGTTTAGAAACTAATTGATAATCATCTCAGATAAGAATCTAAGCAGTATATGTCTATAACAACTCAAATCCCTAGTACAGAGCAAAAATCCAAGACAACAATCAAAAAATATTTAAAAAGCAAGTTTAATATAACGCCATGGGCGACAAATATACATAAGTTCAGAGTAAATACATGTACAAACTCAACACTTAAAGAATACACAAAGAGGAAGAGAAATGAACCACAAATCTACCGATTTTTCCACGTCGATTGATGAGCGATCCACCCCGGATCATCTGTATGCAAGCTTCAATATTGTTTTCTAATCTAATCCTATCACAAATGAAGTTTGATGGAGTTGGGGTCAAAAATACCCAAAACCATACCCAAAAAATGTGTTTTTGGCCCTAAATACGCATTTCTGACTATCCAGGATCGCCCGACGACTAAAAACCATTGCCCGGCGACCCAAAACAACATTTTTCCCATGCTACAGCTCGCCTAACATCGTCCGGCGACCAAAATTTTCGCCTGGCGAAAGATGACAGAAGGTTGAAAAGTCAGCACAGCATCCTGCATTGTTTTGGCCATAACTTTTGAACCGTAACTCCGATTTGTGCCCGGTTTGAAGCTTTGGAAAGCTTATTCAACGCTCCTTCTAATAATGAAAAAATATAAAACAAATTTATGATTTCTTATTCTTTGATTTTGAGCCTTATTCGTTGACGAGTTGTTCAAAATCGCGCGTTTGAAGTCGTGTCTTCGACACTTTATTGCTCATGCTCCAAATACACATCAATACCTACAAAATGAATGGAAAACTATCAAAAGGTACCCTATGTACACAAAAACAAAAATAAATACAAACTAAATGTGTTTATACAAAAGTCGGGTTTATTCAACGATATTAACAACAAAATATCGATAAGTGCAACAAAAAGTATATACAAAAATAGCTACAATTTGCACTTATCAAACTCTGCCCAACTTGAACTATTGTTTATCCTCAAAAAAGTAAAATAACATAAAGAACAAAGAATGATAAATCAAGAATCACAAATCAACAGGTTTTGAAAACGGAAAACAAATGGAGTGGTTCAAATGAAAAACTGTACACACGAAGAAACATACTTACCACTAAACTACGCCGATAACATAAACATGAAACAAATGCTAAATACAAAGAATATGCCAAACATTCTAAAATAATACTTTGTCACAAATGAATCACACCTAGCAAACATAATCATCGGTAGATGAAAAACACACAAAAATGGGGTATTTTCACTCATCCAACAATCTTGCAAACTATAGACTAAAATATGCATGCATTCAAAAATTTACATTGAAAATATAAAATCTAGAATCTCAAAGGCTTTTCAAGGTTGTAATGTGGCTTGGTTAACAAACAAGTGATAAGTCCTAAAGCTAATTGAAACAAAAACTTGCCTAAACCTAAGGGAGTAATTACTTCCACAAAGTTTCAAACAATAGAATTTCAATCAAACTTCTTATTTATCCCAAATTTCAAACCAACACACATCACTTATTCAACATAACATTATTCCATACTCTTTTTGTTTTTATTTTTCAAAGATTTTATATTTTTTTCCCTTTCTTTTTCTATCATTTTTTTCATTTATTTTCTCACTTTTTTTATTTTTCTTTTCAACCTCATAGCAATCAACCAATAAATACACAATCATTTTTCTCCTCAACTTGAATTCAACCATACATTAAAATGAATACTCCCTACTTTCTAAGGCAAGGTAAAAGTCCAAACCAAAATAATGGTTGAGGGTTCAAGAAAATAACGAATCAACATCCATGCAAAAAGGGAAACTAAACACTCATAGACAAGCATTTAGCAAATACAACATGGATATCGACAAAAAAGCTCAAAGGGGTTACTAATAATCACACACTCACAAGGTGAATTAACTATTTGGCTAGGTAATTGTGCTCAAAATGGAACAAAAAATGCCTTGATCAGTTTTTTGCATTCATACGATCAACACAAAACAAAAGATTAAGCATAAAAAAATCTAGTTAAAACAAGCATTGTGGTCTTCAGGATATGTGAACAATGAAAAGCTACCTAACAAAAAGGGTAGGAACTAAAGTGATTCACAAATGAACAAGTATACAAATGAATGAATGACATAAAAATTGTATAAAGTCTAAGCATCATGAATATGCTAAAGTATAGAAAGCGATAAACACATACCTCAAACGTGTACAAAACTTTAACAAAATCATTACCACACATTCGCAAGTCGAAATAATAAAACTTGACAAATCACCTCAATATTCTATAAGTTACTGAACCAAAACTTGAGTCCAAACAACAACAAATGAATTAGAAAAATAATACTCCTACAAAATTTTAATGTACAAAATTTACAATATATACAATGAAGAAAACTCCTTAAACTAAACACGACAAGCTTTCGGAAAACACAAATTGACATAACAAAATAAATACAAATAACGATATGAAAACCGGGTGAAAATGAATTAAAAGTTGAAAAGTGAAGATTTGAAATTCAGAATATTTCCTTGTTTCAACTTGTTAAAACAAAAATAACCACACACATAAACAAATACAAACAAACATGCTTGTTTTACGTTGTAAGCTCGACGCCTTTATTGTACGAGCTACTAACCTCCTCTCATCATGCCATGGTATTGTCATACTGCGCAAACTTAAAGAAAGTATCCTAAAAATCACACAACAAACATTACGAAAACGAGACAATTCCCAACAATACATGAAAACACATATATGTACAAATATCATATACAAGTTAATATTCATTTTCTATACAACGTATACATTAATTAAAAAACTGAAAAACAAAGAAATCATCGCAATGCGGAATCAATAGAACCAATCCCTGGGATCGGTGCCATTTTTGTTGGAAGCGGTGTAGCGGCAAGCAACAAAAGTTTTGGAAATATTTATTCGGGAATTTATCGTGTCCACAGAGATTGGTTATTGAATTACCGTTCAAAAAATCTCTCGTTAATGAGTTTGGGGATAAATGGTTTGTAAAGAAAATGTTATCAACATAAAATAAATGTAAACAAAAGTAAAAACTAAGGAAGAACTTATCAAGCCTCCATATAATCTACTCGTCACAGACTTAAATCTATCGACCAATTACATTCAACCTAACAATATTTATCAATGTCACCACATACCACTCATAACATAAGTCATTTCTAACCCAAATTGAGAGACTGGCTGTATCACCGAGGAAATTATCTCTCTACCTCCTCAACAACACAGAAGACAACTTATGTTATTGCACTAGCGATCTCTCAGCACAGCACAACCACAAAGAGGAATTAAGCTCTGATACCCAAGTAGATGTCAGTTCTAAATCTATCTCTAAAGTTCAGAAACTAACTGATAACCATCCTAGATAAGAATCTAAGTAGTATTTGTCTATAACAATTCAAATCCCTAGCACAGAGCAAAAATTCAGGACAACAATCAACAAAGATTTATAAAGAAAGTTTAATACAACGCCATGGGCGACAAATATACATAAGTTCAGAGTAAATACATGTACAAACTCAACACATAAAGAATACACAAAGAGGAAGAGAAATGAACCACAAATCTACCAGTTTTCCAGCGCCGATTGATGAGCAATCCACCCCGAATCATTTGTATGCAATCTCCAAAGTTATTTTCTAAGCTAATCCTATCACAAAATGAAGTTTGATGGAGTTGGGGTCAAAAATACCCAAAACCATACCCAAAAAAATGTGTTTTTGGCCCTAAATACGCATTTCTGACTGTCCAAGATCGCCCAGCGACCAAAAAGTGTCGCCCGACGACCCAATACAGCATTTTCCCACGCTACAACTCGCCTAGCATCGCCCGGCGACCAAAATTTTCGCCCGGTGAAAGATGACAGAAGGTTGAAAAATCAACACAGCATCCTGCATTGTTTCGTCCATAACTTTTGAACCGTAACTCTGATTTGTGCCTGGTTCCATGTGTTGGAAAGTTTATTCAATGCTCCTTCTAACAATGACAAAATATAAACCAAATTTATGATTTCTTATTCTTTGATTTTGGGCCTTATTCATTGACGAGTTGCTCAAAATCGCGCGTTTGAAGTCGTGTCTTCGACCCTTTATTGCTCATGCTCCAAATACGCATCAATACCTACAAAATGAATGGAAAAACATCAAACGGTATCCTATGTACACAAAACACAAATAAACACAAACTAAATGTATTTATACAAAAGTCGAGTTTATTCAACGATATTAACAACAAAAAGTCGATAAGTGCAACAAAAAGTATATACAAAAATAGCTACAATTTACACTTATCATCGGTATTATCCTCGAGCACACCCCGACCATAAAGGCCTTGTCGACCAAGGTTGTTTCCATTTTATGCTCGCGGGGACCATCGCTGACGAGTAGGCGCTCCTCCCGAGCATCTTACTCGTAGGACTGACTACCAATGTCTTCGGATATTGCGGAGTCTTCGTAATCCCAGAAAGATCGCGTCCATATCCTTCTGACCTTGCGGAGGACGTCATCTTGGTAGGGAGCCACATTCGGGTCCACACTACTCACGTAGAACCTGGTAGTCTCTATGTTGGATCTGTTTGATCAGCGCAGTACAGAGACCTTGGCCCAGCGCTGGGGGCTATAAATACCCTCTCTTCCGAGAGGGACAAGTATTCAACATTTTTCTCTAAACTCGTACTTGCTTGCTCATTCTGCAACTTACTTTGCCATCGGAGTGTCTTGCAGGTATCCCTATCTCATTCAACTTCTGCCCGAGCTAGCTGTGACGATCCATTTCTGATTCAGTAAAATCAAATTGTAATTTTGGATTCTTTCTTATCATTTTTAGTCAATTGACTCATTTTAGTCGTTAATATATACCTCATTTTTGTTCCGTCAAAAAAATATTGAGTAAAAATTGATTGTTTTACTTATTATATAATATTGTAATTTTTTTTTGCTTTTAAATTAAAGGAAAAAATAATGAATAAGAGATTCTTTTTACTTTTTAAAAATTCCTATTTTAAATGTGATTTGCAATGTATAAATTCAATTTATGATCATTACTTTTTCAGGCGTTTCTTTTTTTCATTTTCAAATATTATCTTTTAGAGTAATATAACATTTTTCATTGACTCAATCAAATTGTTTCTTTATTTTCTAAAAGTAATTATAAAAGAATTATTTTCAAATCTTCAGTATTACATTTATAGGGTAATTTAATTTTTTTTATTTAATCATTTTTATTGGAATAAGGAAATAATATCTCATTAATATGGAATATTTAATGCAAATCCATTCATTCCATACGTATAATATTTTTTATTGACTCACTTCAAATTATTTCCTTACTTTATTTTATTTTATTTTTACAACTACTTTAATATTTATATTATTTAAGACATAGGTGAATCAATCTTATTTTTATAATCAATCTCATTTTTGATATCGCCAATTTCAGTTTCAAGAGAAACATTTGGTCAGAGATGGAGAAAGTTGGCAACTACATACCCAACGATCTCATAATATCTATTTTGTCAAAATTACCATTAAAATCGTTGAAGCGATTTGAATGCGTACAAAAATCATGGATCTTCTTATTGAAAGACTCTCATTTTATGAATATTTATCGCAAAAAATTTATGTCTGAAACTCTTTTTGATTCTGATGATAGATCTTATCTCATGAATTATACTTTTGATTCTAACGTTGCGGAGGTTCGATCATCTTTTTATTTCCTTTCAGGTGAGAGATTAGAGAATAAGGTTAAGATAGATTATTCTCTTCCATTTGAAGATTGGGGCCAAGATTTTATTTTCGTGGGGTCTTGTAGTATTAATGGCATTGTCGGTATCGTTAGTCTCAATGAAGACTTTGCATTATGGAATCCAACTACTGACGAATGCAAGGTAATTCCTCATAGTGCCACTGAGTCTGTGCCTTATCGAAATTGTTCATGGCTTATTCACGGATTTGGTTATGATCATGTTAAGGATGACTATAAAGTGCTTCGACGTGTATCATTTTATCAGTTAAGTCGCAATGATTGTGAATATCTTGGTTTGGATGAGGAAAATGTGCCTTGGAAAGATGTATCATATGAATCTGTGTGGGAGATATATAGTCTAAGAAGTGATTCTTGGAGGGAATTAAATATTAACATCCCCATGACAATCCCTTCTTACCAGCTTATCCCTTACCATGATAATAGAATCAGTCGATGTTACTCGAATGGAATGTGTCATTCGTTGTATAAAATGAGCGAGTACATTTTCCAAACATGTTTGATGTCATTTGAAGTTAGTAATGAGGTAGTTGTTACCACACCCATGCCCTCATACATGAACGATAATATGGATCGTGAATGGAACCAGAAACACTTGATAATGTTAATTAAAGGATTCATTGCATTGTCATCGTATCATGTGGAGACTAATACTATTCATATATCAATTTTAAATGAAATTGGTGTAAAAGAATCTTGGATTAAATTTTTTATTCTTGGACCATTGTCTTGTGTTGCATATCCTTTTGCAGGAGGAAAGAATGGGGATTTATTTTTAAGAAAAAATAATGAAGAACTAATTGCATGCTTTGATTTGGATATCGAAATGGTTGATGACCTGGGCTTCCAAGCCCATATTTCTTATGTCATAATTTATAACAAAAGCCTACTTTCGATTAGAAGCATACATGATTAAGTTTTATAAAAAGTCTATTAAAATAGTTTTTATAATCCTATATTGTGTAAGTCTATTAAAGTCTATTAAAATAGTTTTTGGCTTTTAGTCAATGTTGTGTTGTTTTTTTAATTTTATAATCACTTGTAATAAAAAAGCATTAGGGGTAGCTATCCCAATATTATGTTGTTATTTCTGAGCACTTTTGATGTTTGTAGTTTTCTTTGTATTTTCTATTTGATTTGGCTTGAATTTATCTTATTCATAAATTTTGTAATATTGTTTGGAAATTAAAACAGTTTACATTATTTATTTATTTTTATGTTTTTAAAGATAATTGATGAAAATATCATATAACATATATTATAAGATTTAAATGTATTTTTGATCTTTTATTTTTGAATTTTAATTTTTTTATTTTAAAAATTAAATTTTTGTTTTTTTAAATTTTATTTTACTCGATATTTCATTGATTCCCTTTTTTCATGTGTGATTCTCTTATTAATTACATGTAATTGGTGCAATGTCATATATTAATAATTACGGCTCATATGTAAAATTAGAAAGGGATCAATGAAATACTGAATGAGGTAAAATTTAAAGACCAACAAATTATTTTTTTGAGATGAAGAAATTAAAATTTAAAAATTGAGTGATCAAAAATTTAATTAAACTTAATTATAATTTAAATTTATTTTATCGTAAGTAAAATAACTTATATAATTTTTTTATGAATGATTATTTTGATAAGCACTTGTATTTTAAACTCAAAATAAATTGTATATCCAAACATGTCTTTGGTTCTTTTATTTATTTACACCTATTTAAGAAAAAAAAACATTCAATAATTGTGATTTTTCAGATTTAATTTTGATATTTATTTTACTATTTGCAAGCTAATCAACATTATATTTTAATGGAAAGAATAATATGTTGCCTTTAATATTGATCTCTAATTTAATACAGAAAAATTAATTTCTCACACAATTACGACAACCTCGCTGTTGCACTATTAGATAAAAATAATGGTGTTTAAATTTAAATAAATCTAAATAAAAAATTGAAAATCGATTCAAAAAATCAAAAATCATAAAAAATTTAAATTTATTAAATATGTTTATAGAGATTAAATTATTAGTTTTTCGAAATGATAAAGTTATTTTTGAAAAAAAATTTTTATAGAGGATAAACTAAAAATAATCTAGGTAAAATAATAACCGTAATCCTATTTTAAATTGGATATTCTAATCTAAGTAAAAAAAAAAAAAACCTATAATGCCAACAATACTCCTATTTTTAAACTTCATTTCTAAGTTTCTTATCACTTTAGCTATCATAAATTCTATTATTTTTTATTCTCACATTTTTAATAAAGTCTTTAATTTTAATTTTAATAACTCTCTCTCTATCATAAAAAAAATTATTCATTTTTATAAACTTTTATACTTAATAATAATAATAATAATAATAATAATAATAATAATAATAATAATAATATAGTTTTCAAATATTATTAAAAGGTTAAATAAGTATGTACTCACTTTAAATATATAAAATTTCGCTTTTAATGTCTTAAAATACTACTATCAAACTTTAGTGACATGACACATAATAGATTTTAGTGACTGAGAATGTCATATGACATATTTAATCATTTATATAGCGATGGTAAATTTGTGGTTAAATGTATTGTATAAAATGAACGTCGTATTTAAATTCATAAATGATCACTAATTTTTCGTTAATTCAATATTTTAATATGCCATTAATTCAAACACTCTTTAATTTTTTTTCTTTCTAAAAAGATATTTATAATGATCTAGATTTAAATTTTTTATATTTTTTTATATGAAAATTTATCACATTATAACATCTTTCTCAACATGAGACGAAATAATTATGAATTTTTTAAATGTCAATTTTTGATAATATAAATTTTAGTCTTGTGATTAAATTTTAAACTAATATTTTCATAGATTTCTCTCATAACATATAGAAATGATTTGCAACTTTTTGTGGCAACTTAAATAACACATAATATATTTTATTTTTCCGTAAAAAAATACATAAATTACTTTTAAGAGGTGGAAACAAATCAAAGTATGGAACTCTTCCGTTTCTCTCTAGGAAATCGTTGCAAAGCTGTTAGCAAACGATTTTTACGATTCTAAGTAATAGTTGTTTGGTTGTAGAAAATTAATTCATAGAAAATAAATGGACATGCGTTTTTATAGCATGTTTTGTCCTTATTAATACGATTTTTGAAAAACTTTCTAGAAGGTCACTTATTCAAATATTATTTTAAGTCAAACACGCTTAACTACAGAGTTTCTATTTGTTAGGCTACCGGAAAGAATATTATTATTGTTGGTTTAAGTAGTACCAATCAATCCTTATAAGTCTTCTTTTAGTCATACAGTCTCAGTCCTGCACAATCTCATGACCTCTCTCATTTTGATGTGAATTCGATTTTATACATAGAAACTGTCAGGAGCCGCTCATTGTCATGTCCTGTGCACCATTGACCACTCCATGTCCTCGTCGGGCTCGAGTGTCACATGTCACCAGCTTCTGCTTAGTGCGTCCATGAACCACATCGTACTGAGAGAGGTTTGCCCTAATAGCATTTGTAATGCTCCAAACCAAGGTTGTCAAAATCGAGTTTTTATCTTAACTCATTTTGCCTAGGTAAAATCGAAACGTAAAAATAAAATATAAAATAATAGAGTTTACCTCATTAAGTTTACCTCATTATATATATATATATATATATATATATATATATATATATATATATATATATATATATATATATATATATATATATATCCTTACGTAATATTCTAAATGCAATAAATCATTTAAAATTTTAACATAATTATAAAGCAAAAAATACTCTATCACCACAATAATGGATAATATTCACAAACTTGTATCAAACTACATAAGTTACCCACTAAATTATAAAAAGTAACATTCAAAAGATTATCCAAAAAAATAATTTCTCAAGTTCAAAAAAAATAAGTGTTTTCATCTTCATTTTCAACTTAATCAAAAGGTTAATCCTTTTTCAACATTATTTTCATTAGGGTATTTATATTCGAATGGATGAAATTCATTTTCGGATGATAAAGATTCCTCAATATTGAAATTTTGTTCTTGAGAGGACAAATGTTGGACACGATTTAGAGCAACTAGTTCTACAAGTTAAATCAGATTTAAACTCAGATGGATAGTAATGCAGAGTCAATGTAAAAGCAATAAATAACACTAGATATTGGTAACCCAGTTCAGTAAGAACAACATCTACGTCTGGAGGGAACTCTACTCAAGTGAGGAAAATCACTATTATTAGTTTAGTACACTTAGTCTTATAGGAAAAATAAACCCATTTCTTCAATACCTCTTCCTAACACTATCCCATGAACTTCAATTTAGGACTCCCCCTAATATGGGAAACCATATCGCTTTCTCTCAATCACTAATTCTAAGTAATCAACTTCACTACAAACTCTATTGGTCGTTGAATTTACAACTCAACTAAGAAAAACAACAACTATGACAAGTAAATGAAACATAGAGTGGTGCACACAATGATTCAACCATAGTCCTTATTATGACATTAGCATGGAATACAAGTTACAAAGACTCAAAACTCTAGCACAAATGAACCTTGTCCTTGGACACAAAATCCATATCTCAAACTGAGACCTGAGCCTTCTTATATAGCAATGTCTTTCGGGATTTTCTCTTATGGATATTAGATTTGATTGCCTCCAAAAATCAATGAATCTATTTATATGATCTTCTTCATAACTATCTCCAACAAAAAGATAAGATTTGTTATCTTTCAGATCTAAATCTCTTTTAAATCTGATATGAATGTCTCTACCTGTCAAACGAATAAAATATACATTGTTAAATTAACTGTAACAAATATGATTAAATCTCTATCAGAATTATACACCAAGAAACATCTATATGACATGTTGTCAAGGCCAGATGTTTCACTGTACACATGTTGAAGGATCGTGTTTAACATGTTGCACCAATACATCCAAACTCACTCTTCTCCATGAAATGTAGATCTTCTTGTAGAGTGAATATTGGATAGAATAAGTCTGAACTAGAACTGCAATAACATTTGTCTGTTGTAAGAGACCAGATGTTGCATCACACATCTTGGAACATCTTGTTCCACATGTGTTCCTTCTGCACTATAAAAAGCTTGAGCAAACTCCATGTTGTTTTGCTTAATGAAACCAATCCAAAAGGGATATCAATCTCCCCCTTTCGAAAAATTTGGAAAAATTACTCTTCAAGCTTGAAACATTAGCAGCAACAGAAGTGAATCCATCAGAGCATGTATCAGCAACAACATAAATCAGAGTAGTAACAACATATTGAATCATAGACAGAAGTCATGGGGTAATTACACACACATGAGAATTATATATTATCATACATAAGAATTATACAAAATAGTCAATCATTAAATCATTCAAAATGAGTTAGTCATTGTTGTACCCCAAAATTTTCCCTCTCATTTATCAAATATTTTCTCACAATATCTCTTTTGGTACAAGACTGTACAAGGATTGATCAGCTCAAGACACCTCCTTAAACATTGATGAATGAAATTAGGGTTTGAGATTGCACAAGGATAATTGAACATTTAATGCCTCATATGACTTTCATGGATCATTATGGACCCTCAAGATTACTCATGTCAAGTTTCAAGTCTTGGATCACATTTTTGCTCAGACAATTGAGCAGTTGACCTAAAAATCAGCTGTATTGGGGAAAAAGTAAATTATGGTCAATTTACAGTCAAAAATCATAATTTTTGATCCATATCAACATTGTGAACTCCTATATGTCATTTTATCAAGTTTGCATCACAAGGGCAAATGGTCAAAATTAGGATTTTGACTGAGAAAAGGGCAATTTCTAATTTTTGACCTAGCAAATGGTTAATTGGTTTGAGACATGAAAATATTTAGGTCATAATTTTATACTTTTAGAAATTCTTATTCTTCTTTGATTTATAGCTCGTGATATTTATATGGTTGGATTCGTATGGAAAAATAGAGCAACTTTCATGTTTGCATCTTTTATTTTCGTTGAGAAATGAGAAAGTTACAAGAGCTATGGTTGTAGGTTGAAGATGAAGTTCATTTCTGGAACTGGTTGTGTTATGTATTTATTGTTTCAGTTATATCAACGGATGTATAGCCACCCCAATGGCAAGGCAGCGCGTATTTCATGCTTAGGGCGTGGGTTGAAGCCCCAGCGCTGCCACTTTTCTCATTTTTTCACATTTTTCTCTTTTTGTACAAGCTTGCAGTGCTGGGCCTCAAGCTGTTGGGCTTTTGTCTTTTTGCTTATTTCTTTTTCTCTTTTTGTACAAGCTTGCAGTGCTGGGCCTCAAGCTGTTGGGCTTTTGTCTTTTTGCTTATTTCTCACCCCTGCTTTCACATTCACACATCTGACCCAAACCATTTTTATTTTATTTTTCATTTTATTTATTTTCTTTTATATTTTATATTATATTTTTATTTTCTTTATTATTTTATTATTATTATTATTATTATTATTTTTATTATTAAGAAAATCCAAAAAATTATTATATTTTATTATTTATATTTATTTATTTTATTTTTCTTCATAAAACTAAAAGAACAAAAAACATTTCCTTTAAATAAATTAATTTCCTTTTTTTAAATACTTAGATAATTAGTCTTAATTATTATTATATTTGGAACTTAGGACTTTTATTTAATTAATTTTATTTGCTAATTTAATCAAATTCACAAAAAACCCTAAACATTTTGCTCTCTTTAAATTAATTTATTTTACTAACTTAATCTTAATTTTCTTATTTTTAGTTAATTGTTTTATTTTAGTTAACTAGGTCAAAAAACCCTTTTCATGAAAAACAAACAAAAATCACATTTATTTTTACATTTACATTCTTGCATTTTTATTTATTCATTTTTTATACAATATTCAATATGGTTGTAATAATTATTTAGATTTAATTTTCTTGCAATTCCCCATTTGTAAATTTGTACACCCCCTCCCCTAATGATGTAATAGCGTAGTAATTTTAATTTCCGCAATTTATCGCTTTATACAAATGCTAGTAATTAAGGTTTGTACGGAAAGATTAAAACCAACAAATAGCAAACCCTAATCAAGACAAATCAAGCATGTAAACCAACACATTTGCACACTTGCACCCTTAGGGTAAATCCACTTTGTTGCCTTACAAAATGACAATATTATGCATGTGAGGTATCTTAGCAAAAACAAAGAAAATACAAGATCATAGTCCCTCGATGACGCTATCAAAGTTGCCTTTCAAAAATGATCTTAGTCCCTTAAAGAAAATGCTAAGATACCTTACAACATTGCTAATCATGGATATACGATGACCCTTTCCCGTCCCTTTTACATCCAAAGATAGGGTTACTTACCAAATCAATGGTAAGATAACAATGTCAAAGGAAAGAGGAAATAAACATGAAAGACTTTTGAGTAGGTAGAATGTTCCTAGTTGCTTGCTCAATTTCAAAATAAAAACATCCTTGTATTTTCAAAACAAACACCAACACTTTCAAAAACATCTTTCAAACTTGAAAACATTTTCAAAAGATCAACACTTTGTATACATTCTTACGAACAAGAATCATTACAAAGTTTGCCTAAACGACGACGCCTTCTCAAAATACTTTCAAAAACACATGAAGCACATTTTCAAATAAAACAAGTGATCTAGAAAGAAACTAAAAGCCCGTAGATAACTACGGATGAAAAGGGTGCTAATACCTTCCCTTATCATAATCTACCCCCTGAACTCAAGAAAACATCTCAAAGGTCTTTCCTGTTCTTTTCAGCCTTTCCTTTTGGATAAAAGAAAAGTAGGTGGCGACTCTTGCTAATCGCAACATTTGCAATCAAACGCAAAAAAACCAAGTAATTTCTCCCACTGCGTTACAGAACTGGCGACTCTACTGGGAGAATTTTAAAAGTGGGGTTACCTTAGGGCTAGATCGCATTTACTTGCTTTCATTGTTTGACTTGTATGATTTACATTTTGGTTCTTTGTTTGGGTTTGAATCCTCTACCCGGATTTGGGATACCTTATAGGTAAGTAGCAATACATTATGGAAACTATGCGGAGTATACCAACATGGTCTAAACAATAGCTATGTTAGTGTGACATATTTGTTGGTACCGGTAGCCCTTGAGTAGTCAAGGAGAATACGGGGCCGCTGAGTGATATCATGAAGAACTAAATAACTTCTAGAACCTTTACTTGACCAACTTGGCCATTAGGACGTAGTGAGATGACCGACTTTGGTACAGTCCGAAGTTGGTAGATACTCGATACTACACTCATTAAGGTTTGGTTTTTTGGGATATTTCGGTCACCATTAAAAAAGCTTGCGTTGAAACAATGCCCGAGAAAACAAACCAGTGGTATTGAGCTCCCTTAGAACCCAGTTACTATTGCTAGGACTGGTTTGAGCCAACTAAACTTCAAGAGGGTACTTACCTATGAGACTCCATGCAAGCCTAAACCTAAGGACTTGTTTGTTTTGTTTGTATATATTTACTTGTACATAACATCATAAACATCATAACATCATACTCATACTCACTAACCATTTCAAGGATTTTTGGGATTTATCTTTGTTCTGTTTTGTAGGACATGGATTCTATTCGCAGGAAGACCATTCAAGTCAATCTTGTAAGGATCCCTCCTCAACTAAAAGAGTTAGCATCAAGGGTTCCCTAAAATTCTCCATTTACTGAAAGACATGGTCGCCTCCTAAACTTGGTTACCTTCAACACTGATGGGGACATGATGAAGGTTCTCTTATAGTTCTTTGATCCTCTACACCATTGCTTCACATTTCCCGATTATCAACTTGTGCCAACTTTGGAAGAATTCTCCCTACTCTTGAGGATTCCAATTCTCAATCAACTACCCTTCAACGGTACAGAAAGAGATCCAAAACCAGAAGAGATTTCTCAAGCCCTACACTTGCAACCATCTGATGTCACAACTAATTGGAAAATAAGGAGTGGTGTCAAAGGTTTCTTAGCCAAGTTCTTGTTTGAGAAATCTCAAAACTGTTGGAACTCCTTGGACTTGCAAGATTTTGAGGAAATTGTGGCTATCCTCATCTATGGGATGGTTTTGTTTCCAAACCCTGACCAACTCATAGATGTAAACACCGACAAAATCTTCATGTCTCACAACCTGGTGCCTAATTTGTTAGGAAACATCCTACATTCTTTTCACACTCGCACTATGAGGAAAAGGGGTATTCTCATGTGTTGTACTCCTCTCTTAGCAAGATGGTTTATTTCACGTCTTCCCCAATCTGTATTGAAGAACGAGCAAGGTTCAATGTGGTCACATAGGCTGATGACGCTCAAACATTCAGACATTCATTGGTGTTCGATCTGTGGAGAATGTTACTATCATTGATCGTTGTGGAGAATTCCAGTAAAAGACAGTAAAAGATCTCCAGGGGCCAAATGCTCAGTTTCAATAAATGTTCTTGACTCTAGCCAAAGGACAAGAGGATTTGAAAACTTTGTTGATTGAAGAAAAGAAGAAGAAAGCGAAGAAATCAACCGGTATTTTGAATCTAGGAAGAAGGTTCCCAAGGCCAGCCAGACGGACCCTAGACTTTGCAACATCATCTGGTGAAAAGGATAATCAAGAAGGGAAAAACAAGGAAGTGATTGCCCATCCAGAATCTGAAGAGGAAGAAGATGACGATTACTCTGAAGAGCAGTATCCTCCGGCTGACGACAAATACAAACATCTGGAAGAACATCTATGTGCAATGGAGATTCAGAAAGTGCCCGACATGGACTTTGAAGAGTTGAGATTGGTGTCTGGGATTATTATTCCATCAAAATTCAAGGCACCATTATTTTCTAAGTACAACGGGGTTTCGTGTCCCAAGATGCACCTCCGATCTTATGTGAGGAAGATACAGCCTCACACTGCCAACAGAGATTTGTGGGTCCACTTCTTTCAAGATAGTCTATGAGGGACTCAGCTGGATTGGTTCTATCAACTGGAGAGGGTCAATATCCATAATTGGGAGGACCTGGCCGCGACTTTTTATAAACAATATTAATACAACGCAGACCTTGCTCCCACCCGTACTCAACTCCAAAGTATGGTTATGGGTTCTAGCGAGGGTTTCAAAGACTACAATTAGAAATGGAGGGACTTAGCAGGAAGAGTCCAGCCTCCCCTCACCGACAGAGAGCTAGTGGACATGTTTCTGGGTACCCTGTCCGGTCCTTTCTTTAATCATCTAACTGGAAGCTCCTCAGCAGGCTTCACTGAATTAATCTTGACCGGGGAAAGAGTCGAAGATGGGATTAAGAGTGGGAAGATCCAAAAGGACGCATCTGTCCAGAAGTTTAGTCGCGTCTACTCTTCTTTGTTATTGTTCTGTTTCAACCCGCGTTACAGCCTCATTCTGACGCACGTCATGGGATTTTTCTGTTTTTGTTTTATTTTTCTTCAAGAGTGTAAATTTTTGGGTTCTTTCGTATTCAAACATCTTCAACCTTGTACGCTCGAAAATTGTCGCTTTTCTCACTTATCATGTTGAAGATATTTGAATACGGGCAGCTGTTGCACCCCAAATTTTACCCTCTTGATTTAGGTTTATGTTTCATCATGAATATCATATTGCATTGCATTTATACATTGTGATGGGATCAAAGTACTTTGGTTATCAAGTCTTCCTTAAGCTGTGAAGGTTGGTTGCTTTGACAAGTTGCTCAAGTGGAACCTTGTCAGTTGAACCTTTGGATCTTTCAAGCTCAAATTTAATTACATATCTCAAGTTGTTTCATCCTTCTCTTTGGATCTTCAGAGGATTGGAGTTTGTGTTTGATTATGTGAAGGAATCACTCCTTTGATTCACCAGTCAAATTGGGGTTTTGAAGCTTAATCAGGTTTCTCCAAGCACTTTAGTTGTGTATTTTATTTATGTGTTGTTGACTAACTTCTAATCAAAAAATGCATTTGTCTTTGTCTTTACACAATTTGTGTTTTAGGTACCAAGTATCCAACAAATAAGCTCATGCAAAAGTTGATTTGATTCTGTTTGTGGCAAAAGAAGGTATGCATCGACTCATAAACCTATGTATTGACTCATCTTGTTGAGCATAACCAGCATGTGTGACACATGCATGTATGTATCGACTCATCCTGCTTGAAAAACTTGCATGTGTCGACACATACGTGTTATGTATCGACTCATGCAGTTTGTGTGGTTCTGTAATGAGTTGGATTAACAGTATGTATCGACACATAGAGGCATGTATCGACACATGCTGTGTTATACAACCAGGATGTATCGACACATACCACCTATGTATCGACACATAACAGAAAAATGCACGTGTTTTTTTAAAAAAGCCAGCAAATTCAAACTTTTATCATTTTGGCTCCAATTTTTTCTGCATAATTTGAAATTATATCATTAATTCAAATTTGGCTCCAAGAATCAATTATCAAATTACCACTAATCCCAATCCTAAAGCTCTATAAATAGAGCCCTCATTTCATTCAAATTTCATGCTTTGGATAGCCAAAATCACTTTGCTGAAAAATCTCTCAATTCTCTCCATCTACCAAATTCACTCAAAGCTCCATTTTCAAAAGATAGTAAGCTTTGCATTGAAGCTTACTAATATTTGAGCTAAACCTTCATCCAAACAATTTTTCTCCCTCAATTCTCTACGTCCAAGCTTTATTAATTGATTCTTGTGGTTGAATTGGAGCAAATTCTGAATTTGTTTGATAATTCTCAAATTCTACCTTTGGTAAGTTGGATCATCATCTTTCATAATGTGATCTCTTGTGGGTTTCTGGTTTTGATTCATTGAGCACTGCTTTTATGACTCCATTAATGCTATCTTCTCAAAACTTGCTGGAAATTTCATGCTCAATTGGATCCATGATCATAAGGTGTTTGATGAAAAGTTGGAACAAGAACTTGATATTTGAAATGCTGTTTTCTACTGATTTTTAACAGGTTGCAATCAATTGTTGTAACATTGCAATTGATTGTCACAGAAAATTTATTTGATAAAAAAAACTGCACTGATGCAATAGGTTGCAGTCTAGGCACAATTAATTGCAACAGTGCCACAAATACTTATTCTGCCTTGTTTTGGGGCTGTTTTGACTCAAATATTTTTCTACACACTCTCTTTGATGGATAATTTGAATTGCAATTTTAAATGTTCAATTTTTTTTAAACTCAATAGACTTTGTGATGTAGATGAAGTTGGATAAATGTTCATCAATGCAAATCTACCTAAGAATGAATTATTTAATTCATTTTTGGTGCTTTGGATTAATGATATGTTTAGTGCTTTAATCCATCTAGAGGAGTGGTTGAATTTAAAGATGAAAGAATTTTGAAATGGTGATCCAAATTAGCTTATCATTCCCCTCCCTCTTCATCTTATCCCTTTCCTTTTTTATTGTGCTACATGTTAATGGATGGTGATCTCTATATCATTTATCCAAACATGAAGTACATAGATTGCTATTGACTGGCCTCAAAATAGGTGCGACATCTACATAAGTCCACTTACGATTGCTTAACATAGTGTTAAATTTTATCCCGATTTGAATAAATGATCATTCGTGGCCCAAACTTATGATTGCAAGCCCAAGTATGTTAATTTGATCTCTTTAATCCAATAACCTTGAAATTTATTGTGTGGAGGCTTTGGTTCTACCAATCCTCTAATGGATCTACAACACCTTTGGTTAACGCGGATCACTTAAACATCGTTGATCATTAAATGTTACCTTTTGAGAATTCCAAAATGGATTATATACTTGACAAGTTTCAAGATGGTCATCCAACTAACCACTAATTTCTAACAATTGACTTTACCTTGTGCTTTTATGCTTTATGTACCATTTACTTTTAGCATTTTATATTTCATGCTATTTTCATCTTTGTTCACTTGATCATTTATTTTTATGTCATTTTTATTTTATTTTGCTCACTTGATCTTTTCTTTTCCTTTTAAAGACACCTAATAATCAACATAAACCATAAAAAAACGTTAATGATACTTAGACTACTTGGTTACTATCCTTGGCATTGTGGAGCATGAGACTTTTTCTTGGACATAGGATTAGAGGCCTTGGCATATCTTGGAGACTTTGTGACAGTGTGTAGCATCCTACTTTTGGGCTGAGGCTACTGTGTTCCACTTTATTTGTGGAACACAACTTATTACACTGACACTGCTTTTGTACTTGACATGTTTGATATTCCATGCAGGATATATACATGATATTGTGAATACGATACATTGCCCATGGGGATCTGTTCATATCTAATAATCTCATTACTTACATCCTTATGGCGTAATTTCTGACTTGATTCGTCTACTGATGCCATCTTGCTTGAAGTTCTCTGGGTTTCTTTTTATTCTTGCTCGGTTGCTACGGATTTTTATCCATTTGGTATTGCACTATCTCCTTTCTTCCATTTTCATTTTGCGTAGTTCTCTGATTGCATGATGGGACCTCTGTTGCTGATATATGTTAGGAGGCCCTCTGTTTTTTTTTGTTTAATACATATGTTGTGTTTGTGTTGATCAATGAGTCACTCAATTTAGAAATTGAGATCACGACTTCGCTCTCATAGCATGTTCCCTATAGGATGTTTATCGCTTTTCTTCTTTAATTGTTGATCGATGAGTCACTCAATTTAGAAATTGAGATCACGACTTCGCTCTCATTGCATGTTCCCTATATGATGTTTATTGCTTTTCTTCTTTAATTGTTGATCGATGAGTCACTCAATTTAGAAATTGAGATCACGACTTCGCTCTCATTACATGTTCCCTATAGGATAGTTTTGTTAAGCTTCCTTTGACATGTTAATTAAGGTAGGAATCCATGTATGCTAACATAGGATAGGATTTTCCTTTAACCTAAACCTTAGGGTCAACCATTGTATGATAACACTAGGGATAGTGCTAGGCTAGTTTCCCTTAGTTGTTTTTCCTTCTTTTGCATTTTTCATCTTAAAACGAAACTTGTTTTCTTGGCATATCATAAGACACCTCTAATGAACCCAAACTCTTCTTCAAATTAAAAGATACAAACCAATCTTACTTTGTTTATCTTGAAGCCGATGTATCGCCATCACACATTTTGTTATCCTACTTTAATTCCCAATATTATTGCTAGGTGTGATGTTTTATCATCTATTTTATCGATGTTTCATCATCTTTTGCCATGATATCTTGTTATCTTGAAGCCGATGTTTCGCCATCACACATTTTGTTATCCTACTTTGATTCCCAATATCATTGCTAGGTGTGATGTTTTGTCATCTATTTTATCGATGTTTAATCATCTTTTGCCATGATATCTTGTTATCTTGAAGCCGATGTTTCGCCATCGCAGATGTTTTGTTATCCTACATTGATTCTCAATATCATTGTTAGGTGTGATGTTTTGTCATCTATTTTATCGATGTTTCGTCATCTTTTGCCATGATATCTTGTTATCTTGAAGCCGATGTTTCGCCATCGCACATGTTTTTTTATCCTACATTGATTCTCAATATCATTGTTAGGTGTGATGTTTTGTCATCTATTTTATTGATGTTTTGTCACATTTATCCATGATATCTTGTTATCTTGAAGCCGATGTTTCGCCATCGCACATGTTTGTTATCCTACTTTGATTTTCAATATCATTGTTAGGTGTGATGTTTCGTCATCTATTTTATCAATGTTTTTTTCTATGTATACCATGATATCTTTCTTTATCTTGAAGTCGATGTTTCTCCATCGCATATGTTTGTTATCCTACCTTGATTATCAATATCATTGTTAGGTGTGATGTTTTTCCATCCTTACCATGCCATGCTACCTTGTTATCTTTTAATCGATGTTTCGCCATCGCACATGTATGTTATCCTGCCTTGATTCTCAATATCATTGTTAGGTGTGATGTTTCGTCACCTGTTTATTTGATGTTTCGCCATCTTTGCCATGATATCTCTTAGTCGATGTTTCGCCATCGCACATGTATGTTATCCTACTTTGATTCCTAATATCATTGCTAGGTGTGATGTTTTTTCATTTACCATTTTATGTTTCGCCATCTTTGACATGTTACTTTGCTATTACTTAACTGATGTTTTGCCATCTCATTTGTTTGTTGTTTTACTTGATGTTTTGCCATCTTGATTATCTTTTTTTGTTCTAACTAAAAAACGCAAACCAACCAAAACACATAAGCCAAACTACGGCTGATTTGATTCCTTAAAAGGGATACGTATGCATTGGGGTAGGGCCCAACCGAGCACAACTTTGATTTTCCCAACATTATTTTCTTTTCTTTTGCATGCATTCCCTTTTCAGTTTTAAGCCATAGACATAGGATTTGACCACACCCATTAGATTAGACAACAAGAATGGATACCGTAGTGTACTAAGGGCGCGTGGGGTGCTAATACCTTCCCCTCGCGTAACAGACTCCCTTACCCGATCTCTCGGTCGAAAGACCATGATTTCTCCCTTTTCAGGTTTTCTTGATGTTTACCTTTCCCTCCATATGGGATAAAATACGTTCGGTGGCGACTTTATTGTTTCGAAGATTTCCAGCCGGCGGTTTCACTAATCTGGTAACTTTGAAGGAAGCCCCGAAGAATCCCAACACCGCCTCTCCTTATTACCACCCTAATGCTCGCTGTGCTTACCATTCAGAAAGTCCGGGCCATGATACCAACAACTGTTGGGCTTTAAAAAACAAGGTGCAAGACCTTCTCGAGGCAAAAGAAATTGAATTTGAATTTCCAGCTGGCGACTTCACTGGGGATGTTTGACCCTTTGCTGGTCCATCCCAGAGTCGATCCTAGCTCGTGTTTGTTTTCTCTTTGGGTGTTTATTTTACCACTTTGCATATTTATCTGTTTGCATTGCATCCTATGTGTGCTTTACTTTCTGCATACTGGATTTGGCTGGACTATTTAGTTTCTGGATTTTCTTGGAGGGTGGGTTGTTCCATGAGGTAAAAGGCCTCATACCCAGGCTATGAGTGAACTCTATAGGAGCTAGGAATAGAGTGGCCATGGCAGCTATGAAGCGGATGCTTTGTAGACCTGACCATGAGATCCATGACTTCAGAGGTAGTTTGGATAGGTGTAATCGGATGATAATACCGACATTCGAGCTCTCGTACTCTGATTTGGCTTTTAACCTTACCTTGACCTAGACTACACCCATGAGAGGGGCGGGATAACTTTTCATTACAGGTACAAGTACTGTTGGTGACTTTGTGTTGTGAAGATGATTCAGGTTCCCATGTTAGTTTCGAAGCCTCAAGATTCTCCTTTGATCTTGATGGGTGTTGTTCTGTAATGGTCCAGCCACGATCCCGTGTGAACTTTGATCCTGTCTTACTTCATCATAGCATATTTATTTCTGAAAAATAATGTAAAAAATAATAATAACTAGCATACGCATGTCATTTTCCAGGGACATTCAAGAGTTTTCTTTCCGTCAGAATGGCTGATCTCCCTCCAGTTGAGTCTGTTTCAGTTCAGATTAAAGAGCTTACCAGACATACTTTCTCTTATCAGATCCCTACCGTTGATGTGGCCGAGTTGAAGAGGTTGAGTTCTTATTTGAAGGGTGATGTTCTGAACAACTTCAACAAAAATTATGGCAACCTGTTACTAGTCCTTAACACTCCAGTTGACCCGGTGGCTTTGATCACTCTTTTCCAGTTCTATGACAAAGAATTAAGGTGCTTTACTTTCCAAGATTACCAACTGGTTCCTACCCTAGAAGAGTATGCGCACATGCTTAATATCAGATTGACCGATGAAGTTCCTTTTGTCAAAGTGCCGGAAAAGCCAAAGTTTGAAGTTGTCGCTGAGATTCTTCGTTTGAGTTTGAAAGAGGTGAAAGACAATTGGAAGTCCAGTGAGGGTATTGCAGGATTTTATTTGGGTTTCTTAGTGAAGAAAGCTGAAGATTGGGCAAAGAAAGGCAATTGGAGTGACTTCAGCTCTTTGTTCGCTCTCATGATATACAGGATTGTCCTCTTCCCTCACAAGAGAAATTTTGTGGATTTGACGGTTATCTGTGTTTTCAGAAACAAGAACCCGATACCGACACTCCTGGCAGACACTCTTTACACTATTCATTCTAGGCACAGAAAATGTGGTAACATAAGTTTATGCCATTCGATGTTGTATAAATGGCTTAAGTTGCATCTACCAATGAGTGGTCCTTTCATGGATACCAAGCTTTCTCTCCGTTGGTCATCAAGGCTTGTCAACCTTACTTCTTTTGATATCCGGTGGAATTATGATATGGGTGAAGTGCGAAGTGTTGTCACTAGCTGCGGAGATTTCCCTAATGTTCCCCTCATAGGAACTAAAGGGTGCATCAACTATAATCATGTGCTTGCTTATCGTCAATTGGGATATGCAATGGATGGACCACAAAAGGTTGAGGAGGTGTCTAAATCGGTGTATTTCGCCAGAGGAAGTGATCTTGAGATGTTGAGAAAGGTGACAAGTGCTTGGAAAGGCATTCACAGGAAGGATAAAACTACTTTGGGTAAGAAGGTTCCTATTGCTAGGTTTCCTTACATGGAGTGGGTTAAAGCCAGGGTTAAGATCTTACGATTACCATTTGCAAGGTAGGCTCCTCTATACGAGCAACCTCCTGCTATTCTAAGTAACACGGTGCCTACTGATATGTTCGCCCAGATTCATGTAGAGAATATTCAGCTTCGTGCAAAAGACCGTGAGGCGGGGATGAAACTTTATTGGGAAGATCAAGAAAGGGCCGACTTAGCTCGTAAACTCAAGGGAGCTCAAAGGGAAACTTCTGATGCAACCAGTTCTAGGAAGAGGTCTTATGCTGAAATGGAAGAAGAATTGAGTAAGATTCAGCGAGAGTGTCGGAAGCTTCAGGCCTCAGAAAATAGCTACAAGAAGAAGATTCATAACTTAGAAAAACAGCTCAAGGACAAAGACGCTCAGCTTGAGAAGGAAATGACCCAGAAGCGTGTCGCGGAAGACCAGTTCCAAGAAAGTAAAATAGTTGCATCTCGACTCTTGAAGGAGAAAGCCAGACTGGAAGAGTACTGTCAACACCTTGAAGCGCGCTTAGTTCCAGAGATTTAGTTCCTTTATTTGCTTTTGATGTATTTGGCCACCTCCATAATTGTTGGAAGGGGCCAGTTGATTGTTGTTATTTATTCAGTTATTTTTTGCTTTATTGTTAATACATGTACTTATTTGTTTGTCATTTTACTCTTAATTGTCTGAAGACACTTAGACATCGTTTCTTTGTTTGTAAATCAAAAAAGTGTTCATCTTATTATCCTTTCTATTTTTTATTATATGGTTGCATGTCGTGACTGATGAATAAAAGGAATCTTGGATACTTGGAAATGATAAACATATCATGAACATCATGCATTTCATAACATTATAGGTTATCTCAAGACGGTTTTCTTATTCTGCTGCTTTTCTTATTCAGAATTCAAGACGACTACTCATCGATATTCCACCAGAACCAACTTTCCAAGACAAATGGAACAGGTTCAAGCTGAACTCGCTGAAATGAGGGCTCAGATGGCTACTCAGATGACTCAGTTCATGGAAGTCATCACCGACGTGAATCGCTGACAGGAAGAGCTAGTTACTATTGTCAACAACCAACTCCGCCATCCAGGGGATGTTGGAAATCAAGGGCTTTATCAGGATATCTCTGTAGGAATAGGGGACATACAAGATCAGCCAGCTTCAAATTTTCACGGGATACCGGGAAATCCTTTTGTGCGCAATGTAGGGCAGTTTCCTCCATCTCCTGGACCCCGTCTTGTGGGGAACAAGAGAGCTAATCAGGGTGGTGTAAGGAATTATCAAGATTGGGATTTTGACTTTGACCAGGATGAAGATCGGTTTTCTGTGCGGCATTCAGAGTCGGGGGTTCAGATTGAGGATATGAAGTATCGCTTGTTGGAAGAGCGTCTGAAGGCTGTGGAAGGGCAAGGAGTCCTTGGTATGGATGATAATGATCTTGGGTTGGTGTCTGGGGTGAAGGTCCCTCCAAAATTCAAGCCTCCTACTTTTGAAAAGTACAACGGGACGTCATGTCTTATTACTCATGCAACTTCTTATTTCCGGAAGATGTCAGTGCATACAGAGGATCAGGGGCTTTTGATTCACTTTTTCCAGGATAGTCTATCTGGGGCATCCTTGGAATGTAACATGAAGCTGCAAAAAACTCATGTTCGCTGCTGGAATGATCTTGCTCGGGCGTTTGTCAAACATTATCAGTACAATGTGGATATGGCACCTAATCGCACTCAGTTATAAAATATGTCGTAAGGATCAAGAGAATCTTTCAAGGAATACGCTCAGAAGTGGCGTGAGTTGGCTGCGAGAGTTTAACCTGCACTCATGGAGAGAGAAATCATTGATATCTTTATGAGTACCCTGCAAGGGCCTTTCTATGAGCACATGATAGGAAGCACTTCGGCAAAATTTGCAGACTTAGTCACGGCTGGTGAAAGAATTGAAGTGGGTTTGAAACTGGGAAGGATTCAGGTTGGAGGTTCTAGTAGCTCGTCAGGGGGCAGTAAGAAACCCTTCAACAATTACCCTAAGAAAAGGGAAGGCGACACAAGCGCGGTTTACTCCCATAGAGGATGAAGAGAGGACCGCCAGCATCAACAAATCAATGTTGTTTCTATTCCTGTTAATGCTCCTCCGCAGCAGAGACCACATGCAATGCCTCAGCAAGGAAGGCAGCAGGATGCTCCCCATCAGTATAATAACCAGCAGCAGAGACAACCCAGAAAATTCGACCCCTTACCGGTGACTCTTACTGAAGCGCTCCACCATTTGCTTGATTTAAAGTTGATCAGTTTGAGAAATATGCCACCGCCACCAGCAAGATTCCCTGTTAACTATGATGTTAATGCAAGATGCAAATTCCATTCGGGCGGAGTTGGTCATTCTACTGACAATTGTTTTGCGTTGAAATGTAAAGTACAAGATTTTTTGGATGCAAAGGCGATTGAGTTTACTCCAGTGATTGGTCCGAATGTTACTCAAAACCCAATGCCAAGACATGGAGGGTGTGTTGTTAACATGATTGATGATAATGGTGAAATGTTGAATTTAATCATGGATGTGGAACAAGTAACTACTCCGTTGAGTTGTGTTAAGAGGTATTTGCTTGACAATTCTATTTTCCCAAGTTGTACTTCTGAGTATGTCAAGTGTAAAAAGCAACTGAAGGGCTGTGATGATTTGAAAGCATTTATCCAGTTGTTGATAAGCGAGGGCTCCCTGCAATTTGATAGAAGACCGAGCTACCGCAAGATTATTGAAGAAGATGTTGCTGTGATATCTATTCCTTACACCCCTGCGCGCATTCCTGCCCCTTCGAGGGCACCCCCTTTGATGATTACGGTACCTGGTCCTATGTCGTATACTAGTGAGAAGGCTATCCTGTGGCATTACGGTGCCGATGTTTATTACCATGGGGTAAACCAGGAGGTTAATGCTCGTTTGTCTGAGAAAGAGCATGCTGAAGGTGATGAAGAGGAAGTCCATAACTTTTATGGTGTGGGTCGAATGACTAGAAGCGGGAGAGTATTTGGTCCTTCCAATGTGCAAGGTGCGGAAGATGCTTCTGCAAGAGAAAAAGGGAAACAACAGGTAATGATTGGCAATCCAAGGGTTATGCCAGCCAATGTGACTCAACCAATTCCGATACCAGAAGCCTCTTCAGTTCCCGATGAGGTTGAAGAGTTGATGCGAATTATCAGAAAGAGTGATTATAGCATAATTGATCATTTGAGCCATACTCTGTCCAAGATATCTATCTTATCCCTGTTGATTTATTCAGAACCTCACAGAAATGCTTTGATGAAGTTGTTGAAGAATGAATTCGTGCCGCATGAGATAACAGTCAATCAGTTTGAAATTGTTTGTGCCAATATATCCGCCGGGAATGGCTTGGGCTTCACCAATTTTGATTTTCCTCCAGAGGGACCAGACCATAACAAAGCGTTGCATATTTCGATGGAGTGCAGAGGCACTACTTTATCTCTGGTTTTGGTAGACACATGATCATCTTTAAATGTATTTCCCAAGTCATCGTTGATGAAGATTGATTATTCTGGGCTGGAGTTGCGCCCAAGCGACTTGATGGTGAAGGCGTTTGATGGGTCTCGAAGATCAGTGTTTGGGGAGGTGGAGCTACCTATTAAGGTTGGTCCTCGTACCTTCACGGCCACGTTTTTCGTGATGGATATACAGCCAGCATATTGTTTCTTGTTGGGGAGGCCGTGGATTCATAGAGCAAGAGCAGTCACTTCTACTCTTCATCAGAAGCTCAAGTATCCTGCAGAGGGAAAGGTGATAATTGTATGCGGTGAAGAAGAGTACATCGTGAGTCATTTGACATCATTCCGCTATGTTGAAGTTGAAGGCGAAATTCATGAAACTCCGTTTCAGGCATTCGAGACAGTTCATGCTGTCAATATTCCTCTTCCAGAGCAGAAAAAGAAATCGGAAACTGTTATGTCTTCCCTCAAAGATGCGAAAGCTATAGTGGAAGGTGGTAACCCTGAGGGTTGGGGTCAGGTGCTGGACGTTACTCCGAAGTTTGATAAATTTGGTCTTGGTTTTAGCCCAGGTCAGCAAAGTGCATCTCCCAGAGCACCCAGTTTATCTACTCCTGTGAAGTTTTCCCGTCCTTGTGATACTCAAGAAGGACACGCCAATGCAGTTGGCGATGATAGGGCTGATGGCTACAATGTTGAAGATTGGATTCGTTCGAGCGTTCCAGGCCAGACACTCAACAATTGGACTTCTGTGGATGTTATCCAAGTTTCAAGCACCGATGAGTAATTTTCTTGTTTCTTTTATTATCATATCATAATTCCTACACTTTGCCCAAGGCGTAGTGAATCATTTGTGTAGAGCCACCATGTTTATTTTGCAAGTTTATCATGAAATAAAGGACGTTTTTGCATTCAAAATCTTGTTTCTTTTTTCCTTTTTCTTTTTAAAATGGCAATGTTTCTCTTTCTATACACAATCACTAAAAATGCAAAAAATGTCATTCATGCAGATGCACTTCCACCCCTGATTCTATTGATAACAACTTTGCTATGGCTTATTATGACTTTGATACTCCTATTTATCAAGCTGAAGAAGAAGCATATGAGGATTGTGATCTTCCTGAGGAATTAGCAAGACTGTTGAAACAAGAGGAGAAAGTTATCCAGCCGAATCAGGATTCAATTGAGGTGGTGAATATTGGTACAAAAGAGGTAAGAAGAGAAGTCAAGATAGGGGCCGATCTCAAAGACAGTGTAAACGCCATACTGATTGAGCTACTCTGTAAGTATTCTCATATCATCTCATGGTCTTATAAGGATATGCCTGGGATGGATACAGACATAGTGGTGCATCGACTACCACTCAAAGAAGGTTGTTCTCCTGTCAAGCAGAAGCTCTGAAGAACTAATCCTGAGATGACCAAGAAGATCAAGGAGGAGGTCCAGAAGTAGTTGGACGCAAATATCTTAAAAGTTGTCAATTATTCACCATGGATCGAAAATATTGTGCCTATGCCCAAGAAAGATGGTAAAGTCAGGATGTGCGTGGATTATAGGGATTTGAACAGGGCCAGCCCTAAAGACGATTTCCCTCATCCGCATATTTATGTGTTGGTTGATAATACTGCTCATTTCAAAGTGTTCTCGTTCATGGATGGTTTTTCGGGTTATAACCAAATTAAGATGGCTCTGGAGGATATGGAGAAGACAACATTCATCACACCTTGGGGAACCTTATGTTATAAAGTGATTTCGTTTGGTTTGAAAAATGTCGGGGCAACATATCAGCGCGCCATGGTCACTCTCTTTCATGATTTGATTCTGAAATTCTGGCTGCAGATACTTAATGTCACGTTCAATGTTATGACACCGTATCTGACTTACTATATGACAGTAAATACAAATGCAATAAAGAACACAGTCAATTGTTTACCCAGTTCAGTGTGTAACAACACCTACTCTGGGGGCTACCAAGCCAGGGAGAGAATCCACTATAAGAGATGTTAATTCAGGAATAAACCAACCAGTTTATCTCCTTCACTTAAGACCTACCCAATGCAATTCCAATCTAAGTACAACTTAAACCTGAGTTCCTAATCACTCCCCTCAATCACAGCAGTGATACATAAACCAATTTGACTTAAGAATTGATGAAGACACTCTTCAAAAACAAACACTTGATTAAGCTTCACAGCTTTGTAATCAAGCAACACAATCACTCGTGCTTCACAGCTTTGAGTGATGCACACAACTAACTTGACTCTGCTTCACAGCTTTAGTCAAGGAACATTCAAACACTCTTGCTTCAAAGCTTTGAGTGCTACACAACCCTTACAATTCGAAACCTATTCCAAGGCACTTATCACAAATGATAATTGCTTGGAGTACAATAATCAAATCTATACAGATTACAAATGATCTTCTGATCAATCAATCGGGATCATTGAAAAACAGCAGCTCTGTTGAATATATAGCAGCTGCAACTTCAGTTAGGGTTTCCACAAAAACCTAGGGTTAATTCCGTTTGACCTAAAGACCAGGTCACAGGACTTTATTAACCAGGTTAGGGTTGAGCTGGGTTACCCCTCAGAAAACGCAGGATTCTGTTCAGGAAAGACTGAGTTATTTCCTGAAAAAACTCAGACTTATCCATCCTGCAAACCTGTTAGTTCAGAACAGGATGTCATAACATCTGTTATGACATCTGAGAAAACCTGTCTACTGATTTAGCAAAATGTGATCATTTTGCAAAATGCTCAGATACACACTTATAAACATCAGTACTTCAATTACAATATTTTTCTGCAAAGGTACCTAATGAGACAGTACAAACTGCACTAGAATGTTATGACATCAGTCATGACATTCACACATACACTTGGGATTTACCAAAAATGCAAGCCAATACCTAAACACCTACAAACTCCCCCTTTGGCAGATTTTTGGCTAAAGACCCTAAGCAATCAGAGATAGATAGCAGCAGAAATAAGTGACAACAGAAAAATAGAATGTCAAGTACTAATTAAAGTACTAATTAAGTAAGTACCAAAATATTCTCCCCCTCTTTAGCCACAAATGGGCCAAAGATACATGTTCATAAAATTATACAGTTATCCAAAACAAAATGATAAGAGCAGCAGCAGAAAACAACTGAATACACTTCCAAACTCCACCAGATATCAGCACCAACCAGCAACACCACCAAACATCAATCAACCTTCAAGCACGGTCATCAGACTCAGAGGAGCTAGTTTCTTCAATGTTGAGATGTCCTTCAGCTTCTACACCTTCTTCCCTTCTGTTTTCTTCAGCTTCCTCCTTTTCTAGCCTGGCAATTAGAATTTCTAGGGTCCTTTTTCTAGCATCCAGCTCTTTGCAAGTTTCTTTTAAAACAGCTATGACATCTGATGTCTTGGACTGGGTCTTCACAGACGATGTCTCAGCTGATGTTATGACAATGTCTGGAGCATGAGATCCCTGAAACAGTTTGTAGTGCAGGCCAAGGGCAGGAGCTCTTTTGCAGACTGTATCTCTTGCTACAAGGATATCAGGGTATTGTGCAAGGATGATTCCACACAGGAGGGAGGGAAAGGCAATTGGTCCTTTGACAGCATAACTGCCAGCATGCTTTAAAGTTTGTTCAAAGATGTACCTCCCATAGTCAAAAGCAGTCTTGGTTCCCACAGCATAGATAAATCTCCCCAATCCTGTGGAGATAGTTGATTTGTGATTTGTAGGCACCCAGTTGGCTGCACCTATTTTATGCAAGATGGCAAATTTCATGCTGAGTTTACTAGCATTCAGCTTCCCTTTCAAGGGCCAGCACTTTACTTGCCTGGTTGTGATGGTTAGACAAACTTCATTGTCAGTTGCCTCTAGATCAGGACAGTCCTCATTTGTTCTTCCAAGAAACTTGTTGATTTCTGATGGAGAGAACTTGACCCTTCTTCCTCTAACAAACACACTTTCAAAGTCAGCTGACCTTCCATCAGCACAATCATTAGACAAGTTCACTACAAACTCCTTGACCAGATTTTCATAACATTTGTTAAACTTTATCACTGTCTTCATTAGCCCAGCATTCTTGATCAGGTCCATGATGTCTTTTCACTCCAAGGCATCATTGTTGAGTTCTCTCTCTAAGGCTATTCTCTTTAAGCAAACATACTTCCATCTGTTTGCATTGTCAGGATGATGAAAAAAGATGTTGTCTGTTGGCACTTCAGGCACTCTAGCAATCTTGCTGGTGGGGAGCTTCCTTCTGATGGGAGTTTCTTCAATATCAATCTCAAATTCTGATTCCTCATCAGAATCAGAAGTTTCAGGTTCTTTACTCTTCTTAGAGATTGGTTGTCTAGCAGTATGTACCTGGGCCTTCTTCCCTTTTGTCTGAATACTTTTCTCAGCCGTGCCTTCAGCCTTGGATTTCTTAGCATCAGGTTTATCATTCTGACTACTCTTTCTTTTCATCAATCTCCTAGCTATGCTAGGGTTCACATTAGCAATCAGTTCATTATCTGAGTAATCTTCATCCACATCAATGATAGGTGGATCAGCAGCCTTTTCAGAGGGGTTCTGAATGTTGTCTTTTGGTGTCACAACATTCTTAGTGACATCTACATTTTCAGAAACTTCCATATTTGGACTTTCTGATTGATTTAAAGGGCTAGAAATCCCCGGTACAGATTGGTTGCCACTCAGTATACTAGTAACCAGCCTAGCAATAGCTTGGTGAACTTGAACTGATCCTTCTCTATTAGTTACAGAAGACGAAGGATGAGAAGAATTACCAGAGGCTGTAGCTTGAGCTCTTCCTGCATGTCTGGTTCTGAGCTTTTTGACTTTGGCTGGGTCAGTTGCCATCTCCCTGAGAGGAGTAACCTCAAGAACTTCAGATTCTATGCATGTAGTGATTGCCCTAGAATCTTGGTCAGATGATGACGATGATGAGGATGACGAAGTCGCCATGGTTGAAGACGATGTCTGAGACATTTTGATTGACTTTGAGTAATGGTAGCAGTTTGAGAAAAATCTTTGATTGGGAGGAGGAAACAGGTTGCAAGGATGAGAGAGGTATGGGGTAAAAGGGAGTCTCTTCAACTTCTTAAAGATTTTGAAGGAATTGTGAAAGAATATGATTAACCCACTAAATATAGACTTAATAAAATTAATCCCTTCAACCTTTGTTTTAAGCAAAATTAATTGCTATAATTTCTCATGTTGGTGAATACCCAACCTGCCCCTCAAATTTTCAAGTTTATTTCCAACAAGAGCCTTGGTAGAAGAATCAGTCAGCTGAAGCTTAGAGAAACTATGTTCCAGTTTAAGTGACTTCTTCTCTTCAAAGTCAAAAGGGTTCAAGGAAATGTTGATTGTTTTCAGATTGTCACAACACAATGTCACAACATCTTGTGTAACATTGTACTCAGGGAGAATCTGTTTTGACCAGATGTTATGAGAACAGAATTTATTAGACTTGTTGTTTCCAACATCCTTGTCAAGATGGCTTGAGGTTCTGACAACACATCCTTCTTCAAGTTTATTTGCCACATCACAGATATTATCAACCTGTAGTTTTGGAGTTCTTCTGACAGCTTCCATAGAAATAGCTCTTTTCATTCTTCTTAGATGAAGGGGACCAAGCTTATGCTGCCACAGTTTCATCTCTTTTTCTTCTTTGATGATTGGACACATAGTGGAGATATCAGTGTTCTCAGGCTGCCATAAGTAGCAGTTATCTTTGGATCTGATTCCTCTCATTACAACTTCTAGTTTTTCATTAATTACTTGACATTCAGATCTTGAGAAGTTGACCTTGAATCCTAGATCACATAATTGACTGATACTAATGAGATTAGCAGTCAACCCTTTTACCAGCAGTACTTTATTTAGACTTGGAACTCCAGGACAGTCCAAAATACCAACTCCTTTGACTTCACCTTTAGCACCATCTCCAAAGGTCACAAAACTGGTGGTGTGAGGCAAAACATTATTGAGGAGATTTTTGAATCCAGTCATGTGTCTGGAACATCCACTGTCAAAGTACCAACCTTCCTTTGCAGACACTCTCAGGGAAGTGTGGGCTATCAGGGCAGTAGCTTTTTTCTTCCAATGAGGAGTATGTGGTACCCTTTTTGGCTTAGGTTTAGCACCAAAGTTTTGATTAGGGTATCCATGCAATTTGAAGCAGAAGGGCTTTATGTGTCCATACCTCCCACAATGATGACATCTCCATCTTTGGTATTTTTTCTTCATGTATTTCTGATGTTGAGAGTTGTGTTGAGACATCTGCTTTGACAATTGTTTAACATGCCTGATCTTCTTGTCTGCACCAGGTTTCTTAGCTTCCACAAATCCTAGACCAGATTTGTTTCCCACATTTTGTCCCACTTGTAGGATCTCTTCCAATTTATCTGATCCATTGGTCAACATCCTGACAGATTTTGTCATTTGGTTCAGTTGTGAATTCAGTAATTGAACTTCCCCTTCTAGGTGACTTATAGTTTCAAGATCTGCCCTTTTTTCCGCCTCCAGCTTTATAATGAGTTTTGATTGTTTCTCATTCTGCACACAGACTTCAGCACTTCTGATACACAATTTCTTGTAGGTATCAGCCAGTTCTTCAAATGTCACTTCTTCATCACTAGTGTCACTTTCAGAAGTACAAACACTAGTTAGAGCAGTGACTAGTTTGGCAGATTCTTCTTCAGAATTACTTTCCGAATCATAGTCAGACCAAGTAACAGTCATTCCTTTCTTTTGTTTCTTAAGAAAGGTAGGACATTCAGCTCGAATATGTCCATATCCTTCACATCCATGGCATTGAATACCTCTGCCTTGGTTTCCCTTATCTTCTGATCTTGGTCTTCTGCTGGAACTGTCGATGTCAGAGGGAATGTTATGAACATTAGACCTTGACTTTGGATCCATTCTTTTGATGAGCTTGTTGAACTGTCTTCCAAGCATGGCAATAGCTTCTGATATATTTTCTTCTTCATCTTCCTTGTTTTCAACATCAGTGTTGGATACAAGTGCTATGCTTTTGTTCTTCTTGTCACCATTATCAGTGATCCCCATCTCAAAAGTCTGAAGAGATCCAATAAGTTCATCCACTTTCAACTTGCTAATGTCCTGGGCTTCCTCTATGGCAGTTACCTTCATTGCAAATCTTTTAGGCAAGGATCTGAGAATCTTCCTCACCAGTTTTTCTTCTGACATTTTTTCTCCCAGTGCTCCTGAGGTGTTGGCAATCTCCAAGATGTTCATGTGAAACTCATGAATGGTTTCATCTTCCATCATTTTTAGATTCTCAAACTTGGTGGTCAACATCTGAAGCCTTGACATTTTTACTTTGGAAGTGCCCTCATGAGTAGTTTTGAGAGTGTCCCAAACTTCTTTGGCCAGTTCATATTGATGTACTAGTCTGAAAATGTTTCTATCAATTCCATTGAACAAGGCATTTAAAGCTTTTGAATTTCCCAGAGCTAACTCATCTTCTTCTTTACTCCAATCTTCCTCAGGCTTCAGACTGATTGTCCCATCTTTCTCAGTTATGGTGGGATGAACCCATCCTTTTTCAGCAGCTCTCCAAGCCTTTTTGTCCAGAGATTTTAGGAAGGCAATCATACGAGGTTTCCAGTAGTCATAATTAGTTCCATCCAGAATGGGTGGTCTATTTCCATAAACTCCTTCTTTGTCCATAGTGCCAGAAAGTGATATCCCTAGATCTCACCCAGTAATACAGGCAGGGTGCCTGCTCTGATGCCAATTGAAATTCTGGCTGCAGATACTTAATGTCACGTTCAATGTTATGACACCGTATCTGACTTACTATATGACAGTAAATACAAAAGCAATAAAGAACACAGTCAATTGTTTACCCAGTTCAGTGTGCAACAACACCTACTCTGGGGGCTACCAAGCCAGGGAGAGAATCCACTATAAGAGATGTTAATTCAGGAATAAACCAACCAGTTTATCTCCTTCACTTAAGACCTACCCAATGCAATTCCAATCTAAGTACAACTTAAACCTGAGTTCCTACTCACTCCCCCTCAATCACAGCAGTGATACATAAACCAATTTGACTTAAGAATTGATGAAGACACTCTTCAAAAACAAACACTTGATTAAGCTTCACAGCTTTTTAATCAAGCAACACAATCACTCGTGCTTCACAGCTTTGAGTGATGCACACAACTAACTTGACTCTGCTTCACAGCTTTAGTCAAGGAACATTCAAACACTCTTGCTTCAAAGCTTTGAGTGCTACACAACCCTTACAATTCGAAACCTATTCCAAGGCACTTATCACAAATGATAATTGCTTGGAGTACAATAATCAAATCTATACAGATTACAAATGATCTTCTGATCAATCAATCGGGATCATTGAAAAACAGCAGCTCTGTTGAATATATAGCAGTTGCAACTTCAGTTAGGGTTTCCACAAAAACCTAGGGTTAATTCTGTTTGACCTAAAGACCAGGTCACAGGACTTTATTAACCAGGTTAGGGTTGAGCTGGGTTACCCCTCAGAAAACGCAGGATTCTGTTCAGGAAAGACTGAGTTATTTCCTGAAAAAACTCAGACTTATCCATCCTGCAAACCTGTTAGTTCAAAACAGGATGTCATAACATCTGTTATGACATCTGAGGAAACCTGTCTACTGATTTAGCAAAATGTGATCATTTTGCAAAATGCTCAGATACACACTTATAAACATCAGTACTTCAATTACAATATTTTTCTGCAAAGGTACCTAATGAGACAGTACAAACTGCACTAGAATGTTATGACATCAGTCATGACATTCACACATACACTTGGGATTTACCAAAAATGCAAGCCAATACCTAAACACCTACAGATTCACAAAGAGATTGAGGTATATGTAGACAATATGATTGCTAAGTCTGACACGGAAGAGGAACATCTTGTTCATCTGGAGAAATTGTTCGAAAGACTGAGGCAATTCTTGCTAATGTTGAATCCGAATAAGTGAACCTTTGGGGTAAGATCCGACATGCTTTTGGCCTTTATTGTAAGTGAGAAAGGTATTGAGGTAGACCCGACCAAAGTCAAAGCAATACAGGAAATGCCTGAACCTAGGACAGAGAAGGAAGTACGTGGTTTCTTGGGAAGGTTAAACTATATTTCTAGATTTATTTCTCATCTCACAGCCACCTGTGAACCTATGTTCAAGTTGTTGAAGAAAATTCAGACAATGAAATGGAATGAGGATTATCAGAAGGCCTTTGACAAGATAAAAGAGTATTTGCAAGAACCTCTGATACTCATGCCGCCAGTGGAAGGAAGGCCACTAATCATGTATCTAACCGTGTTGGAAACCTCAATGGGTTGTGTCCTCGGTCAGAACGACGAGATAGGGAAGAAAGAGCAGGCCATTTACTACTTGAGTAAGAAGTTTATGGAATGCGAGTCAAGGTACTCATTGCTGGAAAAGACTTGTTGTGCACTCGCCTGGGCCGCTAAACATTTGAGGCAATACATGTTAACTCACACCACCTACTTGATATCCAAAATGGATCCTATCAAGTACATTTTTGAGAAGCCAGCTCTTACAGGCAGAGTAGCCCGTTGGCAGATGATACTCACTGAATATGATATCCAATACACTACTCAAAAAACAATTAAGGGTAGTGTATTGGTTGACCATCTTGCTCATCAGCCCATGAATGATTATGAACCAATGAAGTTTGATTTTCTAGATGAGGAAATTGTGTATATTCGGGATTGTAACATACCAGACCCAGACGAAGGACCCGAGATGGGATCACGTTGGACGCTTGTTTTTGATGGTACCTCTAATGCCATGGGCAACGGCGTCGGGGCTATTATCACTTCCCCTGAGGGATACCACATTCCTTTCACGGCTAGTATTTGTTTCGATTTCACTAATAACATGGCCGAATATGAGGCTTGCATTTATGGCATTGAAACAGCAATCGACCTGCACATCAAATTCTTGAAAGTGTACGGGGATTTCAATCTTCTTATCAGCCAGACCAATGGGGATTGGGAGACCCTCCATCCGAACCTAATTCCATATCGTGAGCATGTTATGAAGCTGATTCCGTACTTCGAAGAGATCACGTTTGAACACATTCCCAGAGAAGAAAACAATCTAGCTGATGCATTAACAACTTTGTCCTCTATGTTCAAGGTTAGGTGGGCTAATGAGGCACCTTCCATTACTATCAGGATTTTGAGTGAGCCAGCTTTTTGTTTTGAGGCCAGCTTGGAGTCAGATGGTAATCCTTGGTTTTATGACGTTAAGCGATATCTGGAGAGGCAAGAGTACCCTGAAGGGGCATCTGTCACAGATAAGAAGTTCTTGAGAAGATTTTCAGCCAAGTTCTTTCTCAATAGTGGTGTGTTGTACAGAAGGCATCATGATTGCCTACTGCTCAGATGTGTTGACAAGAAATAAGCGGCTAGAATCATTGAGGAGATACATGAAGGTGATTTCGGGACCCATTCCAACGGGCACACCATGGATAAAAGGATCTTGTGAGCAGGTTATTATTGGTCTACCATGGAGACTGACTATTACAATCATGCACGGGTTTGTCACAAATGTCAAGTCTACGCTGATAAGGTGCATGTGCCGCCAGTGACTTTGAATGTCTTGACCTCCCCTTGGCCGTTTGCGATGTGGGGAATTGATATGATCAGAAAGATTGAACCGACTGCATCCAACAGGCATCGTTTTATTTTGGTTGCCATCGATTATTTTACCAAATGGGTCGAAGCAGCATCCTATGCCAATGTCACCAAGCAAGTGGTAACTCGGTTCATCAAGCATAACATTATCTGCCGCTACGGGGTTCCTGAAAAGATCATTACCGATAATGGGTCTAACTTGAACAACAAGATGATGAAGGAGCTTTGTGAGTCCTTCAAAATCAAGCATCATAATTCTTCCCCATATAGACCAAAGATGAACGGCGCTGTCGAAGCGGCCAATAAAAATATCAAGAAAATTGTGCAGAAAATGGTGGTGACCTATAAAGATTGGCATGAGATGCTGCCTTTCGCCTTACATGGTTATCACACCACGGTGAGTACTTCGACTGGGGCAACCCCATTTTCATTGGTCTATGGCATGGAAGCAGTATTGTTGGTAGAAGTCGAGATTCCCTCTTTTAGGGTCATGAGAGATGTTAAGCTGGATGAAAGTGAATGGGTACAGAATCGGCTGAATTAACTGGAGCTTATTGATGAAAAGAGATTGACGGCCGTTTGCCATGGTCAGGTATATCAGCAGAGGATGAGAAAAGCTTTCGATAAAAGGGTGCGACCTCAGTGTTACAAACCAGGAGACCTTGTGCTCAAAAGGACAATTCTTCCCCAGGGAGATCCCAGAGGCAAGTGGGTTCCGACTTACGAAGGTCCTTTCGTGGTCCGAAAAGTTTTCTCTGGAGGGGCGATGATGCTCACGACTATGGATGGAGAGTACTTCCCTCTCCCTGTGAATGCTGATGTAGTTAAAAAATACTTTGCATAAAAAATAATAAAAACCCGCTAAACTGAAAACTCGAAAGGGAGGTTTAGGCAAAAAGAGGGTGTCCTGGTGAATCGAAAACCCGAAAGGGCGATTCAGGAAAAAGTTAGGGACTTAAGGCAAATGACTACGCTCAGCATGGGATCCTTTGTTTCTTTCCTTCATTCTTTCACCTGGCATAAGCTCGAGGCTAATCCAAGAATGATTTTCCTAAAAGCAGGAAGATGAGAGTCATCAGAGTCATAGCAAAGTTGGGACTCGATGGATATTCACATTCACATTGCCATTTGTAAACACTTGTTTGTTTTAATTTTGAAATTTCGTGTTTCCCAATGTAAACGTCTTTTTTACAGGCTAATCTCTCAAAACCAATAAAGTATCTTCTTTCAAGTATGCGTATGCATTTCTTTGATCCCTTTTTACTATTCTGTTTGCAAAAACGTCCAATATGTTTGATAAGCATGTGCATATAAACTTCGTGGTCCTTACATAGATATGATAATCTAAGTCACGATTGGTTGATCACTTGAAATATGGATAACAAACGCAATATCCACTGCGCGAGTGCATGTTTGTTTCTCTGTTTGATAGACTTCTCTTTCACTTTACTGACGGGTGCCATGCCGTTTTGTTTCACAACTCCATGTTATCGGTAAAGGTTATGAGTCAGGGTAAATATCAAGGTTACGGCAGGTCGGCAGGACCAGTGAACCTGGCTGGAGATACTGCTTCCCCATAATGGCTTTTATTACGTTTCTTTGCTGCACTTTCATGTGTCATCTTGATTGATTGTTTTAGCATTGTTTGCATATAGGATTTTGTTTATAGCTGAATGTCAGCCTTGATGCATTGAATGTTTTTTCCTTGAAAGAATTTTTCATACAAAATCACTTTTCAATTGTTTTTCGGGAATTTTGATACCAGTTGTGCCAATTCTTTTGCTTAGCCAAAAGTTTGGAGGAAGGAGTTTAGCTAAAAAACAATGACTATAGTGGTATGCTTTTGAGTAGAACCCTGTTGACGATGTACAGGCATTGTTTCAATCCCCAAACATCGGAGATATAAGGGAGTTAGACCCTCGTTAACCCCTCTGAGCCTTCGAAGTAGGAGTTTTTTTCTGTTCAAAAAATAAAATAAAACCTTTTAACCAGGGGCAGGGTAGATGTTCAGTTGATTTTCCCAAGCACTCAAATTTCATAAGGAATGTCCCGTCTGAGGATCACTACATTTTATATTTCACATCATGAGATAAAAAAAAGATGTGTGTCTGAACCACGATGTTCATCTCCTCACAAAATCCTAAGGTCGAGATCGAATCGATACAATAAAGGCTATCCCTCGCCGACCAAGGAATGAGGCATTTATTTTCTTCGGAAAAAAAAGAGAAAGAAAAAAAAGAGTTCAAAAGTCATGTTGACTTGTTTAAGGTGAAAAGCATGAATAAAGAAAAAAGAAACAAAAAGCCCCGCTAAGTCGAAACTTGAAAACAAGTCGCTTAGGCAAAAGTTAGGGCATCCCGCTGGACTCCCAAAAATGGAAATTAAAGAGATTTCTGTCCAGGAAAAAAATTAGGGAAAAGAGAGCCTAAAAGGCCGAAAGATATTATCCAATAAAATCTTCATCAAAAGAAGAGGAACGATAATATCAAAAAAAACAAAAGCAGTAGAAGATAAGTGAAGATCATGAGGGAGGATTTGTCGTGATCACTCAGCCGTTACAAAACCTTTTGAAAGATGAATGCTTGTGATAAGTCAGCTGAACTTAGGACAGGAGAATATCACGAAGGGGGTGGGCACCAAATAACTTGAGCCTTGAAAACTTTTTTTCAAAAGAACCTTGAACCAAGCCACATTACAACCTTTTAAAGTCCTAACTGAAACAAGGGTTTAACTCGAAAGCATACTGCAACGGGATAGTACTTCCTAAACTCTCTGAATGTGTGTTGCATGGCTGTGTTGGTATCTTGTCACCCGTATCTTGACTTGTTTTTCAAAAGAAGAAGAAAAGTTTTAAAACCTTTTTGCACTCTAGCCAATGATTCGTTCACAACAGAGATGCGACATTTTCGTTAAAATTTTCAACTTCAAGGCTTAAATAATCATCACATCAGGTCTGTCGTTCTCAAAATAAACATCTTCCTGCATGCAAAACATTTGTTTGGCATCAAAAGAGAGTTTACACATTGAACACCTGTAAAGAGCTTAATGATTGTCAAGAAGGGAAATTCAATTTTCTTCTGCTAGACAGGACCCGTGTAAGTTTAGGACTTTACTTATCCCCAGTGATGTTTCTTATCCCTGTGGAGTTTCATATCCCCGTGGAGTTTCATTTCCCCAGTGAAATTTCCTATCCCCGGTGATGTTTTGTTTCTACAGCGAAATTTTGTTACCCCGGGAATCTTCTTTTAGAAGCCTCGCTCGAAGACTTCAGGTTTGGATATGTCGCCTTTCCCCAATGGAGTCGTTAAGCCGGGAGCCCTCACTTTGACCTCTCATTTCCCATCCGATCTGTTGACCGGGGCATCCTTTGTTAAGGGTCTGCTTTTTTCCCAGTAAGGTCTTGATACCATGTGACTATCTGGGTGATTCGTCCTTTGGTTGCATTCCAAGAGAGTATCTCTCCAGCAAGATAATCTTCAACGAGGTTCTATCTCCCCAGTGAAGTCCCACCTCTTCAGCAGAGTTTTATTCCCCCAGTAAAAAGCTTTCGTCCTTTTTCGGAAGTTGCAGTGTCGACCTGATTTTCCCCGGTGTTCGCAATTTATTTTTGCAGCTCCTTTCTATGTTTGTGACCCGTTTCTGCTGGTTGCTCGGTTGTTATTCCCCGCAAAGCTTCATCTCTTCAAGGTTCCCTCTCTAGTGGTTCCCCATTATTTCTCCTCTCCTTTGGATTTTGCAATTTATTTTTGTAAGTCATGTCAGATCCTGACTTCTTGGTTGTTGGCTTCTCAATTGGCCATTCCCCGGTGGAACTTTTAAACATGCATCATTACATTTGCACCTACCAAAACGCATATCATTTCCATTATATGGAACGTTGCGCTATAAAAAAGAATTCAAACATGCATCAGAACATAAGCCATTCTTATTTCCGTCATCCCCAGTAATTTGCTGATACTTCGGATTAAACCCCCAACGAGGTCTTCGTCTTTATTATCTCAGTTTCCTCCCCATACCAATATCCTTTTGACATCAATCTTTTGTTTGTTTGAGTGTCTACTCTTTACTATAGTTCATTTTCGCCCTGACGCGGTCTTCTCGGGTTTAGTCTTTACTACCCTCTCTGGTTCATTCCAATGTCTATTGATGCAACTTTTGAATACCAGTTTCGTCCTGATATTCGCTTTCAGCAGGTTTTTAGGTGTACGCCCTAATCTCCTTGCTTTGGGTTGAGCTCAGAGTTTCGTCTCCTCACCTTGCACATGAAATCCAGTTTCGTCCTGGTACTCATCTGGTTTAGTTTCTTCTAACCGACTATTGAGTCGAGTTTCGTCTCGTTTTTGCTTTTGTACCTTGGACCCTTTGACGGTGTTCGTTTACCGAGTGCAGTGTTCGTACAGCGTCCCTGGTTTGAAATCAGTCTCTTTTGTCCCTTGGATTCTTCTATCAGTTTTCGTCATTGTTTATCCATTGATATGAGACCAGCAGGTGCTCTGAGAAACATGCGCTCTCATCACTCTCGCTTTAAGTCGAGTTTCTCCTCGTCGCCTGTGCATGAAATCCAATTTCGTCCTGGTACTCATCTGGTTTAGTTTCGTCTAACCGATTATTGAGTCGAGTTTTGTCTCGTTTTTGCTTTCGTACCTTGGACCCTTTGACGGTGTTCATTTACCGAGTGTAGTGTTCATACTGCGTCCCTGGTTTGAAATCAGTCTCTTTTGTTCCTTGGATTCTTATATCAGTTTTCGTCACTTTTTATCCATTGATCTGATACCAGTAGGTGCTCTGAGAAACATGCACTCTCATCACTTTGCTATGGGTCGAGTTTCGCCTCGTTACCCGTACGTGAAATCCAGTTTCGTCCTGGTACTCATCTGGTTTAGTTTCATCTAACTGGTTATTGAGTCGAGTTTCGTCTCGCTTTTGTTCCTCATTTCTTTGATTCTTTTAGTTCCTTCATACTGTCTATCTTAGTTGAGATTAGCAAGTGCTCCTAGAATCGCGCACTCTAGCCACTTTTGCTTTGGGTCGAGCTCAGAGTTTCATCTCCTCACCCGCATACGTTTTCTTTTCCAGAACTTAGTTTTGCCTATACTTTGTGGTTTGAGTTTTATCTTGTCCCTTTTGAAGCCCAGTTTTTCCCTGGCACATCTGTCCGGAAGTTTAGTCGCGTCTACTCTTCTTTCTTTTTGTTCTCTTTCAACCCGCGTTACAGCCTCATTCTGACGCACGTCTTGGGAGTTTTCTGTTTCTGTTTCTTTATTCTTCAAGAGTGTAAATTTTCGGGTTCTTTCGTATTCAAACATCTTCAACCTTGTACGCTCGAAAATTGTCGCTTTTCTCACTTATCATGTTGAAGATATTTGAATACGGGCAGCTGTTGCACCCCAAAATTTACCCTTTTGATGTAGGTTTATGTTTCATCATGAATATCATATTGCATTTCATTCATACACTGTGATGGGATCAAAGTACTTTGGTTATCAAGTCTTCTTTAAGCTTTGAAGGTTGGTTGCTTTGACAAGTTGCTCAAGTGGAACCTTGTCAGTTGAACCTCTGGATCTTTCAAGCTCAAATTTAGTTACATATCTCAAGTTGTTTCATCCTTCTCTTTGGATCTTCAGAGGATTGGAGTTTGTGTTTGATTATGTGAAGGAATCACTCCTTTGATTCACCAGTCAAATTGGGGTTTTGAAGCTTAATCAGGTTTCTCCAAGCACTTTAGTTGTGTATTTTATTTATGTGTTGTTGACTAACTTCTAATCAAAAAATGCATTTGTCTTTGTCTTTACACAATTTGTGTTTTAGGTACCAAGTATCCAACAAATAAGCTCATGCAAAAGTTGATTTGATTCTGTTTGTGGCAAAAGAAGGTATGCATCGACTCATAAACCTATGTATCGACTCATCTTGTTGAGCATAACCAGCATGTGTCGACACATGCATGTATTTATCGACTCATCCTGCTTGAAAAACTTGCATGTGTCGACACATACGTGTTATGTATCGACTCATGCAGTTTGTGTGTGTTGTACCCCAAAATTTTCCCTCCCATATTCCTCAAGAATGATCTTCAAATTGCTCAAGATTGCTCAAGAGGTAGACAGTCAAATCACTTCCTAGGACAACTGAAATTAGGGTTTTGGTTCTTTCAAGGAATTTGGGGTTCTCAATGGTTCAATCAAGTCTCATAGGCCTATATACATCCTCAAACTCCTACATGCCAAGTTTCAAGACTCACAGTGCCAATTTGCACAGTCAAAACCTCTATTTGATCTACAGTCATCTGCAAGGGCAAAATGGTCATTTTTCAGTCAAAAGTCAGAATTTTTGGTCAACATCTCATTTTGAGTTCACAATCATCATTTGATCAAGTCTTGATCATGATTCCACAAGCATAGCTCAAAAATCATCAAGGTGCAAAAAGTTACTATTTTTGGATAGTAGAAAAGTCAACTGTATCTTGACCAGAGCATAACTTTTTCATGTTTTGTCATAAAAATTCCATCCAATGCTCATTTTGAAGGGGATGCAATTTCCTGCAATCCATCTTCACACTCCAAGTTCAAGAAATGCTCTCACAAGAAGTTACCAATTTTTACATTATAGGTCAATTTCAAAAGTCAACAAAAGTACACTTTGAGTCAAAGGCCATAACTTGAGATTGGTAAATCCAAATGACATGGGACCAAATGAATTGGTTAGAGGACTTCAAGAGCTTTCCAAAATGTCCAAGAAAATGGTCATATGATCAAAATTGATCAAGTTGTGCATTGGAGAAGTTGGGAAATTTTTATGAATTTGCAAAAGTCAACTTTGCTCAAAACACCTTCTTTTTGCTAATGGGTCTCAAATCTCTTCTTGAAACTTTACCCATGACCTATGCACGACCCATCAAGCTTAATTGAATTTATTTTCTTATTTTTATTGATAAATTGGATTTTTAATTAATATTAATTCATTTAATCAATTTAAATTATAGGAAAATAGAAGATTTGTTTTTTAAATCTTTTGGTGAAGCAAATATGACCTAAACATGCTGGCAAATTCGTGCACAAGTCAAAGATACAGAAAAATCCAATTTTGGCAAGTTTGTTCAATCATGAAGAGTCAAAAATATTTTATTTCCAATCAAGGATTCAATCATCAATGCACATGGATTTTTGCCCAGCTTTTGACCAAATTCAATTGCCTTATACATATGCAAGCAAACCCTGACCTAGTAAACGATTGAAAACTGCAGAAACAGCAATAGCACATTCAAGAAATTCCAAGAAAATTGAAAACCTATTCTTGCATTCTAGGTCGATTCAAGGGTTTTTGTTGATTCAAATACATTGCAGGAGGTTCCAGGAACGTTTTGCAATCAAACTCAGGCATTAAAACTCAAAGAATCGTCATCTACAAAACCACGGTTTGCACTTATATTCCATAATCGTGTCTCTTAATTCATGAGCATTTAACATGTTTTAGTGATTGTTTTGCATTGCTAGGGACCATACGAAGCTAATGGTATAATTGAATTGAACTGAAACGCCCTGAATCGAAGAATGCCATGATTGAATTTCTAGGGTTCTTGAGCTTTAAATTGGGGCTTTCTGAACCAGGAAAAATTAGGGCTAATAAGACACATGGTTGAAATCGTTAGACCCAGACGGACATGAACCATCCCTCGCGAAATATTTATTCTTGCTAGATTTCTAATCGCTATTTTTCGTGCAGCTAGATTGTGGAGGTTAAAAACCCCCGCTATCTGATTATGAATATGCAGGAAAAACGAAGAAGACGATGATGTGTTGACATACCATTGGACAATTTGAAAAGCGCGCGTTATTTTTTGTTGTACAACATATTTGTTTGTTTAATAATATATTAATTGCTTGTTATCCCAATAATGAATGAGGCAGGTTGGTGGAGTGGATGGGAGAATGTCCAATGAACACTGGGACCTGGGTTTGAATCCCAGGTTCCCCAAACGCTTATTTAATTTTTCTCTTCAGATATTCCTATGCTATGCCCAGGAGATGTTCTACCATATGTCTCAAGTTCCCAGGCGCCAGATGTCTTCAGACTGAAATCCAATGGCCTAGATGGAAGGACTATCATGGTCCTTAGTCAACACACGTGAGGATGATCTCAAGAGTCAAAGCAGGCTGGAAGCATAATGGGCTTGAGAATTCCAAAAACACCTCCAAAATTGGGCCAGCACCCCCCTGAGTTTATTTTCTTCTTTTCCTTTTTATTTTTACTTAAATTGTTTTTATTAATTTTTAATTAACTACTAACTAAAACAATTAACATTTTTTAATAAATTCAGAAAACATAAAAATATAATATTTTTATCTATTAAATTTAATTAGTTATTTTGTAAATAAATACTAACATAATTAATTTATTTAGTTAATTAGGTTAATTTTAATATTTTCACAATAAATCTAAAATTAATGTAGAATTAGGGTTTCTTGACAATTTTGACCATCTTTTATTTATTTCCTTGAAACATAAAAAAACTCAAAAAAATATTTCTTTCTTTTAATTAATTAATTAGCTTAGGTTTAATTTAATGCAAAATAGCAAAACTTCCTTCTTTCTCAAAAAAGGGTCAAAACCCTAAAAACTTTCCGATCCAATTTTTTCTCGCGCGTGTGTCTATTTTTGATTCATTATTTTTATCATATAATTGTATTTACTCCGAGGATGTAATAACTTTAACTAGGATCTTTTTATCGCTTTCATTTAATTTCCCGCAATTTACTTTTCAAGGGTTTGTTTTTGGCGATGTAAATACCCGACGCCTTGTAATAGCTTAGTTTATTTTCCGCAATTTTTAACTGCTAGATGTATGCTAACCAGGCTATGCATGACAAGACTTCTCTTAAAATAAAATCAATCGTAGCTCACCACAACATGGACAAAGATAACATAACATGAAACCTGACACACTCGCACATGCCACTCTTAGGGTACGCCTCACTTGGTTGCCTCGACGTGGTCATTGAGTATAGGGTGTTTTAGAGGTCGCCCTTCTGTCTAAAGATCAAAGTTGCCTCGGAACGGTTGCCTCGATAAAAAACAATCTAAGACATTAGGGTTACCGCTAAGGCGTCCTACTATTGCTTTGGTGACCACATGTCCCTATAATCGAATTGACCCGAAAACTCCAACAACGGTGCTACCTACTTCTCAATAGTGGGATAGTACTGTCTAAAGGATATTTACACAGCTTAATTTCTTTTGAGTAGGTAGAAGTTCTCAGGTACTTGCTCTTTCAAAACAAAAATACTTTTCGCACCTACACTTTTCTGACAAAAGTTTTCAAACAAACACTTCCTACACTCTTGAGGACAGACACAAGAGTTAAATCGAAGTTTTCAAACAAACTTTTTTCAAAACCCACAAACACAAGAAAAGCAAATTTTTTGAAAACATAGTGAGCAAGTACCTAAGAGCCCGTGGATAACCACGGATAGAAAGGGTGCTAACACCTTCCATTTCTATAATCTACCTCTCGAATCTGAGAAACATCTCGAAAAGGAATTTTTCTGTGCTTTTGCCCTTTCCTTGTTGGATAAAATAAAAGACGGTGGCGACTCTTGATTACCGCGACATTTTGAGAAAACAAACGCAAACGCGAACCAGCATTCCAAAACAATCAGTTCTATTTTCACCGATCACAGAACTGGCGACTCTACTGGGGACTTTTAATAAGTGAGGTGTACCTTAGGATTAGATCACCATGTTTTCAATTGTATGCTTTGTGTGCTTTAATTTTGTAGGCTTGTATTGGAGTTTTATAGATCCTAACCCGGATCTGGGGAATACCCTTTAGGTAAGTAGCAATAAACTGTGAGGGACCTGTCTGGCATAGACCGACACGGGTGAAGCAGCAGCTACGTTGGTGTGACACCTTGGTCTGTACCGATATCCCTTGTGTTGGAACAAGGAGAATATGGGTCTTCTGACGAGTCGTTAAACACCAACTGACCTTAGAACCTTAAATTGACCAACTTGGCCATATAACAGTAGCAGTATGCTACGCTCATTGAGGCTAAACTCTTGCGATGGTTCCGGCCGCAAGAAAAGGTTGCCAAACTGGAATTATGACCGATTGAGGGTAGTCAGTGATATTGAGATCCTCTAGAACCCAGTTACTATTTTTAGGACAGGTCTTAACTAACTGAAACTGAAAGAGGGTAGTACCTAAACTTCATTCCAGCCTGAAATCTAAGGGCTCTTGTGTGACTTATGTGCCTTTACCATGTTTGCCTTTTGTGAATACTTGTGGTGTGCCTTTATCATAACATCATAACATCATAACATTGCATACATCCTGCATAAGGACTAACCCATTTCAAAGACAAGAGGGTTTCATCTTTTCTCTGTTTTGTAGGACATCATGATGCCCATGCGTAGGAATACTATCCGGCTCAACATTGTTCAACCACCTACTTTGCTTAAGGAATTGGTTGACAGGATTCCACACACTACTACCTTCATCAAGAGGCATGGTTCTCTTCTCGGTTTAGTCACCTCAAAGTGGGACCAACAGTTGATGAGTGTCCTAGTCCAGTTTTATGATCCGCTATACCATTGCTTCACCTTTCAAGACTTCCAACTGGTCCCTACCCTGGAAGAATTCTCTGAGTTGCTTGGTATCCCTGTTTTGGAGCAGACTCCATTTACTGGTTGGGAAAAGACTCTTCGGCCTGAAGAGATTGCTGCAGCCCTTCACTTGACCATAGAGGAAGTAATGGCTAACTGGGAGACTAGAAGTGGAGTTAAGGGCTTTTTGGCTAAGTTTCTAATTAGAAAAGCTAATGGTTTCTGGAATGACTTAGACTTTAGGGCGTACGAAGACATTCTGGCTCTCTTAATCTATGGTCTGGTATTGTTTCCAAATCCTGACACCTTTGTTGATGTTAATGCCATAAGGATCTTCATCTCTTGGAACCCTGTACCCACTCTCTTGGGTGATATCCTTTATCAGCTCTATGCTCGTACTGCTCGAAGACGGGGAACTTTGTGGTGTTGTGCTCCTTTATTGGCGAGGTGGTTTATTTCGCACCTCTCTAAGTTCGTACTGAAGAACAAAGAAGGAAGGGGCTGGGCTCATAGGATAATGTCTCTTACGGATAAAGACATCATTTGGACTCTCAGAGGCTTAGATGAAGTGGCCGTCATTGATCGTTGTGGAGAGTATCCTAATGTTCCATTGATCGGAACCCGTGGAGGAATCTCTTATAACCCATGTTTAGCTCTCCGTCAGTTTGGAAGAGCCAGAAGAGAAGGGCCTCATGAGATGTTGATACCTTATATCGTCTTTGATTTTCAGGTAGATAGCAACGAGATGCGTCGTAGATTCATCAGGGCTTGGGATAGAGTTCACAAAGCTGACCCACATGAGTTGGGACCAAAAACTTCTCTGCCTATGGAGTCATATTTCAGATGGGTCCACATCCGTGCCCAGAAGTTAGGTATGCCATACGAAACTGTCAGGCCTATTACTCTCGAAGTTGCTGATAAAGACGGGGTTCCTCCAACTGTTCTCCATCCTCATACACCCACTGATGTTGGCACATTAAAGAGGTATTGGGCACAACTGCAGGAAGAACGGGATTCTTATCGGGAAAGGTTCAACGAACAGGAACAGAAGATCCAGAAGCTGACAAAGCAATTGGAGAACGAGCGGATCCTGAACGACTATATCCGTACTGAGAAGAAGAGGCCATGGGAGCATTGATGGGCCTTTTATGTTTTCTTTTACTTTTCAGTATTTTCATTCTTGTAACGCCTAAGGGCAATTTGTTGAACAATTTAAATTCCGACGTTAAATCTAATAAAGTGTGTTTCCTTTTTTGTCTACAAAGTTGAATCCCGATTGTCTTTGAAAACATAAATCATACGCATTTCATTTCATCATATGCATAACAGGTACCCTTTTACAGGTCACTTATCTTCTTCGCTGCTTATTTTAGCAATCATCATGTCTACTGAACCTTCCACTGAACAAGCTATCAAGGCCCTCCAGGCCCAGAACGCCCAGTTCCAAGAGTTGGTTATGAGCCTAGCCCAGGGTCAACAAGATTTGAAGACTCTGATTCTAAAAGAGAGGAAGAAGAAGAAGAAGAGGACCGTCTTGTTCAACACTGGACGCAGATTTTGGAATGGACTGCAGAATGAGGTTGATTTGGCTACCTCGTCTATAGGGAAAGACAACCCACAAGAGAAAAGGGTTCCTAGTCCTGTGGTCTTCGACAACGAGACGGATTATGATGAAGAACAGTATCCTCCTGCTGAGGATAGGTACAAACAGTTGGAGGACCGCTTGAGCGCCATGGAGATACAGAATGTGCCCGGGTTGGACTTTGGAGACCTAGGCTTATCCTCTGGGGTGGTGATTCCCCATAAGTTCAAGGCACCCGCTTTTGCCAAATATGACAGAGCTTCCTGTCCAAAGCTGCACCTCTGGTCGTATGTAAGGAAGATCCAACCTTACACCGCTGACAAGAATTTGTGGATCCATTTCTTCTAGGACAGTCTTTCAGGGACTCAACTCGAGTGGTTCTATCAGCTGGATGGGGCCAGTATCCGTAACTTGGAGGATTTGGCTATTGCGTTCTATAAGCAGTATCAATATAATTCCGACCTCGCTCCTACGCATACCAAACTCCAGGGTATGTCAATAGGAACGGGTGAAGGATTTAAAGAATATGCTCAAAAGTTGAGAGACCTTGCCGGAAGGGTGCAGCCACCTCTAACTGACCGTGAACTTGTTGATATGTTTCTGGGGACCCTGTCTGGTCCGTTCTTCAACCATTTGATTGGAAATTCTTCAGCCGGGTTTACAGACCTTATCTTGACTGGTGAGAGAATTGAAGCTGGTATCAAGGCTGGGAAAATACAGAAGGGTGCCTCCTCGAGCACTGAAAAGAAGTCGTTCAAGAAAGAATCCAGCGGTGTCTATGGTTTAAGGAGACCAAATAGATCTGAACACCGCCAAGCTGTCAACACGGTGGTCATTTCAAAACCTGCTGATGCTCCTCAACATCACAACCAACAAAGGGGTGAGAGACCTAGAAGGTAGTTCACTCGACTCAGCATGACCTTGTCCAGATATTGCCACCGTTATTGACAATCAATTTGGTGACTCTAAGGGAAGCTCCTAAGAATCCCAACACTACATCCCCAAAGTACAATCCTAACGCCCGCTGCGCTTATCACTCAGATAGCCCGAGGCATAGTATGGATGATTGTTGGACTCTGAAGAATAAGGTCCAAGACCTAATTGATGCAAAAGAGATTGAGTTCGAGGTGCCCGAGAGGCCTAATGTTGTGACGGCTCCCATGCCCAAACATGGAGTAAATGCTGTAGAGGAAGACTTGTTTGTAGCCTCTGTGGATGATATTGTCACCCCACAGTTGACTGTCAAAAGGAACCTATTACTAGCCGGTTTATTTCCGGGATGTAGTAAAGGTTTCCATCTATGTTCTGTTTCACCTACTGGTTGCCCATCTTTGAAGTCAGGAATCCAAAACCTGATGGATAATAAAGAAATCCTGTTTGAGAAGATTGTTGTTCCTGCTACCCCTACTGAAGAAGTTTCCATTGTCACCATTGTAAACAACTCTCCCAAGGTTCCCTCGAGGAAGCCTGTCAAAATTATGCCTGCTCAAAAGATTGCACCTATAATCATCACTGTTCCGGGGCCCATCCCCTATACATCCGACAAAGCTGTCCCTTGGCACTATGGGGCAAATGTTTATGTGCTCGGAGTTAAGCAAGAGTTTGATACTAGTACCAGCGTCAGCAACATCACCGGGCCTTCTAAAGTCACCCGCAGTGGTAGACTTTTCTCACCAGATATTGCGCCACCAACTTTCCAGAGACCTATTGTCATCACACCTGCAAGTGTGCCTACTTCCCCTCCTAATCAAGTTCCTATTTCTACCCCTGCTGCCGAGTCATCTGATGCTCGGGGAAAAGGGATCGCCACTGATATGCCTGCCCAGACGGAGGCACCAAAGACCATCAATGTTGAAGCTTCCAAACAGGAAATGGAAGAGATTCTGAAGATTATCAAGAAGAGTGATTATAATGTAGTTGAGCAGCTGGGGCAAACCCCCTCCAAGATTTCTATGTTATCACTATTGTTGTGTTCATAGGCCCATGCCAAGGCCCTGATTACCTTCCTGAAGACGGCCCACGTGCCACAAGAGACATCAGCTGATCAGTTCACCGATTGTGTGGCAAACTTAACTGTTGATAATGGTTTGGGTTTCTCCGACGCTGATCTGACTGCTAAAGGAAAGAACCATAACGATGCCCTGCACGTCTCCATTGAATGCAGGGGCACTACTCTTGCACATGTGTTGGTTGACACTGGTTCCTCATTGAACGTCTTGCCCAAGAAAGCTCTAGACAGGTTGGATTGCGAAGGTTTGGAACTCAAGCCAAGTAACATTGTTGTCTAGGCCTTTGATGGGTCGAAAAGGATGGTGCATGGTGAGGTCGACATTCCAATCAAAGTTGGTTCTCTGGTCTTTGATTCTACATTCTACGTGATGGAAATCCGACCATCCTATTCTTGTTTGCTGGGTCGTCCATGGATCCATAAAGCTGGAGCGGTGACCTCCACACTCCACCAGAAGCTGAAGTACCCGGTCAGAGGGAAGATTGTGACAGTGCAGGGGGAAGAAGAGTACATGGTCAGCCACCTCAACTCGTTTTGGTACATAGAGATGGATGGGGAATTCATTGAGACTCCATTTCAACACTTTGAAGAGGTTCCTCAGACACTGACATCAGCTGAGACTGTGATTGAAGATTCTCCTTTGAAGATGGCTTCCTTAAAGGATGCCCGGGCTGCTATTGAGAAGGGTGAGTGTGAAAACTGGGGCCGACTTCCTGATTTCACTCAGAAGACTGACAAGTTTGGTTTGGGTTTCACTGCAGAAGCTCAAAGGGCCGTTCGTAGCGCAAGGATTGGAAGACCTCATGTGTTCTTCAGTAACTCGGGGGTAAATGCCATTAAAGATGACGTGGAGGAATCTGAATTCGACAGCTGGATCTACCCTACGACCAACGGTGGACCAAACAACTGGACAGTGAAGGACTTCGTCCCTATTACTTTTGTGAATCAGTAATGAACTCCTTTGTTTTGAATTTGTAACAGACAATATTGTGAAATTTTTGGCCCAGTGTCTTACCCGGGGCACCGGGGCTTCATTTGTGAGGGCTTTTGTGTGTCATTTTCATATATCATTAATAAAAGCATTGGACGTTTTTTGCATTTCAAATCTTGCGCTCCTTGTATTTCTTTATTATATATTGCAAAACAGCTATTTACACACACTCACATATACAGGTCCCAATCCACTCTGGATCTCACTGGTAACGACTCTGCTACTTCCAGTTATGACTTCGAAAATCCGATCAACTTAGCCGAAGAAGAAGGTGAAGATGATTGCGAAGTGCCTGGTGAGCTTGCAAGACTGCTACTTCAGGAAGAGAGGGCCATTCAGCCACATGAAGAGCCAGTGGAAACGGTAAATCTGGGTACTGAGACAAACAAAAAGGAAGTCAATATTGGTTCCAATCTGGAGCTTAGTGTGAAACAACAGTTGATTCGGATGCTGCATGACTACGTGGAAATCTTTTCCTGGTCTTACGAAGACATGTCTGGGTTGGATACCGACATTGTGGTTCATCATCTGCCTACCAAGGAAGACCGCCCTCCAGTAAAACAGAAGGTCCACCGTATGCGCCCAGAAATGTCCGAGAAAATCAAAGTTGAGGTTATGAAACAATTTGATGCCGGTTTTCTAGCAGTGACTTCTTACCCTCAGTGGGTTGCCAATGTGGTTCCGGTACCGAAAAAAGATGGAAAGGTCCGAATGTGTGTTGATTACAAGGATTTGAACAGGGCGAGCCCTAAGGATGACTTCCCTCTGCCTCACATCGACATTCTGGTTGACAACACTGCTCAGCATAAGGTATTCTCCTTCATGGATGATTTCTCCGGTTATAATCAAATCAATATGGCTCCCGAAGACATGGAGAAAACCACTTTTGTTACTCAGTGGGGTACCTTTTGTTACAAGGTCATGCCTTTTGGGTTGAAAAATGTTGGGGCAACATATCAACGCGCCATGGTTGCTTTGTTTCATGACATGATCCATCATGAGGTTGAAGTATACGTCGACGATATGATTGCAAGGTCCCAAACTAAGGAGGAACACCTTGACCATCTACAGAAGCTGTTTGACCGGTTGAAGTTGTATAAGCTGAGATTAAACCCGAACAAGTGCACCTTCGGGGTAAGATCTGGAAAAATACTAGGTTTCGTCGTAACCGACAAAGGTATTCAAGTGGACCCTGCCAAAGTGAAAGCCATACAAGAGATGCCAGTTCCCAAGACAGAAAAAGAGGTCAGAGGCTTTCTAGGTCGGCTGAACTACATTTCCCGATTCATCATGCACCTAACCGCTACTTGTGAACCAATCTTCAAGCTACTGAAGAAAGATCAAGTAGTACGTTGGAACGATGAATGTCAGGCCGCTTTCGAAAGAATCAAAGAGTATCTCCAAGAGCCACCCATTCTTATGCCACCGGTTGAAGGGAGACCTCTAATCTTATACTTGACAGTACTGGACAACTCAATGGGGTGTGTGCTGGGGCAGCATGACGAGTCTGGCCGAAAAGAGCACGCTATTTATTACCTTAGCAAAAAGTTTACCGACTGTGAGACCCGATACTCACTGCTCGAGAAAACTTGTTGCGCTTTGGTATGGGCTGCTCGCCGGCTGAGACAGTATACATTGACTCACACTACTCTATTGATTTCAAAAATGGATCCAATCAAGTATATCTTCGAAAAGCCTGCCTTGTCCGGAAGAATAGCAAGATGGCAGATGATCTTAACTGAGTATGACATCCAGTACACGACTCAAAAAGCAATCAAGGGAAGTGTATTGGGAGACCATTTGGCACATCAGGCAGTAGATGATTACCAGTCTATGAACTTTGAATTTCCAGACGAGAATATCATGGTAGTAACTGATTGTGAGATACCTGGACCGGATGAAGGAGCTGAGGAAGGATCCCGATGGTCTATGCACTTTGATGGAGCCTCAAACGCTTTGGGTAACGGAATTGGCACCGTGATCATATCTCCTAAAGGCTCTCATACTCCACTTATCGCCCGACTATGTTTCAACTGCACCAACAACATGGCGGAGTATGAAGCATGCATCATAGGTCTTCGAGCTGCAATTGACCTAAGGATCAAGTTTTTGAGTGTCTTTGGAGATTCCGCTCTCGTGATCAGTCAGATCAAAGGCGAATGGGATACAAAACACCCAAATCTTATTCCTTACAAGAAGTATGTATTGGCGTTGCTTCCACATTTCGAGGAGATAACCTTTGAACATTTCCCAAGAGAGGAGAATCAGTTGGAGGACGCGTTAGCTACGATGTCTTCCATGTTCAAAGTCAAATGGGACAACGAGGCTCCCCGGATCATTATTTGGAAATTGGATGAACCTGCACATTGTTGTGATCTTGAGACCGAAGAGGTAACAGAAAAGCCTTGGTATCATGAAGTGAAGAGGTACCTTGAAGCTCAAGAATACCCCGAGGGTGCATCCGTTAATGACAAGAATTTTCTGAGAAGGTTCGCGGCAAAGTTCTTCCTCAGCAATGACATCCTTTACAAACGTAACCATGATTCAACCTTACTGCGTTGTGTGGATAAGACTGAAGCAGAAAGGATCATGGCAGAGCTGCATGAAGGTACCTTCGGAACTCATTCCAGTGGACATACCATGGAAAAGAAAATCCTTCGAGGAGGATATTACTGGTCCACAATGGAAGCTAACTGTTACCATCATTCTTGGACATGTCACAAGTGCCAGGTCTATGCTGATAAGGTACACATTCCTCCAGTTCCCCTGAACGTCTTGACATCACCTTGGCCTTTTGCAATGTGGGGCATTGATATGATCGGCGAGATCAGACCTACGGCATCCAACGGGCATCAGTTCATCCTGGTAGCGATTGATTACTTCATAAAGTGGGTTGAAGCAGCTTCCTTTGCCACCGTAACAAAGAACGTCGTGGCACGGTTCATTCGGCACAACCTGATCTGTCGGTACGGTGTACTAGAGAGGATCATTACGGACAATGGTACCAATCTTAACAACAAGATGATCACTGAGCTCTGCGAGCAATTCAAGATACAGCACCACAACTCTTCTCCCTACCGGTCGAAGATGAATGGGACTGTAGAAGCAGCTAATAAGAACATCAAGAAGATTGTGCAGAAGATGACAGTGACCTACAAAGATTGGCACGAGATGTTACCATTTGCTCTTCATGGGTACCATACCTCAACACGGACGTCAACAGAGGCAACACCCTATTCCTTGGTATATGGCATGGAGGGAGTCCTGCCCATTGAAGTTCAAATACCCTCTCTCCGGATCATGAAAGATGCAGGTTTGAGCGAAGACGACTGGATCCAAACTCGGCTTGATCAACTAAACCTAATCGACGAAAAGAGACTCACTGCTATTTGTCATGGTCAGACGTACCAAAAACGGATGATCAAGGCATTTAACAAGAAAGTCAGACGACAAGAGTATCAAGTCGGGGACCTGGTAATCAAGCGCATCATTCTACCTCAAGGTGATCCCAGGGGCAAATGGACCCCTACGTACAAAGGGCCATTTGTGGTTAAGAATATCTTCTCAGGAGGAGCTATGATTCTAACCACCATGGATGGTGACGACCTTCCTCACCCCGTCAATGCAGACATAGTAAAAAGATATTACGCATAATTAAAGACCCGCTAGGTTGACTGGCCTAGGCAAAAATAAGGGCTTCCCGGCGAACCAAAAGGGTTCGGGCAAAAATAAGGGATGAAAATATTAAAAAATCTGTACACCCGGCAAGTCGAAAACCTGAAAAGGAGGCTTGGGCAAAAATGGCTATCCCGGTGGACTGAAAACCCGAAAGGGCGGTCCAGGCAAAAGTTAGGGATAAGCGTAACACTATGTCTCATTGGATCACCTCGCATCCGGACTTCGGTATCGACTATCAAGCTCGGACGGCACCAATCAATCAGATTCATCTCCAACTAAGCAGCAAAGTGATGAGATGCTCAAATACATAAAGGCGATAGCAGAGTTGGAACCCAGTGGGATTTTTCACATAGCTGTTTTGTTTCCTTTTCACAAATTGTATAAACTCTATTTTGTTCGGCGGCGTTCTCTTACTAGGACGTCAGCCTCTTGTACAAAAACGCCTATTTACAGGAAAACTTCAAAATCAATACAAGCTCATTTTCAGACAAATTGCAAATTGTTTTTCCTTTATCTATTTTGTTTTGCAAAGAACGTCCAATGTTCATTTTTTATATATGCATTTGGCATTAATTGCTGATCATAAATATTTGCATGCGAAACAAAGGACTAAATACGGGTGATATCGGAAGTAGGGGCAATAAGAATTGTCTAAGCGATCTAGTTGCTCTGTCCACCAAGGTACCAAGGTAAGTTCGGCTGAAGAATATGACCAAGATACCTTCACTCCCGCAGAGCAAGACAGTAATGGTAGCTCTCCCTACTAAGACCTGCAATCATGAATGAATCAGCAATACTCTCCCAAAGCAGAGTTGGTCTACCATCAGCCCTAAAGAAGTTGGGTATCCCCAGCAAGTCTTAATATTCCCCAGCGAAGTATAAAGATATTCCTCAGCAAGCATCCCCGGCAGTCTTAATTTTCCTCGACAGAATATAAGAATGTTCCCTGTAGGAATACAAGATACCCCCAGTGGAGCCATTTCCCAGCGCAGTCTGAAAAAGCTTCCCCTGCAGAGTTGAATCATATCCCCAGTAGATTCCGGAAGCTTGTCCCCTGCAGAGTATAAATATCTCTCCCCAGCCATATTCAGAGGTTATCCCCACCAGAGTCTAACTGGGTTATCCTCAGCAAGTTGCAACGGAAAGATCATCCCCAGCGAAGTTCTTTCTATCCCCAGTGGAGTTATCGTTAAAATCTCAGCAGAACATCTCTTCCCTATAGAGTAATTCCCCGCAGAGTAATCTCTTCATCAAGTTTATTCCCCAACGGAGTCATCTTCTCCTACAGGTTTATTCACACAATCATCTTCGTTCATCATCCCTAGTGGAAACGAAGAATTCCACATTGTTGTACCCCAAAATTTGCCCTCCCATTTCCTCAACATTTTCTCACCACAAGACCCTTGGAGTTCAAGATCCAACTAGGGTTTCCTCTGCTCAAGACTTCTCCTTGCACTGTTGACCCAAATTAGGGTTTGTGTTTGCACAAAGATGTTTTGACCTAAAATGCCTAAGATGACTTTCATGCTTCATATTGTACTCCTAAGTTTATCCCTACCAAGTTTCAAGCCTTGATTCCAATCTTTGCCGAGTCAATTGGACAGTTGACCTAGAAATCAGTTGTATTGGGGAAAAAGTCAATTGTGGCCAATTGACAGTCAAATCTCATGATTTTTGACCCACATCAACATTATGAACTCATATAAACCATTTGGTCAAGTTTGGATCATAATTCCACAAGAAATTTGATCAGATCACCAAAAGGGCAAAATGGTCATTTTCAAGGTTTTGACTGCACAAAGGCAATTTTTGACTGTTTGACCTAGCCAATGGAAAACCAAGCTCACATATGGACTCAAGGACCCCATGGAATTGTCCTGACATGTTCAAAAAATTCAAAAGATCCCAAATGCACAAGATTGACAGATGAATTTTTCAATCAATTGATCAATTTTTGACTGTATACTGAAAAGTCAAACTTTGACTTTTTGGTCAAAATCAAGTGTCAAGATTCATTTTTCATCAAAACATGTCAAAACATGAAACTTGTTCATCAAGAAATCAAAAAATCACAAATTAGGGTTTGAAATGAAGAATTTTCATAACTTAGAATTTTTCTAAGTTATGAAAATCCCTAATTTTTTCCTAACTTTGTCCCATTTTTTCATCAAGATGCATTTGGATTCAACAAAAGTCAAAACATGAAAGTTGTAGTTCATTGCAAAATCTAAAACTTTGATTCACAAAGTTTCCTCAAATGAAGCTTGTAGCTCAAGTTATGATTTTCTGGAACAAGGGTGCAAAACATTCTTAACTTAGAAAAATTTTGACCTATTCTAGGCAGGATTTTTGCCTAACTTCATGGCCACTTTCCACATGCTTCCACTTGGAATTTCAATTTGAATTACAAATATGTATTGTAGTACACATTACAAGATTTCCAAAATGTCAAAGAACTCATCAAACAATCTTGTGGTTAGAGAGAATCGAATTTGGCAATTTGAGCAAAAGTCACTTTGATTCATGGCCATGTACATGTTCACACACTTTGCAATTTCTCAAATCAGCATGGGCAAGCTAGTTACTGGCCTCTAATCCTTTTCTTACTCAATAATTAAATTCCAATCCATTGTGTTTTAGCTTTGTTTTGTTCATATAGTCATTACACAAAGAATTAAGCCTTAATTGGAAAAAGTGATTTATCCATTTTTGTAAAGTAGAACTTTATGTCAAGTTTGAAAATCAAGAGGTACAATGCATATCTTTGGACACAAGATTCATGGACATAACACACTGATCAAGACTAAATGATGCAGCACATTTGAGGGGCCTGTACAAGCCTAGAAAAAAGTTGGCATTTCCTTGCTTCACATTGAAGAAACCTTGCATTTTGAAACACAACTCTCATTGCTGCAAGAACTAGCTTAGACAAACTTGTTAGACACATTCTAAACAACATAACTGAGCTAAGGCACGACCAATACACCTTCCAAACATCATCAAACCTCAAAACACCATCCTATTGCAGAAAACAGAGTGACCTCTGCAGTTGGACTTCCATAAGCCAATCCATTCGTGCATTCCTGCTAAAACCAGTTCATACACACTCCATACTATATATGCAAGCTATCCCAAGCATTGGACACGACCTGTAACACCTCTAACCAACATCACCATTTTCGTTTTCTCTGTTTTTGCAGGTTGATTGCTATAGCTTGATCCAGTTGGTTTCAAAGCAAGTTAAAGGTTGGAATAGCATCCCTGAACTTCAAGCAAGTTGTACCAATCCTAATTTTGCCTTGAAGGTGCCTCCATTGTCAGACACGATCCAAGCTGAATAGGTAAGTTCATGGACTCCTATCTCTCAATATAGGAAGAGTTAGCTCTAAGTTTGTGAATGAAAAATGTCATATTCATGTCCCTGAAGCTATACCTATCCTTACTTTCCATTTATATTGCATATGCTGAGAGTATTTTGAACCTGAACATTGATAAAAACTTAGGTCAAGAATTAGGGATGGAGAAATTCTCTCTCATTTCTGAGAGTTAAGTTAAGTTTTTTATATGTCTGGATTCGTGGTTCAATGCTTGACATTTTTTATGTTATGAGTTTGTGCTGAAAATCAAAGAATCAAGAGATAGCAAGCAGGGAAGAAAAGGCGCGTTTTTCAAAAGGTTTTTGTCTGAAGGTTGAAGACAACCTTTCATGGGCTAGGCCTGAGATGCTTTCCTTTTCACATCACTGTTTTACACATGCACCCCCTTGGCCCATTTTGAGATATCTTTGTTATTTTTGATTTTTTCCTTTTGATTTTGTTTTTATATTTTTGTCTAAACATAAAAAAATATTAAAAATATTTTTCCCCACATTTTTTGCATTTTTTTGACATTTATTTTGTTTCATTTATTTTTGTACATAAATAAATCTAAACATACTTTTATTTAAAATACAAAGAAATAATATAAAAACACTTTTATTTTCTGATTTTATTTTATTTTATCTTTTGAAAACATTTTATAAAAAATATACTTTTTTTAATAATATTAAATATTTAGTTTTGAACATGTAATATATATTTAATAAATAATGTAAATACTTATATATTTATTAGTATATTTAGGTTAAAAACATAAAAAATAATACATTTTTATTTTTATTAATATTTAAATTGAAAATCACTTTTTGACAATATATTTTCTTTTTATTTATTTTTTACACATAATTAATAAATATTATATATAATACTTAAATAAATAATTAATACCATTTATTTAGTAAAATTAGGGTTTTTGCCCTAAACTTGAAAATATTCAAAAATTAACTTTCTTTTAATTATTTTTTTATTTTTATTTGTGAATAAAATATACACTTACACAAAAATGCCTTCACATATATATTGCTTTCTTCTTATATATCTTTGCATTTATATTTGCGCAATTCAATTTAGTTGTAAATATTAGACACTATCCTCCTATGAAGTCTCATCCCCATTTGAACATTTGTACCCCCATTCCTATGATCATTGTGTAATAACTTAAGACCTTTTATTTTTCGCATTTAAAAGCTTTCTAATTATGCCATGTTAGAATTAGGGTTTTGTATGCAAATCAAAAACAACAATCAGTTTGACCTAAATTCAAGACAAACAAGCATGAAAATGGACAACACTACTCACACTTGCACCCCTAGGGTATTCCACTTGTTGCCTTCAATAATGGGCCATATTGCATGTTAGGTATCTTTGGCAAAAACAAAACAATCAAATGATCATAGTCCCTCGATGACGCTTTCAAAAGTTGCCTAAAAATGATCAAATCCCTTAAAGAAAAATTGCCCAAAGATACTTGGCACCATTGCAATTATGGTCTACACGATGACCCGCACCCGTCCCATTCACATCCTAACACAAGATTGTCCACCAAATACAATGGTGGAACAAAACTGTTAAAAGGGTTAAAACATAGCAAAGATCTTTGAGAAATTTAGGGTAGATAGCTTTTGGTTACTTGCCAACTTGCAAAAACAAAAACACTTGCCTATTTTTCAAAACCACACATCACTACACTTTCAAAACAACTTTCAAAAACATTGAAAACCTTTTCAAAAGACATACACCTTTGTATACATCCCAACATGGATCATTACAAAGGTTGCCACCACATTGGCCTCTTTTCAAAATATTTTCAAATCCACACACAAAGCACCATTTCAAACAATTGAAAATCAAGGCAAGTTGGTCTAAGCAAGTAACTAAGAGCCCATGGATAACCATGGATAGAAAGGGTGCTAATACCTTCCCTTTCTATAATCTACTCCCCGAACCCAAGAAAACATCTCAAAGGTTTTTGCTGTGCTTTTTAACCTTTCCTTAGGATAAAATAAAAAGTCGGTGGCGACTCTTGCTCAACTGAAACATTTGCGAAAACAAACGCAAACCTCAAGTCAGTTCTCCCACTGTATCACAGAACTGGCGACTCTACTGGGGAATTACTTAAAAGTGGAGTAACCTTAGGGTTTAGATCACCTTTGTTTTCAATTGTTTGCTTTGTTTGCTTTTACATTTGTGGGCTTTGCATCGGAGTTTCATAGATCCTAACCCGGATCAGGGGAATACCCTTTTAGGTAGCATAATCTGTGAGGGACCTGTCTGGCATAGACCGACATGGGTGAAGCAGTAGCTACGTTGGTGTGGCACCTTGGTCTGTACAGATATCCCTTGTGTTACAACGAGGAGAATATGGGTCTTCTAAGGATTCATTAAACACCAACCGACCTTAGAACCCTAAATTGACCAAAATTGGCCATAGAACAGTAGCAGTATGCTACACTCATTGAGGCTAAACTCTCGCGATGGTTCTGGCCGCAAGAAAAGATTGCGATGCTGGAGTTATGACCGATTGAGGGTAGTCAATGATATTGAGATCCTCTAGAACCCGGTTACTTTTGATAGGACGGGTTTTAACCAACGAAACTAAAAGAGGGTAATACCTAAACTTCATGCTGGCCTAAAACCTAAGGGTTGTCTTGTGTGACTTGTGTGCCTTATCATGCTTGCCTTTGTGAATACTTGTGGTGTGCTTCATCATAGCATCATACCATCATACCATTACATGCATCCTGTATAAGGACTGACCCATTTCAAAGACAAAAAGGTTTCATCTTTGCTCTGTTTTGTAGGACATCATGATGCCCGTGCGTAGGAATACTATCCGGCTCAACTTTGTTCAACCACCAACTTTGCTCAAGGAATTGGTTGGTAGGATTCCAAACACTACTTCCTTCATCAAGAGGCATGGTTCTCTCCTTGGCTTGATCACTTCAAAGTGGGACCAACAACTGATAAGTGTCCTGACCCAGTTTTATGATCCCCTGTATCATTGCTTCACCTTTCAAGACTTCTAGTTTGTCCCTACCCTGGAAGAATTCTCTAATTTGCTTGGTATCCCTGTTTTGGAGCAGACTCCGTTCACTGGTTGGGAGAAGACTCTTAGGCCTGAAGAGATTGCTGCAGTCCTTCCCTTAACCAAAGAAGAGATAATGGCTAACTGGGAAACTAGAAGTGGAGTTAAGGGATTTTTGGTTAAGTTTTTGGTTGGAAAAGCTAATGGTTTCTGGAATGACTTAGACTTCAAAGCATACGAAGACATTCTGGCTCTTTTAATCTACGGTCTGGTATTGTTTCCAAATCCTGACACCTTTATCAATATCTATTCCATAAGGATCTTCATGTCTCGGAACCCTGTACCCACTCTTTTGGGTGATATCCTGCAACAACTTTATGCTCGTACTGCCCGAAGACGGGGAACTCCATGGTGTTGTGCTCCTTTGCTAGTGAGGTGGTTTATTTCGCACCTTCCTAAGTTCGTGCTGAAGAATGAAGAAGGAAAGGGTTGGGCTCATAGGTTAATGTCTCTCACTGATAATGACATCACTTGGACTCTCAGAGGTTTGGATGAGGTAGCTGTTATTGATTGTTGCGGAGAATACCCTAATGTTCCATTGATCGGTACCCAGGGAGGAATCTCTTATAATCCATGTTTAGCTCTCCGTCAGTTTGGAAGAGCCAGAAGAGCAGGGCCTCATGAGATGTTAGTTCCTCACTTCCATTTTGAATTTCAGGTAGACAGTGACAAACTACGCCATGGATTCATTAAGGCTTGGGACAGAATTCACAAAGCTGACTCACATGAGTTGGGACCGAAGACTTCTCTACCATTGGAACCCTATTGCAGATGGGTCCGCATCCGTTCTCAGAAGTTAGGTATGCCATACGAAGCTGTCAGACCTATCATTCTTGAATCTCCCGATGAAGATGGGATTCCTCCAACTGTCCTCCCTCCTCAGATACCCACTGATGTTGATACACTAAAGAGATCTTGGGCGCAGCTAAAGGAAGAACGGGATTTTTATCGGGAAAAGTTCAACGAACAGGAACGGAAGATCCAGAAGCTGACTAAGCAATTGGAGGAAGAGCGGATCCTGAATAACTATATCCATACTGAGAAGAGGAGGCCATGGGAGCACTACTGAGCTTTGGATGTTTTCTTTTACAGCTTTTATTTCCTTTTCAGTATTTTCATTCCTGTAATGCCTAAGGGAAAGTTGTAGAACAATTTATAGTTTGAATCTAATGAAGTGTGTTTCCCTTTTGTCTACAAAGTTGAATCTCGTTTGTCTTTGAAAACATAAATCATACGCATCTCATAGCATCATATGCATAGCAGGTACCCTTTTTCCACAGGTTGCTTAATCTTCTTCGCTGTTTATTTGGACAGTCATCATGAATCCTGAATCATCCAACGAAAAAGCTATCAAGGCCCTCCAGGCCCAGAACGCCCAGTTTCAAGAGCTGGTCATGAGCTTAGCCCAAGGTCAACAAGAGTTGAAGACTCTACTCTTGAAGAAGAAGAAGAAGAAGAAGAGGACTGCATTATTCAACACTGGACGCAGGTTTGGGAATACACTCCATAATGAGGCTGATCAGGCTACTTCCTCTGCAGAGAAAGACAGTCCCCAAGGGGGAAGGGCTCCTAGTCCTGCAGTCTTCGACAACGAGACGGATTACAATGACGAACAGTACCCTCCTGCTGCAGACAGATACAAGCAACTAGAGGACCGTTTAAGTGCCATGAAGATTCAAAATGTGCCGGGGTTGGATTTCGGAGATTTAGGTTTATCTTCTGGGGTGGTGATCCCACACAAGTTCAAGGCGCCTGCCTTTGCAAAGTACGACGGGGCTTCCTGTCCTAAGCTGCATCTCATATCATATATAAGGAAGATCCAACCTTACACTGCAGACAAGAACCTATGGATCCATTTCTTTCAGGATAGCCTTTCGGGGTCTCAACTCGAATGGTTCTACCAGTTAGATGGAGCCAGTATCCGAAACTGGGAGGACTTGGCCACCGCATTTTATAAACAATATCAGTACAATTCTGACCTCGCTCCCACGCGTACCCAACTTCAGGGTATGTCACTGGGAACGGGCGAAGGATTCAAGGAGTATGCGCAAAAGTGGAGAGACTTGGCTGGCAGGGTGCAGCCTCCTTTGACTGGCCGTGAACTTGTTGACATGTTTCTAGGGACCCTGTCTGGCCCATTCTTCAATCATCTGATTGGTAATTCTTCTGTTGGGTTTACAGACTTGATCTTGACGGGTGAAAGGATAGAAGCTGGTATCAAGTCAGGGAAGATACATAGAGGTGCCTCCGCAAGTACTGAGAAAAAGCCCTTCAAGAAGGAAGCCAGTGTTGTTTATGGTCCCCGAAGACAAGTTAAACCGAAACGCCGCCAAGTTGTTAATGCATTGGTAATTTCAAAGCCTGTTGCTGCTCCTCAGCAATATAATCAACAAAGGGGTGAGAGGCCCAAGAGGCAGTACACTCGGCTTAGCATGACCCTGTCTCAGATTTTGCCGCAACTACTGTCAACCAATCTGGTAACTGTCAAGGAAGCTCCGAAGGTGGTGAACACAGCTTCTCCGAAGTGCAACCCCAATGCCCGTTGCGCTTATCACTCTGATAGCCCCGGGCATACTACGGACAATTGCTGGGCTCTGAGGAATAAGGTTCAAGACCTTATTGATGCTAAGGAAATACAGTTTGAGGCGCCCGAAAGACCCAATGTTGTGACTGCTCCCATGCCCCAGCAAGGAGTAAATGATGTGGAAGAAGACCGATATGTAGCCTCCGTGGAAGAGATTGTTACTCCATTATCAACCGTTAAAAGGAATCTGTTTCTAGCCGGTTTATTTCCGGGATGTGATGAAGATTGCCTTCTGTGTGCTGTTTCGCCTTTTGGTTGTCCTTTGCTGAAATCAGGTATCCAAAGCCTGATGGATAGCAAGGAAATCTTGTTTGAGAAGATTGTCGTTCCTGCTGTCCCTACCGAAGAAGTTTCTATTGTCACTATTTTCAACAAACCTCCCAAGGCTCCTTCAAAGAAGCCTGTCAAAATTATGTCCACTCAGAAAGTTGCTCCCATCATCATTACAGTTCCGGGGCCTCTCCCTTATACATCCGACAAAGCTGTCCCATGGCACTATGGGGCAGATGTTTATGTGCTTGGAGTGAAGCAAGAATTTGATACAAGTACCGGTGTCAGTAGCATCACCGGACCTGCCAAGATTACTCGCAGTGGTAGGCTATTTTCACCAGATATTTCACCACCAGTTATTCAGAAACCTCTTATCATCACACCCGCAAGTGTGCATGTTTCCCCTCCTAACCAAGTTCCTGTTTCTACCCCTGCTGCCGAGTCCTCTGATGATCAGGGCAAAGGGATTGCTGCTGATTTGCCTGCCCTGACGGAGGCGCCGAAGACAACCACTGTTGAAACCTCCCAGCAAGAGATGGAGGAGATCCTCAAAATTATCAAGAAAAGTGATTTCAATGTTGTTGAGCAGTTGGGGCACACCCCATCAAAAATTTCTATGCTATCACTGTTGTTATGTTCAGAGGCCCATGACAAGGCCCTGATCTCCTTCCTAAAGATGGCTCATGCGCCGCAAGAAACATCTGCTGATCAATTTACTGATTGTGTGGCTAACTTGACTGCCGATAACGGGTTGGGCTTCTCTGACGCCGATCTGACTGCAAAAGGAAAGAACCATAATGATGCCCTGCATGTCTCTATTGAATGCAGGGGCACTACTCTGGCCCATGTGTTGGTGGACACCGGTTCTTCATTGAATGTATTGCCCAAGAAGGCCCTAGACAGATTGGATTGTGAGGGTCTGGAACTCAAGCCCAGTAACATTGTTGTCCGAGCCTTTGAAGGTTCGAAGAGAATGGTACATGGCGAGGTTGACATTCCAATCAGGGTTGGTTCTCAAGTTTTTGATTCTACTTTCTATGTGATGGATATCCGTCCATCCTATTCCTGTTTGTTGGGCCATCCATGGATCCATAAGGCTGGAGCGGTGACCTCCACACTACATCAAAAGCTTAAGTACCCAGTCAGAGGAAAAATTGTTACAGTTCAAGGGGAAGAAGAGTATATGGTCAGCCACTTGAACTCGTTCCGATACATAGAAATGGATGGGGAATTCATTGAAACCCCCTTTCAAAACTTTGAAGAGGTGCCTCAGACGTTGGCGTCGGCTGAAACTGTGATTGAAGACCCTCCTTTGAAGATGGCTTCCTTGAAGGATGCACGGGCTGTGATTGAGAAGGGCGAGTGCGCAAACTGGGGCCGACTCCCTGACTTCACTCCGAAGACTGACAAGTTTGGACTGGGCTTTACTGCAGAGGCTCAGAGGGCTGTTCGCAAAGCAAGAATTGGAGGACCTCCTGTATTCATCACCAAACCGGGAGTGAATGCTATTGAGGACGACGTGGAGGAAGCAGAATTTGACAGCTGGATCTACCCAACAACCGACAATGGACCAAGCAACTGGACTGCCAAAGACTTTACACCTATTACTTTTGTCACTCAGTAATGAACTCTTTTGTTTTCAATTTGTAACAAACAATATGTTGAAACTTTTATGGCTCGGTGTCCTACCCGGGGCACCGTGGCTCCATTTGTGAGGGCTTTTGTATGACATTTTCATATATCATTAATCAAAACATTGGACGTTTGTTGCATTTCAAATCTTGTGCTCCTTTTCTTTCTTTATCATATATTGCAAAACAACTATATTTACACACACTCACTTATACAGGTTCCAATCCACTCTGGATCTCACTGGTAACGACTCTGCTACTGCCAGTTATGACTTCGAAAATCCGATCAACTTAGCCGAAGATGAAGGAGAAGATGTTTGCGAAGTGCCTGGTGAACTTGCAAGACTGCTACTCCAGGAAGAGAGGGCCATTCAGCCACATGAAGAGCCAGTGGAAACGGTAAATCTAGGTACTGAGACAGATAGAAAGGAAGTCAAGATTGGTGCCAATCTAGAGCTCAGTGTGAAACAACGGTTGATTCAGATGCTGCATGACTACATGGAAATCTTTGCTTGGTCTTACGAAGACATGCCTGGTTTGGATGCTGACATTATGGTTCATCACCTGCCTACCAAGGAAGACTGCCCTCCGGTTAAACAGAAGGTCCGCCGTATGCGTCCAGAAATTTACGAGAAAATCAAAGCTGAGGTTATGAAACAATTTGATGCCGGGTTTCTAGGAGTGACTTCTTACCCTCAGTGGATTGCCAACGTGGTTCCAGTGCCAAAGAAGGATGGTAAGGTCCGAATGTGTGTTGATTACAGGGATTTGAACAGGGCGAGCCCTAAGGATGATTTCCCTCTGCCTCATATCGACGTTCTGGTTGATAATACTGCTCAGCATAAAGTTTTCTCCTTCATGGACGGCTTCTCCGGTTATAATCAGATCAAGATGTCTCCTGAAGACATGGAGAAGACCACTTTCGTTACTCAGTGGGGCACCTTTTGCTACAAGGTCATGCCATTTGGGTTGAAAAATGTTGGGGCAACCTACCAACGTGCCATGGTTGCTTTATTTCATGACATGATCCATCACGAGATAGAAGTGTACGTCGACGATATGATTGCAAGGTCTCAAACTGAGGAGGAACACCTTGACCATCTACGGAAGCTGTTTGACCGTCTAAAGTTGTACAAGCTGAGGTTGAACCCAAACAAATGCACCTTTGGGGTGAGGTCTGGAAAACTGCTGGGTTTCATTGTAAGCGACAAAGGTATTCAAGTGGACCCTGCCAAGGTGAAAGCCATACAAGAGATGCCGACTCCCAAGACAGAGAAAGAAGTCAGAGGCTTTCTAGGATGACTGAACTACATTGCCCGATTCATCTCACATCTAACTGCTACCTGTGAACCAATCTTCAAACTGCTAAAGAAAGATCAAGTAGTACGTTGGAACGATGAATGTCAGGCCGCTTTCGAAAAGATAAAAGAGTATCTCCAAGAACCACCCATCCTCATGCCACCAGTGGAAGGGAGACCTCTAATACTATACTTGACAGTGCTTGACAACTCAATGGGGTGTGTGCTGGGGAAGCATGACGAGTCTGGCCGAAAAGAGCATGCTATTTATTACCTGAGAAAAAAGTTTACCGACTGTGAGACTCGGTACTCACTGCTCGAGAAAACTTGCTGCGCTCTGGTATGGGTTGCTTGCCGGCTGAGACAGTATATGTTGACCCACACTACTCTGTTGATTTCAAAAATGGATCCAATCAAGTACATATTCGAAAAGCCTGCTCTGTCTGGAAGAATAGCAAGATGGAAAATGATCTTGACGGAATATGACATCTAGTACACAACTCAAAAAGCAATCAAGGGAAGTGTATTAGCAGACCATTTGGCACACCAACCTGTGGATGATTACCAGTCGTTGAATTTTGAATTTCCAGACGAGGATATCATGGTAGTGACTGATTGTGAAGTACCTGGACCAGATGAAGGACCTGAGGAAGGATCCCGATGGTCTATGCATTTTGACGGAGCCTCAAACGCTTTGGGTAATGGTATCGGCGCTGTGATCATATCCCCCAAAGGCACTCATACTCCACTCACCGCTCGGTTATGTTTCAACTGCACCAACAACATGGCGGAGTATGAGGCATGTATCATGGGTCTTCAAGCTGCAATTGACTTAAGGATCAAGTTTCTGAGTGTCTCCGGAGATTCCGCTCTCGTGGTCAATCAGATCAAAGGCGAGTGGGATACGAAACATCCAAATCTTATTCCTTACAAGGAGTATGTATTGACATTGCTTCCCCACTTCGAAGAGATAACTTTTGAACACTTCCCAAGAGAGGAGAATCAGTTGGCGGACGCGTTGGCTACAATGTCTTCTATGTTCAAAGTCAAATGGGATAACGAGGCTCCTCGGATCATTATCTGGAAATTGGATGAACTTGCACACTGCTGCGATCTCGAGGCTGAAGAGGTAACTGAAAAACCCTGGTATCATGAAGTGAAGAAGTACTTGGAAGCTCAAGAATACCCCGAAGGTGCATCTGTTAACGACAAGAAGTTCCTGAGAAGGTTCGCGGCAAAGTTCTTCCTCAGCAACGACGTTCTGTACAAGCGAAACCATGAATCAAACCTACTGCGTTGTATGGATAAGACTGAAGCAGAGAAGATCATGGCAGAGCTTCATGAAGGTACATTTGGAACACATTCCAGTGGACATACCATGGCAAAGAAAATCCTTCGGGCAGGATATTTCTAGTCCACAATGGAAGTCGACTGTTACCAACATTCTCGAACTTGTCATAAATGCCAGATTTATGCTGATAAAGTACATATCCCTCTGGTGCCTCTGAACATTCTGACGGCACCTTGGCCTTTTGCAATGTGGGGCATTGAAATGATCGGCGAGATCCGACCGACGGAATCCAACAGGCATCGATTCATCTTTGTAGCGATTGATTACTTCACAAAGTGGGTTGAAGCAGCTTCCTACGCCACTGTAACCAAGAGCATCGTGGCACGATTCATTCGACACAACCTGATCTGTCAATACGGTGTACCTGAGAGGATCATTACGGACAATGATACCAATCTTAACAACAAAATGATCACTGAGCTCTGCGAGCAATTCAAGATACAGCACCACAACTCTTCACCTTACCGGCCGAAGATGAATGGGACTGTAGAAGCAGCAAATAAGAATATCAAGAAGATTGTGCAGAAGATGACAGTGACCTACAAAGATTGGCACGAAATGTTACCGTTTGCTCTTCATGGGTACCGCACCTCAGCACGGACGTCGACAGGGGCAACTCCCTTTTCCTTGGTATATGGCATGGAGGCAGTCTTGCCTGTTGAAGTACAAATACCCTCTCTCCGGATAATGAAGGATGCAGACTTGAGCGAAGATGACTGGATCTAGACTCGGCTTGATCAATTAAACCTAATTGACGAAAAGAGACTCACTGCTATTTGTCATGGTCAGACGTACCAAAAACGGATGATCAGGGCATTTAACAAGAAAGTCAGACGACAAGAGTATCAAGTCGGGGATCTGGTAATCAAGCGCATCGTCCTTCGTCAAAGTGATCCCAGGGGAAAATGGACCCCTACGTACGAAGGGCCATTTGTGGTTAAACATGTCTTCTCAGGAGGAGCCATGATTCTAACTACCATGGATGGTGACGACCTTCCTCACCCCGCCAATGCAGACATAGTAAAAAGATACTACGCGTGAACTAAGGACCCGCTAGGTTGACACACCTAGGCAAAAATAAGGGCTTCCCGGCGAACCAAAAGGGTTCGGGCAAAAATAAGGGATGAAATGAAAAAAATCTCTACACCCGGCAAGTCGAAAACTTGAAAAGGCGGCTTGGGAAAAAATGGGTATCCCGGTGGATTGAAAACCCGAAAGGGCGGTCCAGGCAAAAGTTAGGGATAAAGCATAATACTATGTCTCATTGGATCACCTTGCATCCATAATTCGGCATCAACTATAAGGGCTCAGACTTCGGCATCGATCAATCAGCTTCATCTTCAACTAAGTAGCAAAATGATGAGACGCTTGAAGACATAAAGGCGATAGCAGAGTTGGAACCCAGTGGGATTAGTTTTCACATAGCTGTTTTGTTTCCTTTTCAAAATTGTATAAACTCCATGTTATTCAGCCGCGTTCTCTTACTAGGACGTCAGCCTCCTGTACATAAACGCCTATTTACAGGCAAAATTCAAAATCAATACAAATTCAATTTTTCAGACAAATTATCCATTGTTTTTCCTTTTCTCTGTTTTGTTTTGCAAAGAACGTCCAATGCTCATTTTTTATATATGCATTTGACATTAATTTGCTAGATCATAAATGTTTACATACGAAACAATGGATTAATGACAGGTGACATCAGAAACAGGGGGCAATTTTGAAGTGACCAAGCGGTCTAGTTGCTTTGTCCGCCAAGGTATCAAGGTAGGTTCAACTGAAGAGCATGACCAAGCTACCTCAACAATCCCCAGTGGAGTATAGACATCCCTCAACAAGCGTCCCCAGTACAGTCTCAAAAGAAAAATTTTCCCCAGGAGAATGGAATCCATATCCCCAGCCGGTCTCAGAGCTTATCCCCAGTAGATTCTGGAAGCTTATCCCCTGCAGAGTACGAACGACTCTCCCCGACTTTATTCAGAAGTTATTTCCCATCAGGGCTTATAACTGGGTTATCCTTAGCTAATTTCCACGGAAAGTCCGTCCTCGGCGAAGCTCTTCCTACCCCCAGCGGAGTTCATCAAATTCTCCAACATAACTTATCAGCAGAATCCCAGCGAAGCTCTCATCAAAGCCTCATCGAACTGTCTCTTCCCACAGAGTAATTCCCCTCAGAGTAATCTCTCCAACAACTTTATTCCCCAAAGGAGTCATCATCTCCTACCGGTTTATTCTTGCAACCATCATCCCCAGCGGAAACGAAAAACTCTACTCTTCAACATCAGCCCAGGATTTGATTCCCTGGCCAGCCGTCAAGGATTTATTTTCCTAGACGAAAATACATTCATAAACATTTCACATTTCATATATCCTGCTTGCATACATGATAAAGTGCATACAACACTATCTCATTTTGAGCATCATGCACATCATGACATTTCATACAACTCATGTTTTGCCTTTTCAGGAAAAAGATCAATCCAAAAGATGATTACTATCAAATATCACAAATCCAGATTCGATTCCTGTATCTAGCCAGGGCACATCTGTGAGTGATTGATTGTAGATTCGATACCTGTATCTAGCCAGGGCATATCTGCATGAACAGTTTGAAGATCAACCCCTGTAACAGGCCAGGAAGTTATCTTTCATTCTCAGGTCAGAGGACGACACCTGTATCCAGCCAGGAAAGCTATCTCTACCAACCTTTTGCAATTCCAGATTCGATTCCTGTATCTAGCCAGGGCACATCTGTGAGCAACTAATTTCAGATTCGATACCTGTATCCAGCCAGGGCATATCTGTAGATGACAATTCCAGATTCGATACCTGTATCCAGCCAGGGCACATTTGTGAACAACCAACTGTAGATTCGATACCTGTATCCAGCCAGGGCATATCTGCATGAAGAGACTGAAGATCAACACCTGTAACAAGCCAGGAAACATCTTCCTTTCTCAAAGTACGCAAGTTCTCGCTAAGGAATCTCTTACGCGATCAACACTTCCAAATGGCATCTATAAGCCCATTCCCGACATCACATTGCTGATACTCCAGCATGCAAGTGCAAATTTTCGGGCACTCTAGTGTCCAATCTCCTTTTACCCTCGAGTCGCGAAAGGAAAACTTGCCAATCTAACTATTCAGGTCTAAGAAGATTGAACATGGGCAACTGTTGTACCCCAAAATTTTCCCTCCCATTTCCTCAACATTTTCTCACCACAAGACCCTTGGAGTTCAAGATCCAACTAGGGTTTCCTCTGCTCAAGGCTTCTCCTTGCACTGTTGACCCAAATTAGGGTTTGTGTTTGCACAAAGATGTTTTGACCTAAAATGCCTAATATGACTTTCATGCTTCATATTGGACTCCTAAGTTTATCCCTACCAAGTTTCAAGCCTTGATTTTAATCTTTGCCCAGTCAATTGGACAGTTGACCTAGAAATCAGCTGTATTGGGGAAAAAGTCAACTGTGGCCAATTGACAGTCAAATCTCATGATTTTTGACCCACATCAACATTATGAACTCATATAAACCATTTGGTCAAGGTTGGATCATAATTCCACAAGAAATTTGATCAGATCACCAAAAGGGCAAAATGGTCATTTTCAAGGTTTTGACTGCACAAAGGCAATTTTTGACTGTTTGACCTAGCCAATGGAAAACCAAGCTCACATATGGACTCAAGGACCCCATGGAATTGTCTTGACATGTTCAACAAATTCAAAAGATCCCAAATGCACAAGATTGACAGATGAATTTTCCAGTCAATTGATCAATTTTTGACTGTATACTGAAAAGTCAAACTTAGACTTTTTGGTCAAAATCAAGTGTCAAGATTCATTTTTCATCAAAACATGTCAAAACTTGAAACTTGTTCATCAAGAAATCAAAAAATCACAAATTAGGGTTTGAAATGAAGAATTTTCATAACTTAGAATTTTTCTAAGTTATGAAAATCCCTAATTTTTTCCTAACTTTGTCCCATTTTTTCATCAAGATGCATTTGGATTAAAACAAAAGTCAAAACATGAAAGTTCTAGTTCATTGCAAAATCTAAAACTTTGATTCACAAAGTTTCCTCAAATGAATCTTGTAGCTCAAGTTATGATTTTCTGGAACAAGGGTGCAAAACATTCTTAACTTAGAAAATTTTTGACCTATTCTAGGCAGGATTTTTGGCTAACTTCATGGCCACTTTCCACATGCTTCCACTTGGAATTTCAATTTGAATTACAAAGATGGATTGTATTACACATTCCAAGATTTCCAAAATGTCCAAGAACTCATCAAACAACCTTGTGGTTAGAGAGAATCGAATTTGGCAATTTGAGCAAAAGTCACTTTGATTCATGGCCATGTACATGTTCATACACTTTGCAATTTCTCAAATCAGCATGGGAAAGCTAGTTACAGGCCTCTAATCCTTTCTTACTCAATAATGAAATGCCAATCCATTGTGTTTTAGCTTTGTTTTGTTCATATAGTCATTACACAAAGATTAAGCCTTAATTGGAAAAAGTGATTTATCCATTTTTGTAAAGTAGAACTTTATGTCAAGTTTGAAAATCAAGAGGTACAATGCATATCTTTGGACACAAGATTCATGGACATAAAACACTGATCAAGACTAAATGATGCAACACATTTGAGGGGCCTGTACAAGCCTAGAAAAAAGTTGGCATTTCCTTGCTTCACATAGAAAAAACCTTGCATTTTGAAACACAACTCTCATTGCTGCAAGAACTAGCTTAGACAAACTTGTTAGACACATTCTAAACAACATAACTGAGCTAAGGCACGACCAATACACCTTCCAAACATCATCAAACCTAAAAACACCATCCTACTGTAGAAAATAGAGTGACCTCTGCAGTTGGACTTCCATAAGCCAATCCATTTGTGCATTCCTGCTAAAACCAGTTCATACACACTCCATACCATATATGCAAGCTACCCCAAGCATTGGACACGACCTGTAACACCTCTAACCAACATCACCATTTTCGTTTTTTCTGTTTTTGCAGGTTGATTGCCATAGCTTACCCAGTTGGTTTCAAAGCAAGTTAAAGGTTGGAATAACATCCCTGAACTTCAAGCAAGTTGTACCAATCCTCATTTTGCCTTGAAGGTGCCTCCATTGTCAGACACGATCCAAGCTGAACAGGTAAGTTCATGGACTCCTATCTCTCAATATAGGAAGAGTTAGCTCTAAGTTTGTGAATGAAAAATGTCATATTCATGTCCCTGAAGCTATATCTATCCTTACTTTCCATTTATATTGCATATGCTGAGAGTATTTTGAACCTGGACATTAATAAAAACTTAGGTCAAGAATTAGGGATGGAGAAATTCTCTCTCATTTCTGAGAGTTAAGTTAAGTTTTTTATATGTCTGGATTCGTGGTTCAATGCTTGACATTTTTTATGTTATGAGTTTGTGCTGAAAATCAAAGAATCAAGAGATAGCAAGCAGGGAAGAAAAGGCGCGTTTTTCAAATGGTTTTTGTCTGAAGGTTGAAGACAACCTTTCATGGGCTGGGCCTGAGATGCTTTCGTTTTCACACCACTGTTTTACACATGCACCCCCTTGGCCCATTTTGAGATATCTTTGTTATTTTTGATTTTTTCCTTTTGATTTTGTTTTTATATTTTTGTCTAAACATAAAAAAATATTAAAAATATTTTTCCCCACATTTTTTGCATTTTTTTGACATTTATTTTGTTTCATTTAGTTTTGTACATAAATAAATCTAAACATACTTTTATTTAAAATACAAAGAAATAATATAAAAACACTTTTATTTTCTGATTTTATTTTATTTTATCTTTTGAAAACATTTTATAAAAAATATACTTTTTTTAATAATATTAAATATTTAGTTTTGAACATGTAATATATATTTAATAAATAATGTAAATACTTATATATTTATTAGTATATTTAGGTTAAAAACATAAAAAATAATACATTTTTATTTTTATTAATATTTAACTTGAAAATCACTTTTTGACAATATATTATCTTTTTATTTATTTTTTACACATAATTAATTAATATTATATATAATACTTAAATAAATAATTAATACCATTTATTTAGTAAAATTAGGGTTTTTGCCCTAAACTTGAAAATATTCAAAAATTAACTTTCTTTAAATTATTTTTTTATTTTTATTTGTGAATAAAATATACACTTACACAAAAATGCCTTCACATATATATTGCTTTCTTCTTATGTATCTTTGCATTTATATTTGCGCAATTCAATTTGGTTGTAAATATTGGACACTATCCTCCTATGAAGTCTCATCCCCATTTGAACATTTGTACCCCCATTCCCATGATCATTGTGTAATAACTTAGGACCTTTTATTTTTCGCATTTAAAAGCTTTCTAATTATGCCATGTTAGAATTAGGGTTTTGTATGCAAATCAAAAACAACGATCAGTTTGACCTAAATTCAAGATAAACAAGCATGAAAATGGACAACACTACTCACACTTGCACCCTTAGGGTATTCCACTTGTTGCCTTCAATAATGGGCCATATTGCATGTTAGGTATCTTTGGCAAAAACAAAACAATCAAATGATCATAGTCCCTCGATGACGCTTTCAAAAGTTTCCTAAAAATGATCAAGTCCCTTAAAGAAATATTGCCCAAAGATACTTGGCACCATTGCAATTATGGTCTACACGATGACCCGCGCCCGTCCCGTTCACATCCTAACACAAGATTGTCCACCAAATACAATGGTGGAAAAAAACTGTTAAAAGGGTTAAAACATAGCAAAGATCTTTGAGAAATTTATGGTAGATAGCTTTTGGTTACTTGCCAACTTGCAAAAACAAAAACACTTGCCTATTTTTCAAAACCACACATCACTACACTTTCAAAACAACTTTCAAAAACATTGAAAACCTTTTCAAAAGACATACACCTTTGTATACATCCCAACATGGATCATTACAAAGGTTGCCACCACATTGGCCTCTTTTCAAAACATTTTCAAATCCACACACAAAGCACCATTTCAAACAATTGAAAATCAAGGCAAGTTGGTCTAAGCAAGTAACTAAGAGCCCATGGATAACCATGGATAGAAAGGGTACTAATACCTTCCCTTTCTATAATCTACTCCCCGAACCCAAGAAAACATCTCAAAGGTTTTTGCTGTGCTTTTTAACCTTTCCTTAGGATAAAATAAAAAGTCGGTGGCGACTCTTGCTCAACCGAAACATTTGCAAAAACAAACGCAAACCTCAAGTCAGTTCTCCCACCGTATCACACACATCATTCTCCAGCAGCTATCCGAGATTTATTTTCCCCAGATAAAACATCACATTTTCATACATCATGATACATGCATATACGCATCATATCGTACGATCTCATTTATGTTGAGAACATCATTTCTCAATCCATATCATGCATTACATACGACTGACCTTTACCTTTCAGGAAAGATGCAGTTAAATGCTCAGCTATGTCAAAGGAGACAAAATCCAGTCAAAGGAGACAAAATCTAGTCAAAGAAGACAAGCCAGTCAATGGAGACAAAATCAGTTAAATCGATTCCTAAAGATTTTTCTGATGCTCAGCCAGTCAATGGAGACAAAACCAGGTAAATCGATTCCTAAAGATTTTTCTGAGGCAGAGCCAGTCAATGGAGACAAACCCACTTAAATCGATTCCTAAAGATTTTTCTGAAGCCAGTCAATGGAGACAAAACCAGTTAAATCGATTCCTAAAGATTTTTCTGAAGCCAGTCAATGGAGACAAAACCAATTATATCGATTCCTAAAGATTTTTCTGAAGACAGTCAATAGAGACAAAACCAGTTAAATCGATTCCTAAAGATTTTTCTGAAGACAGTCAATGGAGACAAAACTAGTTAAATCGATTCCTAAAGATTTTTCTGATCTGAACACAATCAATAGAGACAAAATCATCTGAGTCGATTCCTAAATATTTTTCTGATGCAAACCCGTCAATGGAGACAACCCGTCAATAGAGACAACCCGTCAATAAAGACAACCCGTCAATGAAGACAACCTGTCAATGAAGACAACTCGTCAACGAAGACAAAACTACCAACCAACAATCTCCAGGTGGCATCTATAAGCCCATCCTCCTATCCATCATCTCTCCAAATGGCATCTGTAAGCCCATTCCCGACATCACAATGCCGATACTACACCATGCGAGTGCAAATTTTTGGGCACTTTAGTGTTTAATCATCTTCCACCTTCGGATCACGAAAGGCATGCAAGCCAATCTACATCCTCAGGTTTAAGAAGATTGAACAGGGGCAACTGTTGTACCCCAAAATTTGCCCTCCCATATTCCTCAAGAATGATCTTCAAATTCCTCAAGATTGCTTAAGAGGTAGACAGTCAAATCACTTCATAGGACAGTTGAAATTAGGGTTTTGGTTCTTTCAAGGAATTTTGGGTTCTCAATGGTTCAATCAAGTCTCATAGGCCTATATACATCCTCAAAGACCTATATGCCAAGTTTCAAGACTCACAGTGCCAATTTGCACAGTCAAAAGCTCCATTTGATCTACAGTTAACTGCAAGGGCAAAATGGTCATTTTGCAGTCAAAAGTCAGAATTTTTGGTCAACATCTCATTTTGAGTTCACAATCATCATTTGATCAAGTCTTTATCATGATTCCACAAGCATAGCTCAAAAATCATCAAGGTGCAAAAAGTTATTATTTTTGGACAGCAAAAAAGTCAACTGTATCTTGACCAGGGCATAATTTTCATGGTTTGTCAGAAAAATTCCATCCAATTCTCATTTTGAAGGGGATGCAATTTCCTACAATCCATCTTCACACTCCAAGTTCAAGAAATTCTCTCACAAGAAGTAACCAATTTTTACATTATAGGTCAATTTCAAAAGTCAACAAAAGTACACTTTGAGTCAAAGGCCATAACTTGAGATTGGTAAATCCAAATTACATGGGACCAAAGGCATTGGTTAGAGGACTTCAAGAGCTTTCCAAAATGTCCAAGAACATGGTCATATGATCAAAATTGAGCAAGTTGTGCATTGGAGAAGTTGGGAAATTTGTATGAATTTGCAAAAGTCAACTTTGCTCAAAACACCTTCTTTTTGCTAATGGGCCTCAAATCTCTTATTGAAACTTTACCCATGACCTATGCACGACCCATCAAGCTTAATTGAATTTATTTTCTTATTTTTATTGATTAATTGGATTTTTAATTAATATTAATTCATTTAATCAATTTAAATTATAGGAAAATAGAAGATTTGTTTTTTAAATCTTTTTGTGAAGTAAATATGAGCTAAACATGCTGGCAAATTCGTGCACAAGTCTAAGATACAGGAAAATCCAATTTTGGCAAGTTGGTTCAATCATGAAGAATCAAAAATATTTGATTTCCAATCAAGGATTCAATCATCAATGCACATGGATTTTTGCCCAACTTTTGACCTAATTCAATTGCCTTATACATATGCAAGCAAACCCTGACCTAGTAAACGATTGAAAACTGCAGAAACAGCCATAGCACATTCAAGAAATTCCAATAAAATTGAAAACCTGTTCTTGCATTCTAGGTCGATTCAAGGGTTTTTGTTGATTCAAATACATTGCAGGAGGTTCCATGAACGTTTTGGAATCAAACTCAGGCATTAAAACTCAAAGAATTGTCATCTACAGAACCACAGTTTGCACTTATATTCCATAATCATGTCTCTTAATTCATGAGCATTTAACATGTTTTAGTGATTGTTTTACATTGCTAGGGACCATACGAAGCTAATGGTATAATTGAATTGAACTGAAACGCCCTGAATCGAAGAATGCCATGACTGAATTTCTAGGGTTCTTGAGCTTTAAATTGGGGCTTTCTGAACCAGGAAAAATTAGGGCTAATAAGACACATGGTTGAAATCGTTAGACCCATACGAACAAGAACCACCCCTCGCGAAATATTTATTCTTGCTAGATTTCTAATCACTATTTTTCGTGCAGCTAGATAGTGGAGGTTAAAAACCCCCACTATTTAATTCTGAATATGCAGGAAAAACGAAGAAGACGATGATGTGTTGACATACCATTGGACAATTTGAAAAGCGCGCGTTATTTTTTGTTGTACAGCATATTTGTTTGTTTACCAATATATTAATTGCTTGTTATCCCAATAATGAATGAGGCAGGTTGGTGGAGTGGTTGGGCGAATGTCCAATGAACACTGGGACCTGGGTTTGAATCCCAGGTCCCCCAAATGCTTATTTAATTTTTCTCTTCAGATATTCCTATGCTATGCCCAGGAGATGTTCTACCATATGTCTCAAGTTCCCAGGCGCCAGATGTCTTCAGACTGAAATCCAATGGCCTAGATGGAAGGACTATCATGGTCCTTAGTCAACACACGCGTGGATGATCTCAAGAGTCAAAGCAGGCTGGAAGCATAATGGGATTGAGAATTCCTAAAACACCTCCAAAATTGGGCCAACACCCCCCTGAGTTTATTTTCTTCTTTTCCTTTTTATTTTTACTTAAATTGTTTTTATTAATTTTTAATTAACTACTAACTAAAACAATTAACATTTTTTTAATAAATTCAGAAAACATAAAAATATAATATTTTTATTTATTAAATTTAATTAGTTATTTTGTAAGTAAATACTAACATAATTAATTTATTTAGTTAATTAGGTTAATTTTAATATTTTCACAATAAATCTAAAACTAATGTAGAATTAGGGTTTCTTGACAATTTTGACCATCTTTTATTTATTTCCTTGAAACATAAAAAAACTCAAAAAAATATTTCTTTCTTTTAATTAATTAATTAGCTTAGGTTTAATTTAATGCAAAATAGCAAAACTTCCTTCTTTTTCAAAAAAGGGTCAAAACCCTAAAAACATTCTGATCCAATTTTTTCTCGCGTGTGTGTCTATTTTTGATTCATTATTTTTATCATATAATTATATTTGCTCCGAGGATGTAATAGCTTTAACTAGGATCTTTTTATCGCTTTCATTTAATTTCCTGCAATTTACTTTTCAAGGGTTTGTTTTTGGCGATGTAAATACCCGACGCCTTGTAATAGCTTAGTTTATTTTCCGCAATTTTTAACTGCTAGATGTATGCTAACTAGGCTATGCATGATAAGACTTCTCTTAAAATAAAATAAATCGTAGCTCACCACAACATGGACAAAGATAACATAACATGAATCCTGACACACTCGCACATGCCACTTTTAGGGTACGCCTCACTTGGTTGCCTCGACGTGGTCATTGAGTATAGGGTGTTTTAGAGGTCGCCCTCCTGTCTAAAGATCAAAGTTGCCTCGGAACGGCTGCCTCGATAAAAAATGATCTAAGACATTAGGGTTACCGCTAAGGCGTCCTACTATTGCTTTGGTGACCACATGTCCCTATAATCGAATTGATCCGAAAACTCCAACGACGGTGCTACCTACTTCTCAATAGTGGGATAGTATTGTCTAAAGGATATTTACACAGCTTAATTTCTTTTGAGTAGGTACAGGTTCTCAGGTACTTGCTCTTTTAAAACAAAAATACTTTTCGCACCTACACTTTTCTTACAAAAGTTTTCAAACAAACACTTCCTACACTCTTGAGGACAGACACAAGAGTTAAATCGAAGTTTTCAAACAAACTTTTTTCAAAACCCACAAACACAAGAAAAGCAAAATTTTTGAAAACATAGTGAGCAAGTACCTAAGAGCCTATGGATAACCACGGATAGAAAGGGTGCTAACACCTTCCCTTTCTATAATCTACCTCCCGAATCCGAGAAACATCTCGAAAAGGAATTTTTATATGCTTTTGTCCTTTCCTTGTTGGATAAAATAAAAGACGGTGGCAACTCTTGCTTACCGTGAAATTTTGCAAAAACAAACGCAAACACGAACCAGCATTCCAAAACAGTCAGTTCTATTTCCACCAATCACAGTGTGGTTCTGTAATGAGTTGGATTAACATTATGTATCGACACATAGAGGCATGTATCGACACATGCTATGTTATACAGCCAGGATGTATCGACACATACCACCTATGTATCGACACATAACAGAAAAATGCACGTGTTTTTTTAAAAAAGCCAGCAAATTAAAACTTTTATCATTTTGGCTCCAATTTTTTCTGCATAATTTAAAATTATATCATTAATTCAAATTTGGCTCCAAGAATCAATTATCAAATTACCACTAATCCCAATCCTAAAACTCTATAAATAGAGCCCTCATTTCATTCAAATTTCAAGCTTTGGATAGCCAAAATCACTCTGCTGAAAAATCTCTCAATTCTCTCCATCTACCAAATTCACTCAAAGCTCCATTTTCAAAAAGATAGTAAGCTTTGCATTGAAGCTTACTAATCTTTGAGCTAAACCTTCATCCAAACACTTTTTCTCCCTCAATTCTCTATGTCCAAGCTTGATTAATTGATTCTTGTGGTTGAATTGGAGCAAATTCTGAAGTTGTTTGATAATTCTCAAATTCTACCTTTGGTAAGTTAGATCATCATCTTTCATAATGTGATCTCTTGTGGATTTCTGGTTTTGATTCATTGAGCACTGCTTTTATGACTCCATTAATGCTATTTTCTTAAAACTTGCTGTAATTTTCATGCTCAATTGGAATCATGATCATAAGGTGTTTGATGAAAAGTTGGAACAAGAACTTGATCTTTGAAATGTTGTTTTCTACTGATTTTTAACATGTTGCAATCAATTGTTGTAACATTGCAATTGATTGTCACATAAAATTGATTTGATAAAAAAAACTGCACTGATGCAATAGGTTGCTGTATAGGCACAATTGATTGCAACAGTGCCACAAATACTTTTTCTGCCTTGTTTTGGGGCTGTTTTGACTCAAATAGTTTTCTGCACACTCTCTTTGATGGATAATTTGGATTGCAATTTTAAATGTTCAATTTGTTTTTAAACTCAATGGACTTTTTTATGTAGATGAAGTTGGATAAATGTTCATCAATGCAAATCTACCTAAGAATGAATTATTTAATTCATTTTTGGTGCTTTGGATTAATGATATGTTTAGTGCTTTAATCCATCTAGAGGAGTGGTTAAATTTAAAGATGAAAGAACTTTGAAATGGTGATCCAAATTAGCTTATCATTCCCCTCCCTCTTCATCTTATCCCTTTCCTTTTTTATTGTGCTACATATTAATGGATGGTGATCTCTATATCATTTATCCAAACATGAAGTACATAGATTGCTATTGACCGGCCTCAAAATAGGTGCGACTTCTAATAACCTTGAGATTCATTGTGTGGAGGATTTGGTTCTACCAATCCTCTAATGGATCTACAACACCTTTGGTTAACGCGAATCACTTAAACATCGTTGATCATTAAATGTTACCTTTTGAGAATTCCAAAATGGACGATATACTTGACAAGTTTCAAGATGGTCATCCAACTAACCACTAATTTCTAACAATTGAATTTACCTTGTGCTTTTATGCTTTATGTACCATTTACTTTTAGCATTTTACATTTCATGCTATTTTCATCTTTGCTCACTTCAGCATTTATTTTTATGTCATTTTTATTTTATTTTGCTCACTTGAGCTTTTCTTTTCCTTTTAAAGACACCTAATAATCAACATAAACCATAAAAAAACTTTAATGATACTTGGACTACTTGGTTACTATCCTTGGCATTATGGAGCATGAGACTTTTTCTTGGACTTAGGATTAGAGACCTTGGCATATCTTGGAGACTTTGTGACAGTGTGTAGCATCCTACTTTTGGCCTGAGGCTACTGTGTTCCACTTTATTTGTGGAACACAACTTATTACACGGACACTGCTTTTGTACTTGGCATGTTTGATATTCCATGCAAGATATATACATGATATTGTGAATACTGTACATTGCCCATGGGGATCTGTTCATATTTAATCTCATTACTTACATCCTTATGGCGTAATTTTTGACTTGATTCATCTACTGATGCCAGCTTGCTTGAAGTTCTATGGGTTTCTTTTTATTCTTGCTCGGTTGCTACGGATTGTTATCCGTTTGGTATTGCACTATCTCCTTTCTTCCATTTTCATTTTGCATAGTTCTCTGATTGCATGATGGGACCTCTGTTGCTGATATATGTCAGGAGGCCCTCTGTTTTTTTGTTTAATACATATGATGTGTTTGTGTTGATCGATGAGTCACTCAATTTAGAAATTGAGATCACGACTTCGCTCTCATTGCATGTTCCCTATAGGATGTTTATCGCTTTTCTTCTTTAATTGTTGATCAATGAGTCACTCAATTTAGAAATTGAGATCACGACTTCGCTCTGATTGCATGTTCCCTATAGGATGTTTATTGCTTTTCTTCTTTAATTATTGATCGATGAGTCACTCAATTTAGAAATTGAGATCACGACTTCGCTCTCATTGCATGTTCCCTATAGGATAGTTTTGTTAAGCTTCCTTTGACATATTAATTAAGGTAGGAATCCATGTACGCTAACATAGGATAGGATTTTCCTTTAACCTCAACCTTAGGGTCAACCATTGTATGATAACACTAGGGATAATGCTAGGCTAGTTTCCCTTAGTTGTTTTTCCTTCTTTTGCATTTTACATCTTAAAACGAAACTTGTTTTCTTGGAAAATCATAAGACACCTCTAATGAACCCAAAATCTTCTTCAAAGTAAAAGATACAAACCAATCTTACTTTGTTTATCTCGAAGCCGATGTTTCGCCATCACACATTTTGTTATCCTACTTTGATTCCAAATATCATTGCTAGGTGTGATGTTTTGTCATCTATTTTATCGATGTTTCGTCATCTTTTGCCATGATATCTTGTTATCTTGAAGTCAATGTTTCGCCATCACACATTTTGTTATCCTACTTTGATTCCCAATATCATTGCTAGGTGTGATGTTTTGTCATCTATTTTATCGATGTTTCGTCATCTTTTGCCATGATATCTTGTTATCTTGAAGCCGATGTTTCGCCATCGCACATGTTTTGTTATCCTACATTGATTCTCAATATCATTGTTAGGTGTGATGTTTTGTCATCTATTTTATCGATGTTTCGTCATCTTTTGCCATGATATCTTGTTATCTTGAAGCCGATGTTTCTCCATCGCACATGTTTTGTTATCCTACATTGATTCTCAATATCATTGTTAGATGTGATGTTTTGTCATCTATTTTATCGATGTTTTGTCACCTTTTTTCATGATATCTTGTTATCTTGAAGCCGATGTTTCGCCATGGCACATGTTTGTTATCCTACTTTGATTCTCAATATCATTGTTAGGTGTGATGTTTCGTCATCTATTTTATCAATGTTTTTTGCTATCTCTACCATGATATCTTTGTTTATCTTGAATCCGATGTTTCGTCATTGCATCTGTTTGTTATCCTACCTTGATTATCAATATCATTGTTAGGTGTGATGTTTTGCCATCCTTACCATGCCATGCTACCTTGTTATCTTTTAATCGATGTTTCGCCATCACACATGTATGTTATCCTGCCTTGATTCTCAATATCATTGTTAGGTGTGATGTTTCGTCACCTGTTTATTTGATGTTTCGCCATCTTTGCCATGTTATCTCTTAGTCGATGTTTCGCCATCGCACATGTATTTTATCCTACTTTGATTCCTAATATCATTGCTAGGTGTGATGTTTTGTCATTTACCATTTGATGTTTCGCCATTTTTGACATGTTACTTTGCTATTACTTAACCGATGTTTTTCCATCTCATTTGTTTGTTGTTTTACTTGATGTTTTGCCATCTTGATTATCTTTGTTTGTTCTAACTAAAAAACACAAACCAACCAAAACACATAAGATGAACTACGGCTGCTCTGATTCCTTAAAAGGGATACGTAGGCATTGGGGTAGGGCCCAATCGAGCACAACTTTCATTTTCCCTACATTATTTTCTTTTCTTTTGCATGCATTCCCTTTTCAGTTTTAAGCCATAGACATAGGATTTGACCACACCCATTAGATTAGACAACAAGAGTGGATACCGTAGTGTACTACGGGCGCGTGGGGTGCTAATACCTTTCTCTCGCGTAACAGACTCCCTTACCCGATTTCTCCGTCGAAAGACCGTGATTTCTCCCTTTTCAGGTTTTCTCGATGTTTACCTTTCCCTCCATATGGGATAAAAGACGTTCGGTGGCGACTTCATTATTTCGATGATTTCCAGCCGGCGGTTTCACTAATCTGGTAACATTGAAAGAAGCCCCAAAGAATCCTAACACCGCCTCTCCTCATTACCACCCTAATGCTTGCTGTGCTTACCATTCAGAAAGTCTGGGCCATGATACCAACAACTATTGGGCTTTAAAAAACAAGGTGCAAGACCTTCCCGAGGCAAAAGAAATTGAATTTGATGCTCCTGAGATCCCAAATGTTATCACCTCTCCTGTGCCCAAGCATGGACATGATGTTAACGCTATTAAAGATAATGTGTTTATTACTGTTGTTGATGAACTTGTTACTCTTCTCTTGACTGTTAAGAGGAACCTGTTAAAGGCCGGTTTATTTCCGGGCTATGGAGAAGGCTGCCACCTCTGTTTATCCCTACCAACTAGTTGTCATTTATTGAAATAAAAATGCCCAGCGCCTAATGGATGAGAAAGAGATTTTAGTTGAGAAGACTCCCGTTCCAACCATTTCTTACAAAGATGTTTCAATATTAACCATTTCCACGAATCCTTCCAGGGTCTCCACCAAAAGACCCATTAGGATTACATCTGTTCCTAAGGTGACTCCACTGATAATAACTATGCCAGGACCAATCTCGTACTCTTCAGATAAAAATGTCCCCTTGAATTATGGGGGTGACGTCTACTATCACGGTGTCAAGCAGGATTGGCTGGCTGATGAAGACTCAATTTTTGAGAAGGCTGACCCCGACATTGGTGTGATACGTTGGGAAGAACTGACTGTTTTTTGGTATACTGGTTTGAATTTTGCGTTTGTTTTCGCAAAATGTCGCGGTAAGCAAGAGTCGCCACCGAATTTTATTTTATCCAATAAGGAAAGGAAAAAAGCATAGAAAATTCCTTTTTCGAGATTATTTTGAGTACGGGGGGTAGATTATAGAAAGGGAAGGTATTAGCATCATTTCTATCCGTAGTTATCTACGGGCTCTTAGGTACTCACTCATCATTTTCAAAATTGTTTTCTTTGTGCTTGTGGGTTTGAAAAAGTTTTTGTTTCAACTTCGATTTAACTCTTGCTTTTGTCCTCAAGAGTGTAATGAAGTGTTTTTGAAAACTTTGTTTGAAAAGGAGTGTAAGTGTGAGAAAAAGTTTGTTTTGGATGAGCAAGTATCTAAGAACTATCTACCTACTCGATAAAGGAATCGTTCTACGCTAATTTCCTTTAGACAATGCTATCCCACTATTAATGAGTAGGTAGCACCATCGTTGGAGTTTGAGGGTCAATTCGAATGAGGGACATACGATCATTAAATCAATGTTAGGATGCCTTAGCGGTAACCCTAATGTCTTAGATCATTTGTTTGAGGCAACAATATCCGAGGCAACCGTTTCGAGGCAACTATGATCTTTTAGACAAGAGGACGACCTCTAAAACGACCTATACTCAATTACCGTGTACGAAGGCAACCAAGTGGGGTGTACCCTAGGAGTGCGCATGTGCGAATGTGTTATTTTCAGTTATTTTTATCTTTGCACATGTTAAGGGTGATCTAATTTGATTTTAGTTTAAGCATTCATTCTTGTCATGCAAACCCTATTATCAAACATCTAACAGTTGTAATTTGCAGAAATTAAAGGTGCGGAAATTAAATTACAAGGCGTCGGGTATTTACATCGCCAAAAGCAACCCTTTGAAAATAAAATAAAGCGATAAAATAAATAAATGTCCTATTTAACTATCACAAAGCGGAAGCAGATACATTAATTGGATAAAGCAAAATAAAGCGAGACGCGAAATTAAATCAAATGTAGGATTAGGGTTTTGACCCTTTTGATTAAAGAAAATGCTTTTTATGTTTTTTTTATTTAAGAAAAGAAATTAAATCCTAAATTAAATACTAAATTAGAAATTAAATAAATTAATTAATGAAAAATAAATTAATGACATATTTTTGAAGTTTTTGTTAATTTAAGAAATAAAATAAAATAATAAAATTAGTAGTTAAAACCTAATTAGTTCTAATTAATTTTATTTATTTACAAAACAAATTAAAGTTGTTCTAGAATTATACCTAGTTAATTAGTTAGTATTTATTAATAAAAAATAAAAGTTCTAAAATTTTATTGGATAAAAAAAAGTATTTTTATGATTTTTTGATAAAAAGAAAATTTGTCATTGGTTAGTAAATTAATTAAATAAAAATAATAATTAAATTAAATAAACAATTAAATAAAATATGAGAGAATTAGGAATTGGGCCTGATTCATTGGAGGTGTCAAAAGCAATTTGTTGGCCCAACTGATGCTGGTTCGTTTGGACTTTTTGGGATCCCATGCACGCGCGTTGGCTGTCTTTATGGTGCTCCTTCAATATTTGACTATCAGATCTGGCCACCTGGCCATCTATCATGCTGAGGAGTGAGGCGCATGGTGGACTATGGATTTGTGTGCACACTAGATCTCCTGAAAAATAAGAAGAAAATGAAAGTTGCTGGAGGCAGGGATCGAACCCCTGACCTTCAGCCTTTGGAACCTTGAACGCTGATGTGGCTTCCACTGGAGCGCGTTGTTGTTTTTTTTATAATAATACAAATGAAATATAATATATAAAACAAAGTCCATTTCCAGAAAATAAAAAAAAACGCGCGCGTAATTTGAACAAGCCTATGGATGGATGCCACGACTGCTTCTTTTTCCTCTCTCCGTGGCCAAAAACAATACACCTATACCAACGACCAAAAGTCCGTTGCTACAAGTTTGTTCATCCCCAAAATTATGTACAGGCCATGAAAACAGATTCTAAGAGCATGGTTGTGTTCGTCTCAACCTCCTGGATGCAACCATGCCCATATCTGGGGCCAATTATCCCTGAAATAAGAAACCCCAAAAACAAGAACAAAACCCTAATAATGGTGGTTCTTGCTACATGTCAGATAAACAAAATCAAATGATGCCAAAAGCTTGTAAATGATGTGGTGATCACAAATATGCAATTAGTTTTTGTTATAGATGCAAGAATAATACAAATCGAAATCAAGAATGGGGCGGATCCGTGAGGGACTTACAGCGTTGTAGGAAGCTTGAAAACGCGTGGTTTGGATTGGTTTAGCTTCTGGAGATGGCCAGCAAACGATTGAGATACTTGCCAAGCCCTGAAACAACCTCTAACCTTGTTTTCGAACTCCCACTTTTTTGTGTTTTTACCAATTTTTGTTCTGCCTCTAGAACTGCTCTCTAACCATTATTCTTGTGTCTCTCGCCTCCTTATGTATTGTACAATACATTAGGTCTGCATTTGCTGTCCAAATGTCTCTCCATAAAGGACTTTGAATTTGATTTGATTCTTCTTTTAAAGCTTTCCAAATTGGATCCAAATCATATCTTTTTGTACACTTATGCCTTGATACGAGTTTGGAAGGATGCAAGTTGTCTATTGAAACCTGAAATGATCACAAGATCTTTAGTTTCGAATGTTTTTGATTTTATGTGATTTTATTTGATTTAAAATGAATTAATTCAAATAAAAATCAAATTAAATAATAAAAATATGATATAGACACATGGACAAGGCTAGAGCACGTGGTCAATAATGCAAAATCAAAACAAGTGAAAAATAATGGGCCCATTTGGCAAAATTTGAAGTTTTGGGGATAGTTGACTTTTGGCAATTTTGCAAAAAAGTTCAACTTCAACAATGCATAACTTCTTCAATTTTGAAATTTTTGAGGAGTTATGAGACTTTTTAGAAAGCTTGAGATGCCCTCTAATCAAACCTTTTTGTCTCATCTCAATTTTATATTACATGCTCAAGTTAGAAGCTTTGGAACAAAAGGTGTTTTTGTTGACTTTCAAAAATGACCTATAATGTCAAAATTCATAAATTCTTGTGAGTGAATATTTTGATCTTGGGGTATGAATATGGATTGTAGGTAATTTCATCCTATTCAAAATTAGATTTGGATGGGTCATTTCTCATAAAGTATGAGAAAGTTATGCTTGGTCAAAGTTGGGTTCACTTTTCCTACAAAACCCTAATTTGGCAACTTTTGAATCTTGATGAATTTTGAGCAATCCTTGATGAATCATAATCAACCTTTGATCAAATGATGAAATATCCTTCAAAATGATAATGTTGAAAAAAAATCTTGAAGTTTGACTGTATTTGGGTCACAGTTGACTTTTGCCCTAGCATAGTCGATTTTCGGACCTTTGAGTAGTTGACTGAGCAAACTTCCTCTGCAAGGCTTGAAACATGACATGGGTGATCTTGAGAACATATTAGAACATTGGGGAGAACTTTAGGTCATTTGGACTCAAGGATCTTGATGCAACACAAAACCCTAATTTGGGGTAGAATGCCTTAAGAGAGAGCTTGTCTGACCAACTCTCGAGAAACCTTGAGCAACTTGGAGATCTTTCTTGCAATGTTTTGAGAAATATGGGAGGGAAAATTTTGGGTTACAACAGCTTCCCCTGTTCAATCTTCTTAAATCTGAGGATGTAGATTGGCACTCGTGCCTTTCGTGATCCGAAGGTGGAAGATGATTGAACACTAGAGTGCCCAGAAATTTGCACTCGCATGAAGTGGTAATTTCCTTGTGATGTAGGGGATGGGCTTACAGAAGCCATTAGGAGGAGTGTCGATCGCATAAGAGATTCCTTAGCGAGAGCTTGTATACCTGTTATTGTGGAAGATTCCACTGGGGAACCTTCTTGATCTTTGTTGAGAGAAAGGAACTCGTCCGTAATTCAACTGAGGTGGAAACATCTTCGTCGAGATTTAAGAACTCGCCCGTAATTCAACTGAGAAAACTTCTCTGCTGAGATTTAGGAACTCGTCTGTAATTCAACGGAGGAAAACTATGTCGAGATTTATGAACTTTCCTGTACTTCAACTGAGAAAACATCTCTGTTGAGTTTTAAGAACTTGTCCGTAATTCAACTGGGGCAACATCTTCATCGAGATTTAAGAACTCGTCCATAATTCAACTGAGAAAACTTCTCTGCTAAGATTTAGGAACCTGTCTGTACTTCAACAAAGGAACTTTGTCGAGATTTAGGACCTTGTCTGTAATTAAACTGAGGGAAACATCTCTGTTGAGATTTAAGAACTTGTCAGTAATTCGACTTGGGGAAACATCTTCGTCGAGATTTAAGAACTCGCCCGTAATTCAATTGAGAAAACTTCTCTACTGAGGTTTAGGAACTTGTTTGTAATTCAACGGAGGAACTTTGTCGAGATTTAGGACCTTGTTTGTAGTTCAACTGAGAAAAACATCTCTGCTGAGATTTAAGAACTCGTCAGTAATTCGACTTGGGGAAACATCTTCATCGATATTTAAGAACTCGCCCGTAATTCAACTGAGAAAACTTCTCTGCTGAGATTTAGGAACTTGTATGTAATTCAACGGAGGAACTTCGTCGAGATTTAGGACCTTTTCTGTAATTCAACTGAGAAAAACATATCTGCTGAGATTTAAGAACTTGTCAGTAATTCGACTTTGGGAAACATATTCATAGAGATTTAAGAACTCGCCCGTAATTCAATTGAGAAAACTTCTCTGCTGAGATTTAGGAACTCGTCTGTAATTCAACAGAGGAAATTTGTCGAGATTTAGGACCTTGTTTGTAATTCAACTGAGAAAAACAACTCTGTTGAGATTTAAGAACTTGTCAGTAATTCAACTAGAGGAAAACATATTCATCGAGATTTAAGAACTCGCCCGTAATTCAACTGAGAAAACTCTGCTGAGATTTAGGAACTCGTCTGTAATTCGACAGAGGAACTTTGTCGAGATTTAGGACCTTGTCTATAATTCAACTGAGAAAAATAACTCTGCTGAGATTTAAGAACTTGTCAGTAATTCGACTGGAGGGAAACATCTTCATCAAGATTTAAGAACTCGCCCGTAATTCAACTGAGAAAACTCTGCTGAGATTTAGGAACTCGTCTGTAATTCGACAGAGGAACTTTGTCGAGATTTAGGACCTTGTCTGTAATTCAACTGAGAAAAACATATCTGCTGAGATTTAAGAACTTGTCAGTAATTCCACTGGAGGGAAACATCTTCATTGAGATTTAAGAACTCGCCCGTAATTCAACTCAGAAAACTCTGCTGAGATTTAGGAACTCGTCTGTAATTCGACGGAGGAACTTTGTAGAGATTTAGGACCTTGTCTGTAATTCAACTGAGAAAAACATCTCTGCTAAGATTTAAGAACTTGTCAGTAATTCGACTGTAGTAAAAGCTTCATAGCTTTGAATTTTGTGAGAATTTAGCCGCATCCTTCCTGAAAGGTAAAGGTTAGTTGTATGTAATGCATGATATGTATCAGGAAATGATGTTCTCAAAATAAATGAGATTGTGTTGTATGATGCGTATATGCATGTGTCATGATGTATGAAAATGTAAATTTTTTTAGCTGGGGAAAATAAATCCATGGTTGCTGCTAGAGAAAAGAGCTGAATTCTTCGTTTCTGCTGGGGATAGAGAATGAAGATGATTGTGAGAATAAACCTGCAAGAGAGGATAACTCCGTTGGGGAATAAAATGATGAGGAAATTACTTTGTGGGGAAGAGATGCTCTGTAGAGGATCCCGCTGATAAATTCAGATGGGGATGAATTACCGTTGTTGGCAATACTGAATCCTGTTGGGGGATTGAGTTTCTGTTTGTGAAGGGAATGAACTCCGCTGGGGAAGATCTTTCAGTCGCGACTTCACCGGGGATAACCTTTTAGACTCTACTGGGGACAATCTTCCAGAGTCTACTGGGGATGATTCTCTACACTTCAATGGGGAAGCTTTTTCAGATTACGCTGGGGAGAATTTTCCAAACTCCACTGGGGATACTATATACTCCACCGGGGATGATAAGACTCTTCAGTGCTGATGGTAGATAAACTCTGCTTGGGGGAGAATATTGCCGATTCATTCACAGTTGCAAGTCTCAGCTGGGGAGAGCTAATATTACTGTGCTTTTCTTACTCTGTGGGGAGTGAATGTACCTTAGCCATACTCTTCAGCTGAATCTACCTTTGTACCTGGTGGATAGAGCAACTGTAAAGCTTGGACAATTCTTATCTGCCCCTGTTTCTGATATTACGAGTAATCGTCTTTTGTTTCGCATGTAAGTATTTATGAGCAACAATTAATGTCAAATGCATATATCAAAAATGAACATTGGACATTCTTTTCAAAACAAAACAGATAAAGGAAAAACAGTTTGAAATTTCTTTGAAAATGAATTGTATTGACTTTTTGAATTTTGGCCTCTAAATAGGAGTTTTTTTTGTATAAGAGGCTGACATCCTAGTAAGAGAACGCCGTCGAACAAATAGAATTTATACAATTTCTGAAAAATAAAACAGCTATGTGAATAATCCCACTGGGTTCCAACTCTGCTATTGCCCTTATGTTCTCGAGCATCTCATCACTTTGCTACTTGGTTGAAGGTAGATCAGATTGATTAGTGCCATCCGAGCTTGATAGTCGATACCGAAGTCTGGTTGCAAGGTGATCCAATGAGACATAGTGTTACGCTTTGATCCCTAATTTTTTCCTGGACCGCCCTTTCGGGTTTTCAGTCCACCAGGATACCCTTTTTTGCCCAAGCCGCCTTTTCAGGTGTTCGACTTGCCGGGTGTACAGTTTTTGATTTTCATCCCTTATTTTTGCCCGAACCCTTTTGGTTCACCGGGAAGCCCTTATTTTTGCCTAGGCCAGTCGACCTAGTGGGTCTTTTGATTATGCGTAGTATTTTTTCACTATGTCTGCATTGACGGGGTGAGGAAGGTCATCACCATCCATGGTGGTAAGAATCATAGCTCCTCCTGAGAAAATGTTCTTAACCATAAATGGCCCTTCGTAAGTAGGGGTCCATTTGCCCCTGGGATCACCTTGAGGTAGAATGATGCGCTTGATTACCAGATCCCCGACTTGATACTCTTGTCGTCTAACTTTCTTGTTAAATGCCTTGATCATCCGCTTTTGATACGTATGACCATGACAAATAGCAGTAAGTCTCTTTTCGTTGATTAAGTTTAGCTTATCAAGCCGGGTCTGAATCCAGTCATCTTTGCTCAAACCTGCATACTTCATAATCCGAAGAGAGGGTATCTGAACTTCAATGGGCAATACGGACTCCATGCCATATACCAAGGAATAGGGTGTTGCCCTTGTTGATGTCTGCGCTGAGGTACGATACCCATGAAGAGCAAATGGTAACATCTCGTGCCAGTCTTTGTATGTCACCGTCATCTTCTACACAATCTTCTTGATATTTTTATTAGCCGCTTCTACATCTCCATTCATCTTCGGTCGGTAGGGAGAAGAGTTGTGATGTTGTATCCTGAACTGCTTGCAGAGTTAGGTGATCATCTTATTATTGAGATTTGTACCATTGTCTGTTATGATCCTCTCTGGTACACCATATCGACAGATCAAATTATGCTGAATAAACCGTGCCACGATGTTCTTGGTCACAGTAGCAAAGGAAGCTGCTTCAACCCACTTCGTAAAGTAATCAATAGCTACCAGGATGAAACGATGCCCGTTAGACGCATTAGGTCTGATCTTGCCGATCATGTCAATGCCCCACATTGCAAAAGGCCAAGGAGTTGTCAAGACGTTCAAAGGAACTGGAGGTATGTGCACCTTATCAGCATAGACTTGGCACTTGTGACATGTCCGAGAATGCTGATAACAGCCGGCTTCCATTGTGGACCAATAATATCCTGCCTGAAGGATCCTCTTTGCCATGGTGTGTCCACTAGAATGAGTTCCGAAAGTACCCTCATGTAACTCTATCATGATCCTTTCTGCTTCGTTCTTATCCACACAACGCAGTAAGGTCGAGTCATGGTTACGCTTGTAAAAGATGTCATTACTGATGAAAAACATCACCGCGAACCTCCTCAGAAACTTCTTATCATTAACAGATGCACCCTCAGGGTATTCTTGAGCTTCAAGATACCTCTTCACCTCATGAAACCAGGTTTTATCCGCTGCCTCTTCAGTCTCAATATCACAGCAATGTGCAGGTTCGTCCAACCTTTCAATGGTAATCTGGGGAGCTTCGTTGTCTCAATTGACTTTGAACATAGAAGACATCGTAGCTAGCGTGTCCGCCAACTGATTCTCCTCTCTAGGGAAGTGTTCAAAGGTTATCTCCTCGAAATGTGGAAGCAACATCAACACATACTCCTTGTAAGGAATAAGATTAGGGTGTTTCGTATCCCACTCGCCTTTGATCTGACTGATCACGAGAGCAGAATCTCCAAAAACACTTAAGAACTTAATCCTCAGGTCGATAGCTGCTCGAAGACCCATAATGCATGCTTCATACTCCGCCATGTTGTTGGTGCAGTTGAAACATAGTCGGGCGGTGAATGGAGTATGAGAGCCTTTAGGAGATATGATCACGGCTCCAATGCGATTACCCAAAGCGTTTGAAGCTCCATCAAAGTACATAGACCATCGGGATCCCTCCTCAGGTCCTTCATCCAGTCCAGGTGTCTCACAGTCAGTCGCTATCATGATATTCTCATCCGGGAATTCAAAGTTCATAGACTTGTAATCGTCCACTCCCTGATGTGCCAAATGGTCCGCCAACACACTTCCCTTGATTGCTTTTTGGGTCGTGTACTGGATGTCATAATCAGTCAAGATCATCTGCCATCTCTCTATTCTTCTGGACAAGGCAGGCTTCTCGAAGATATACTTGATTGGATCCATCTTTGATATCAATAGAGTAGTGTGAATCAGCATATACTATCTCAGCCGGCGAGCAGCCCATGCCAAAGCGCAACAAGTTTTCTCGAGCAGTGAGTATTGGGTCTCACAGTCGGTAAACTTTTTGCTAAGGTAATAAATAGCATGCTCTTTTCGGCCAGACTCATCATGCTGACCCAACACACACCCTATTGAATTGTCGAGTACTGTCAAGTATAAGATTAAAGGTCTCCCTTCAACTGTAGGCATCAGAATGGTTGGCTCTTGGAGATATTCTTTAATCCTTTCGAAAGTGGCCTGACATTCATCATTCCATCTTACCACTTGATCTTTCTTCAGTAGCTTGAAGATTGGTTCACAAGTAGCAGTCAGGTGCGAGATGAATCGAGCAATATAGTTCAAACGTCCCAAAAAGCCTCTGACTTATTTTTCTGTTCGGGGAGCTGGCATTTCCTGTATAGCCTTCACCTTTGCAAGATCCACCTGATTACCTTTATCGCTTACGACGAAACTCAGCAGCTTACCAGATCTCACCCCGAAGGTGCACTTGTTCGGGTTTTACCTTAGCTTGTACAACTTCAACCTGTCAAATAACTTCTGAAGGTGGTCAAGATGTTCTTCTTCAGTCTGGGATTTTGCAATCATGTCATCAATGTATACTTCGATCTCATGATGGATCATGTCATGGAACAAAGCGACCATGGCGGGCTGATACATTGCCCCAGCATTCTTCAATCCGAAAGGCATGACCTTGTAGAAAAAGGTACCCCATTGAGTAACGAAAGTTGTCTTCTCCATGTCTTCGGGTACCATTTTAATCTGATTATAACCGGAGAAAACATCCATGAAGGAGAAGACCTTATGCTGAGCGGTGTTATCAACCAGAAGGTCGATATGAGGTAGAGGGAAATCATCCCTGGGGCTCGCCCTGTTCAGATCCCTATAGTCAACACACATTCGAACCTTACCATCCTTCTTCGACACCGGAACCACGTTGGCAACCCACTTCGGGTAAGAAGTAACTTTTAGAAAACCGGCATCAAATTGCTTAATCACTTCAGCCTTGATTTTCTCAGACATCTCTGGGCGCATTCAGCGAACCTTCTGTTTCACTAGAGGACAGTCCTCCTTGGTAGGAAGGCGGTGAACCACGATATCAGTATCCAAACCAGGCATATCTTCATAAGACCAGGCAAAGATCTTAACATAGTCACGCAACATCTGAATCAGTCGTTGCTTGACACTAGGCTCTAGATTTGCACCGACCTTGACCTCTTTCTTGTCTACCTCTGTACCGAGATTTACCGTTTCCACTTGCTTCTCATGCGGCTGAATAGCCCTCTCTTCCTGAAGTAACAGTCTAGCAAGTTCACCAGGAACTTCACAATCATCTTCACCTTCGTGTTCGGCTAAGTTGATCGGACTTTCGAAGTCATAATCGGTAGTAGCAGAGTCGTTATCAGTGGGATCCAGAGTGGATGTAGACCTGTATATGTGAGTGTGTGTAAAATAGTTGTTTTGCAATATATAATAAAAGAAAAACAAGGAGCGCAAAATTTGAAATGCAAGAAACGTCCAACGCTTTTATTAATGATATATGGAGATAACAAATAACAAGCCCTCACAAACGAAGCCACGGTGCCTCAGGTAAGACACCGGGCCGTAAAGTTTTTAAAAATTGTCTGTTACAAATTCAAAACAAAAGTCTCATTATTGGGTAATAAAAGAAATTGGGATGAAGTCCTTTACCGTCCAATTGCTTAATCCTCCAACATTAGTCGGGTAGATACAACTGTCAAACTCAGATTCTTCATCGCTGTCTTCAATGGCATTCACTCCTGAATTGCTGATAAACAGGGCAGATCCTCTGATCCATGCACGCCGTACAACCCTTTGAGCTTCTGCAGTGAAACCCAAACCAAACTTGTTAGTCTTATGTGCAAAATCAGGGAGTTGGCCCCAATTTGCACACCTACCTTTCTCAACAATAGCCCGGGTATCCTTGAGGGAGCCATCTTCATTGGAGAATCTTCAACAACAGTTTCAGTTGACGCCAGTGTTTGGGGAACTTCTTCAAAATGTTGAAACGGGGTCTCAATGAACTCCCCATCCATCTCCACATACCAGAATGAGTTGAGGTGGCTCACCATGTACTCCTTCTCTCCTTGTACCGTAGCTTTGTGGAGTTGAATCTTCAACAACAGTACCAGTTGCCCCAACTTTGTGGATCCACGGGCGACCCAGCAAACAAGAATAAGATGGCCGAATGTCCATCACATAGAATGTAGATGCGAAAATCTGAGAACCAACCTTCACTGGAATATCCACTTCTCCGTGTACCATACTCTTGGACCCATCAAAGGCCCTGACCATAATGTTTCTTGGTTTCAGCTCCAACCCTTCACAGTCTAACCGGTCTAACGCCTTCTTGGGTAACACATTCAATGAAGACTCAGTATCCACCAACACGTGAGCTAGAGTAGTGCCCCTGCACTCAATGGAGACATGCAGAGCGTCATTATGATTCTTCCCTTTAGCAGTCAAGTCGGCGTCAGAGAAACCCAACCCGTTATCAGCAGTTAAACTCGCCATAGTCTTTGAACTGGTCAGCAGATGTTTCCTGGGGTACGTGTGCAGTTTTCAGGAAAGTAATCAGAGCCTTAGCATGGGCCTCTGAACACAACAATAAGGACAACATAGAGATCTTCGATGGGGTTTGCCCCAGCTGTTCGACTACATTGTAGTCGCTCTTCTTGATGATCTTTAAAATTTCCTCTATATCTTGTCTAGAGGCTTCAACAGTAATCTTTTTCGGTGCCTCCGTCCGGGCAGGCTCACCGGTGGTCCCTTTGCCCCGAGTGTCTGATGACTCGGCAACAGGGGTAAGAACTGGAACTTGAACATGGACAGTAGCAGATGTACTGACAGGTGTAATAACAACAGGCTTCTGAACAGTTGGTGGAGAGATCTCAAGGGAGAAAAGTCTTCCGCTGCGGGTGACTTTACTAGATCCAACAATATCGCTGACGTCAGTATCAACCTCTTTATCCTTCAAATCTTGTTTAACCCCGTGATAATACACGTCATCCCCATAGTGCCACGGGACAACTTTATCTGATGTATAGGGGATAGGCCCAGGAATGGTAATGATCAAGGGAGCAATTCTCGGAACAGATGTAATTCTAATAGGCTTTCTCGAGGAAGCCTTGGAAGAATTGTCGAAAATGGTGATTATAACAACTTCTTCAACAGGAACCAAAGGAACAAAAGTCTTCTCAAACAGAATTTCTTTATTATCCATCAGGCATTGGACACCTGACTTCAAAAGATGGAAACCAGTAGGTAGAACGGCACACAGATGGCAACCTTCGCCACATCCCGGAAATAAACCGGCGAGCAGAAGGTTCTTCTTCACAGTCATCAATGGAGTAGCAATGTCTTTCACAGAAACCACAAAAGAGTCTTCATCTACAGCATTCACTCCATGCTTGGGCATAGGAGCAGTAATAACATTAGGTTTTTCAGGCGCTTCGACTCAATCTCCTTAGCATCAATCAGGTCATGTACCTTATTCTTCAAAACCCAGGAGTCATTCGTATTGTGCCCTGAGCTATCAGAGTGAAAAGCACAGCGGGCGTTGGGAATGTACATGGGTGATGTTGTATTGGGATTCTTCGGGGTCTCCTTCAGAATCACCAAATTGGTCTTTAACAACTGCGGCAGAATTTGAGACAGGGTCATACCGAGCTGAGTGAATTGCCTTCGCGGCCTCTCGGCTCTTGGCTGATTGTTGCATTGTGTGGCAACAGTTGGTCTTGAAATAACCACTGCATTAACCGCTTGGCGGTGTTCAGATCGATTCTAGATTTTTAAACTTTAAACGACACTGGACTCCTTCTTAAAAGGCTTCTTCTCGGTACTTGATGAAACACCCTTCTGTATCTTGCCGCTCTTAATACCGGCTTCAACTCTTTCCCCGGTCATAATTAGCTCAGTAAACCCGGACGATGAGCTTCTAATCAGATGGTTGAAAAATGGACCAGACAAGGTCCCCAGAAACATATCTACTAACTCCTTGTCAACCAGCAGGGGTTGTACTCTTCCAGCGAGGTCCCTCCATTTCTGAGCGTAGTCTTTGAAACCTTCGCTCGCACCCATAGACATACCCTGAAGTTGGGTATGCATGGGAGTGAGGTCGGCATTATATTGGTACTACTTGTAGAAAGCAGCAACCAAGTCCTCCTAATTACGGACACTAGCTCCTTCCAGCTGGTAAAACCATTCAAGTTGAGTCCATGAAAGACTGTCTTGAAATAAGTGGATCCAGAGGTTTTTGTCAGCGGTGTATGGATGGATCTTTCTAACATACAAGCGGAGTTGCAGCTTTGGACAGGAAACGCCGTCGTATTTAGAAAATACTAGTGCTTTAAACTTGTGACAAAAGAATCTGAGTTAGGAAACAACACCAAACCATAAATGAGAAGAGCCAGGATATCCTCGAATGCTTGAAAATCCAAACTGTCCCAAAACTGATTAGCCCGATCAACCAAGAATTTAGCCAAGAAGCCTTTTGCCCCACTCCTAGTCTCCCAGTTGGACATTACCTTAGCCTTTGTCAGATGGAGGGCTGAAGCAATCTCTTCCAGCCTAAGGACTTTCTCCCAACCTGTAAATGGCGTCTGCTCTAGAATAAAAATACCAAGTAGATCAGAGAACTCTTCCAAGGTAGAGACCAACTGATAGTTCGGGAAAGTAAAGCAGTGGTATAATGGATCAAAGAACTGGCACAAGACACTCATCATTTGTTCATCCAATCTGGAAGTGACCAGACTGAGGAGGTGCCCATGTCTTCTGATAAAGGAGGAAGTATCTGGAACCTTTGCAACCAAATCTCTAAGCTGAGTTGGAATCTGGACAAAGCTGATCTGAATAGTGTTTCTACGCACAAATGCCATAACCTACAAAACAAAACAAAGATGAATCCCTTCTGCCTTTTAAATGGGTTAGTCTGATGCAATATGCATGCAATTTCATGATGCATGATGTCATGATAGAAACACACCACAAGTATTCACAGATAGCAAACATGGTAAGGGCAAACAAGTCACACAGATATCCCTTAGATTTCAGGCTGGCAAGGAGCTTAGGTACTACCCTCTTTCAGTTCAGTTGGTTCAAACCTGTCCTAGAAATAGTAATCGGGTTCTAGAGGATCTCAATATCATTGACCACCCTCGATCAATCATAATTCCAATTTAGCAACCTTTTCTTGCAGCCGGAATCATCGCGAGAGTTTGGTCTCAATGATTGTAGCATACTGCTACTGTTCTATGGCCAAGTTGGTCAATTATAGGTTCTAAGGTTAGTTGGTGCTTAATGACCCCTTAGCAGACCCATATTCTCCTCGTTGCGCCACAAGGGATATCGGTATAAACTAAAGTGCCACACCAACGTAGCTACTGCTTCAACCGTATCGGTCTACGCCATACAGTTCCCTCACAGTTTATTGCTACTTACCTAAAGGGTGTCCCCCAGATCCGGGTTAGGATCTATAGTAACTCCGATTCAAGCCCACAAAGATAAAGCATACAAATCAAGCAATTGGAAACATTATGATGAACTATTCCTAAGGTACACCCCACTTATTAGCTCCCCAGCAGAGTCGCCAGTTCTGTGATACGGTGGGAAGAACTGACTGTTTTTTGGTATACTAGTTTCCGTTTTGCGTTTGTTTTCATAAAATTTCGCGGTAAGCAAGTGTCGCCACCGAATTTTATTTTATCCAACAAGGAAAGGAAAAAAGCATAAAAAAATTCCTTTTTCGAGATTATTCTGAGTACGGGGGGTAGATTATAGAAAGGGAAGGTATTAGCACCCTTTCTATCCGTAGTTATCTACGGGCTCTTAGGTACTTGCTCATCATTTTCAAAATTGTTTTCTTTGTGCTTGTGGGTTTGAAAAAGTTTTTGTTTCAACTTCGATTTAACTCTTGCTTCTGTCCTCAAGAGTGTAATGAAGTGTTTTTGAAAACTTTGTTTGAAAAGGAGTGTAAGTGTGAGAAAAAGTTTGTTTTGGATGAGCAAGTATCTATGAACTATCTACCTACTCGAAATAGGAATCATTCTATGCTAATTTCCTTTAGACAATGCTATCCCACTATTAATGAGTAGGTAGCACCATCGTTGGAGTTTGAGGGTCAATTCAAATGAGGGACATACGGTCACTAAAGCAATGTTAAGACGCCTTAGCGGTAACCCTAATGTCTTAGATCATTTGTTTGAGGCAACAATATCCGAGGCAACCGTTTCGAGGCAACTATGATCTTTTAGATAAGATGACGACCTCTAAAACGACCTATACTCAATGACCGTGTACGAAGGCAACCAAGTGGGGTGTACCCTAGGAGTGCGCATGTGCGAATGTGTTATTTTATGTTATTTTTATCTTTACACATGTTAAGGGTGATCTAATTTGATTTTAGTTTAAGCATTCATTCTTGTCATGAAACCCTATTATCAAACATCTAACAGTTGTAATTTGTAGAAATTAAAGGTGCAGAAATTAAATTACAAGGCGTCGGGTATTTACATCGCCAAAAGCAACCCTTTGAAAATAAAATAAAGAGATAAAATAAATAAATGTCATATTTAACTATCACAAACCGGAAGCAGATACATTAATTGGATAAAGCCAAATAAAGTGCGACACAAAATTATATCAAATGTGGGATTAGGGTTTTGACCCTTTTGATTAAAGAAAATGCTTTTTTTGTTGTTTTTTATTTAAGAAAATAAATTAAATCCTAAATTAAATACTAAATTAGAAATTAAATAAATTAATTAATGAAAAATAAATTAATGACATATTTTTGAAGTTTTTGTTAATTTAAGAAAGAAAATAAAATAATTAAATTAGTAGTTAAAACCTAATTAGTTCTAATTAATTTTATTTATTTACAAAACAAATTAAAGTTGTTCTAGAATTAAACCTAGTTAATTAGTTAGTATTTATTAATAAAAAATAAAAGTTCTAAAATTTTATTGGATAAAATTAAGTATTTTTTTGATTTTTTGATAAAAAGAAAATTAGTTATTGGTTAGTAAATTAATTAAATAAAAATAATAATTAAATTAAATAAACAATTAAATAAAATATGAGAGAATTAGAAATTGGGCCTGATTCATTGGAGGTGTCAAAAGCAATTTGTTGGCCCAACTGATGCTGGTCCATTTGGACTTTTTGGGATCCCATGCACGCGCGTTGACTGTCTTTATGGTGCTCTTTCAATATTTGACTATCAGATATGGCCACCTGGCCATCAGGCATGCTGAGGAGTGAGGCGCATGGTAGACTGTGGACTTGTGTGCCCACTAGATCTCCTGAAAAATAAGAAGAAAATGCAAGTTGCTGGAGGCAGGGATCGAACCCCTGGCCTCTAGCCTTTGGAACCTTGAACGCTGATGTGGCTGCCACTGGAGCGCGTTGTTGTTTTTGTTATAATAATACAAATGAAATATAATATATAAAACAAAGTCCATTGCCAGAAAATAAAAATAAAAACGCGCGTGTAATTTGAACAAGCCTATGGATGGATGCGACGACTGCTTCTTCTTCCTCTCTCCGTGGCAAAAAAACAATACACCTATACCAACGGACAAAAGTCCGTCACTACAAGTTTGTTCATCCCCAAAATTATGTACAGGCCATGAAAACAGATTCTAAGAGCATGGTTGTGTTCGTCTCAAACTCCTGGATGCAACCATGCCCATATCTGGGGCCAATTATCCCTGAAACAAGTAACCCAAAAAACAAGAACAAAACCCTAATAATGGTGGATCTTGCTACATGTCAGATAAACAAAATCAAATGATGCCAAAAGCTTGTAAATGATGTGGTGATCACAAATATGCAATTAGTTTTTCTTATAGAGGCAAGAATAATACAAATCAAAATCAAGAATGGGGCAGATCCGTGAGGGACTTACATCGCACTAGGAAGCTTGAAAACGCGTGGTTTGGATTTGTTTAGCTTCTGGAGATGGCCAGAAAACGATTGAGATATTGTCAAGCCCTAAAACGACCTCTAACCTTGATTTCGATCTCCCACTTTTTTGTGTTTTTGCCAATTTTTGTTCTGCCTCTAGAACTGCTCTCTAACCCTTATTCTTGTGTCTCTCGCCTCCTTATGTATTGTACAATACATTAGGTATGCATTTGCTGTCCAAATCTCTCTCCATAAAGGACTTCAAATTTCATTTGATTCTTCTTTCAAAGCTTTCCAAATTGGATCCAAATCATATCTTTTTGTACACTTATGCCTTGATACGAGTTTGGAAGGATGCAAGTTGTCTATTGAAACCTGAAATGATTACAAGATCTTTAGTTTTCAATATGATATGGACACATGGCCAAGGCTAGAGCACGTGGGCAATAATGAAAACTCAAAACAAGTGAAAAAGAATGGGCCCATTTGGAAAAAAATTGAAGTTTTGGGGATAGTTGACTTTTGGCAATTTTGCAAAAAAGTCCAACTTCAACAATGCATAACTTATTCAATTTTGAACTTTTGGAGGTGTTCTGGGACTTTTTAGAAAGCTTGAGATGCCCTATAATCAACCCTTTTGGTCTCATCTCAATTTGATATTCCATGCTCAAGTTAGAAGCTTTGGCACAAAAGGTGTTTTGGTTGACTTTCAAAAATGACCTATAATGTCAAAATTCATAACTTCTTGTGAGTGCATATTTTGATCTTGGGGTATGAATATGGATTTTAGGGACTTTCATCCTCTTAAAAATGAGCTTTGAATGGGTAATTTCTCATAAAGTATGAGAAAGTTATGCTTGGTCAAAGTTGAGTTGGCTTTTCCTACAAAACCCTAATTTAGCCACTTTTGAATCATGATGAATTTTGAGAAATCCTTGATGAATCATGATCAATCATTGATCAAATGATGAAATATCCTTTAAAATGAGAATTTTCACAAAAAATCTTGAAGTTTGACTATATTTGGGTCACAGTTGACTTTTGCCCTAGCACAGTCGATTTTTGGACCTTTGAGCAGTTGACTGAGCAAACTTCCTCTGCAAGGCTTGAAACGTGACATGGATGATCTTGAGAACATATTAGGACATTGGGGAGCACTTGAGGTCATTTGGACTCAAGGATCGTGATGCAACATAAAATCCTAATTTGGGGTAGGCTGCCTTAGGAGAGAGCTTGTCTGACCAACTCTTGAGCAACCTTGAGCAACTTGGAGATCTTTCTTGCAATGTTTTGAGAAATATGGGAGGGAAAATTTTGGGGTACAACAATTGGAAACATTGCGGGAACCAGCAAAATAACTCGAAGTGGAAGAGTATTCTCCCCTGAGATTTCTCCTCCGAAAACTGTTACCGGTCCTGTGATCATCCCTGCTTTTGTTCCCACTACTATAATTCTCGTGGTTACCGCTGCTGATACTCCTACCACCGTGTCGACCGAGACTCGGGTCAAAGGCATTTTGGTTGAGCCTGTCCGGATGAAGGCGCAATCAATATTTATCTCAGAAGCCTCCAAATAGGAGATGGAAGAAATTTTGAAAATTATAAAGAGAAGCGACTACAACATAGTCGAATAACTAGGGATAACTCTGTCAAAGATTTCTATGTTAGCTTTACTGTTGTTCTCTAAGGCTCATGCGAAGGCCTTGGTGAAATTTCTTAAAATTGTCCAGGTGCCACAGGAAACCTCTGCTGACCAATTCCATGACTGTGTGGCCAGATTGAATGCTGATAATGGTTTAGGCTTTTCTGATGCTGACCTGACACCTAGAGGGAGGAAACACAATGAGGCGTTGCATGTCTCTATCGAATGCAGGGGCACAACTTTGGCCCATGTCCTGGTTGATACTAGTTCATCTTAGAATGTGTTGCCTAAGAAGGATCTTAATAGAATTGACTGTGAAGGTTTGAACTTAAAAACCAGCAACATAGTGGTAAGGGCCTTCGACGGTTAAAAAAGAATGGTTCATGGGGAGGTGGACATCCACATTAAAGTTAGAACTCAAACCTTTGATTCAACTTTCTACGTTATGGACATTCTCCCTTCCTATTCCTGTTGATTGGGCCGACCATGGATTCTTGACGTTGGTGATGTCACCTCTACATTACATCAGATGCTGAAATACCCAACCAAGGGAAAAATCATTACTGTCCATGGAGAGGAGGAATATATGGTCAGTAACTTGAACTACTTCAGATACGTGGAAATGGATGGTGAATTCATCAAAACTCAGTGTCAGCATTTCGAGGAAGTCCCACAAACAGTGGCAGCTACCAAGACTGTTTCCCAAGTCTTGAATATTGCAAGACTTCCGCTAAAGATGTCTTCTCTAAAAGATGCCAAGGAAGTGGTTGAAGAAGGTGGGTGTACTACTTGGGGCCAACTCCCAGATATCCCTTACAAATCTGAAAAATTTGGTTTGGGTTTCACTTCAGGAGCCCAAAAAGCTGTTCGTCGTGCTTGTGCCAGGGGACCACCTTTGCGGATCAGCAACCATGGAGTCAACATAGTGGAGGATAGTGATGACAGTTGTGACCTGGAGGAATGGATTTTCCCAACTATCGACAGAGGACTCACCAACTGGGAAGCCAAAGAATTTGTCCTAATTACTTTTATCCAACAGTAATTATCTTTAAATATTTGTCGGACTTCTAATAATTAAACAATTCAGACTTTTAAAACCTTGTGTCTTACCCGAGACACAATGATCCATTTGTAAGGGTTGTTGCTTCATTTTCATATGTCATCAATGAATCATGGAAGTTTTTGCATGCAAACTTTGTGCTCTTTGTCTTTCTTTTTCTACATTTTTATTTCTTTCAAAAAATAGCTATGCTCTTACACACACTCACATATCAAAATGCAAATCTACATCCACTCAGGATCCGATGGGTAAAAATTCTGCTATGGCCTATTGTGACTTTTAAAGTCTAATCTACCAAGCCGAAGACGAAGGTGAGGAAGATTGTGAAGTGCCATGGGAACTAGACAGTTTACTACAATAGGAAGAAAGGACCATACAGCCCCACGAAGAACCAGTGGACACAGTTAATTTAGGTACCGAAGAGGACAAGAAAGAAGTAAAGGTAGGAGCCAATCTGGAACATAGTGTCAAGAAGTGTTTAACTCAGTTACTACATGACTATGTTGAGGTCTTTTCTTGGTCATACGAAGACATGCAAGGACTTGACGCTGATATCGTGGTCCATCGTCTACCGACAAAAGAAGACTGCCCTCCGGTAAAACAGAAATTCCGTCGCATGTGGCCAGACATGTTAGAGAAGATCAAGACTGAAGTCATGAAACAATTCAACACCGGATTCTTAGCCATCACCTCATATCCATAATGGGTTGCCAATGTTGTTCTAGTGCCTAAAAAGGACAACAAAGTACACATGTGTGTGGATTATCGAGATTTGAATAGGGAAAACCCTAAGGATGATTTCCCACTTCCCCAAATTGATATTCTGATTGACAATACCGCACAACATAAAGTGTTCTCATTTATGGATGGTTTCTCAGGCTACAATCAAATCAAAATGGCACCTGAGGACATGGAGAAAACGACCTTCGTCACACAGTGGGGCAGTTTCTGTTACAAGGTTATGCCATTTGGGTTGAAGAACGCTGGGGCAACTTATCAGCATGCCATGGTAGCTCTATTTCACAAAATGATCCATCATGAAATAGAGGTCTATGTGGAGGACATGATAGCCAGATCTCAAACTGAAGAGGAACATCTTGACCATTTGCAGAAACTGTTTGAAAGGCTAAAGACATACAAGCTAAGGTTGAACCCTAATAAATTCACATTTGGGGTGAGGTCCGGTAAACTCCTAGGCTTCATCGTCAGCACTAAAGGTATCCAAGTGGACCCTACCAAGGTGAAAGAAATACAAGAAATTCTTGGTCCTCGCACCGATAAGGAAGTCAGAGGATTCTTAGGACGACTTAACTACATCGCCGGATTCATTTCTCACTTAACCGCTACTTGTGAACAAATCTTCAAATTACTAAAGAAATATTAAGTAGTCAAATGGAATGATGAATGCCAAGCTGCCTTTGACAAGATCAAGGAGTACCTACAAGAGGCTCCTGTTTTGATTCCTCCAGTCGAGGGAAGACCTTTAATCATGTATCTAACTGTCTTGGAAAATTCAATGGGGTGTGTGTTGGGGCAGCATGACGAGTCTGGCCGAAAAGACCATGCTATTTACTACCTGAGAAAAACGTTTACCTACTGTGAAACATGATATACACTGCTCGATAAAACTTGCTGCGCTCTGGCATGGGTTACTCGCCAGCTGAGACAGTATATGTTGACCCATACTACCTTATTGATATCCAAGATGGATCCAATTAAATACATATTCGAGAAGCCTTCCCTCTTTAGGAGAATAGCAAGATGGTAGATGATCCTGACTGAATACGACATTCAGTACACTACCCAAAAAGCAATAAAGGGCAGTGTGCTAGCCGATCACCTTGCTCATCAAGCTGTGGATGACTATCAATCCATGAAATTTGAGTTCCTAGATGAAGACATCATGGTGGTAAACAATTGTGAAGAACTCATACCATATGATGGACCTGAACAAGGATCCCGATGGACCTTGGTTTTTTACGGAGTCTCCAATGCACTCGGCAATGTCATAGGTGTTGTAATCATATCCCCTGAAGGATTTCATACTCCCTTCACTGCAAGACTTTGTTTCAAGTATACTAATAATAAGGCATAATACAAAGCGTGTATTTTTGGTCTCAAAGCTTCCATAGATTTGGGAATCAAATCCTTAAGTGTCTTTGGAGATTCAGTCTTAGTCATCAGTCATATCAAAGGAGAATGGGACACGAAGCAACCTAACCTCATCCCCTACAAAGAACATGTGTTGACATTAATCCCATATTTTGAGGAAATTACCTTTGAGCATTTTCCACGAGAGGAAAATCAACTAGCAGATGCGCTAGCCACTATGTCCTCCATGTTTAAACTCAAGCGAGGTAACGAGGTTCCCCATATCACCATTGAACGTATGGATAAACCACCTTACTGTCACGAGATCAATACTGAAGAAGTAGTGGATAAGCCTTGGTTCCATGAAGTTAAGAGGTATCTCGAGGTCCAAGAGTATTAGGAAGGAGCTTCAGTCAATGATAAGAAGTTCTTGAGAAGATTCTCTGCTAAGTTCTTCCTCAGTAATGACATTCTTTACAAGCGCAACCACGAATCTGTTTTGCTTCATTGCATAGACAAGGTTGAGGAAGAAAAGATCATGGTTGATCTACATGAAGGCCCTTTTGCACCCACTCTAGTGGGAATACGATGGCTAAAAAGATCCTACGGGAAGGGTATTACTGGTCTACCATGGAAGCAGATTTCTATCAGCATTCACGAACTTGTCACAAGTGTTAGATCTATGTTGACAAAGTGCATGTGCCTCCAGTTCCTCTAAACGTCCTAACTGCTCCCTGGCCATTCGCGATGTGGGACATCGATATGATTGGATAAATCAAAAATACAACTTCTAATGGGCACCGCTTTATCTTGGTGGCCATTGACTACTTCACGAAATGGGTTGAGGCAGCTTCTTTCGCTCCGGTACCAAGAATGTTGTGGCCCGGTTCATCAAACAGAATCTGATCTGTCGGTACGGTATCCTAGAGAGAATCATCACAGACAATGGTATGGATCTCAAAAATACTATGATCACCGCACTATGCGTGCAATTCAAGATCCAGCACCATAATTCTTCTCCTTAACGACCAAAGATGAATGGCATTGTCGAAGCTGCAAATAATAACATCAAGAAGATCATATAAAAAATGACAGTAACCTACAAAGAATGGCATGGGATGCTACCATTCGCTCTCCATGGTTACTGTACCATGACGCACACATCAACAGGGGAAACTCCCTTCTCCTTGGTATACGGCATGGAAGTTGTTCTACCAATTGAAGTCCAAATACCTTCTCTGAGAATCATAAAGGATGCAGGGCTGAATGAAGATGATTGGATCCAAATTCGGTTTGACCAGCTGAACTTAATTGATGAGAAGAGGCTTATGGCTGTCTGCCACGGCCAGATGTACCAAAAATGTATGATCAAAGCTTTTAACAAGAAGGTCAGACGTCGGGTATATCAGGTTGGTGATTTGGTAATTATGATCGGTGGATCTGGAACTGACTGTTTAACGCTGGTTTGCGAAATGTCGCGGAAGCAAGAGTCGCCACCGTCTTTTATTTTCTCCAAATGGAAAGGACAAAAGCACAGAAAAATTCCTTATAGAGATTGCTCTCGGTTCGGGAGGTAGATTATAGAAAGGGAAGGTGTTAGCACCCTTTCTATCCATGGTTATCCATGGGCTCTTAGATACTTGCTCATTTGTGTTTTCAAAAATGGTTTGTTTGCTTTTCAATTGTGGGTTTTAAAAAAGTTTCTTTGAAAATTCCAGTTCGACTCTTGTATCGGTCCTCAAGAGTGTTTGAAAAATTGCTTTCGAAAGCTTTTTGAAAATGTGTTGGTGTGAAAAGTATTTTTGATTTGTTTTGTTTTGAATTAGAGCAAGTATCCACGAGTCGTCTACCTACCCTAAGGAATTCGTCTGTGTAAATGTCCTTTAAAGTAGTGCCATCCCACCATTGAGAGGTAGGTAGCACCACCGTTGGAGGTATTCGGGTCAATTCGAGGTTCGGGACATGGTGATCACCAGAGCAATAGGAAGACACCTTAGAAGCTACCCTCATGCCAGGTTCCCGGATCATGAGGACTTACTAAGACATCCTCTACTCGACGATCACCTTTCGAAGGGCAAGGCAACAGTGAGGCGTACCCTAGGGGTGGTGTGTGATTTGTGTGTCGTTTTCATTTATTTTTGTCTTTTGTCAAAGTGATCTAAGCGTTTGTTTTTATTTTAGGCCATTCATTCTTGCATGCATTTAACAGTTAAAAATTGCGAGAAAGATAAAATTCTAAACTATTACAAAGGCGCGGGTCCACATCGCCAAAATAAATCCAGGACCCGATTTGACAGAAAATAAATAAATAAAGTAAAGTGCGAAAGATAAATATTTACATGGCTTTGGGAGAGGTACATAAATAATTAAAAGAAACGAGATAAATGTGCGAATATGAATTAAAATAGGAAACGAGGGCGTTGGACCCTTTAATGAAATTAAATTAAATGATTATTAAATTAATGAAATTAAAAAGAAAAAGAAATTATTTTTTTGAGATTTTTTGCATTTATGATTTTTATGAGAATTAAATGAAAAGAATATTAACCCTAATTCTAGTTTTTTATTTATTAAGAAAAAAAGTATTTAAAGTTAAACCTAGATTAATCTAATTATTTACATGCAACTTTGATTTATGAAAATAAATAATACTTAGTTATTAATAATGGTGAAAAAAGAATAAAAGTAATTAAAATAATTAAACCTAATTTCTAAAAATTTCTAAGTTAATTAAGAAAATGCTTGAATTAAACCTAATTTAATAGCTACAATTAACGAATAATATTCATTTACAAAAAATATATTAATTAAATAAAATACTTATTTTTTTGTCTTTTTCTGATTTTATATTGTTTTTTATATTTTTTATGAAAATATTAAATTAAAGGAATTAATTAAAAACAATAATTGAAATAAATAAAAGAATAAAAAAAATATAAAAGATTGCAAACCTAGGGGGGGGGTCTGTCCCCAAATGAGAGGTATGATCCAGTATTTCAGGCCCATTAACTTCTGGCCTGATTGACTTTTCTGCTAGCGTACATGGGTGTTGACTGAGGTTCACCATGGTCTTCAGATCTGGTCCCTTGGATTGGTATTATTGGCCAAGTGGCAAGCTGGATTTGAGCATGTATGATGGCCTTCAAGGGGGAACGCTGCATAGGATAATGTTAATAAAAATATTATGGAGAGGGATGGGGACCTGGGGTTCGAACCCAGGTCCTGATGATTACCAACCAAGTGCTTTACCAACTGCTCCGCTTTGTCTCTTTGTATAACATATAACTAATAAACATAATAAAATAAAGCAAATGTTAGTGGATAAATTCAGCGCGAAATTCAAATAACCCAATTACTGCAGGACACCTCATCATCTTCTTCTTCGTTGTGTTTTTTCCTGAAAATACAAAAGGGTTAGCGGGGGTTTTGAACCTCCCCAAAATATGCAGCTTTTGATAATAGCGATTAAGCCATGGTAGCACATAAATTAGGCGCGAGGGTTGATTTGTTTTCGTCCAAGCACGTTGAATTCATTCATGGCATTATGGTGTTCTAATTTTATGGCTTTTAGAAACGCCCAATTTGGAACTCAAGGAACCCTAGCCTGCATCAATGGTGGAATCGTGTATAGCACATGAAAACTTAATTGAATTATGTAGTTAGCTTCAGAATTAGTCAAGGAACATAAATCAAACATAAAAAATTACTAAAGATGCATGAATCGAGATGCAAGAATGTAAAAAATTTTCTGTACAGGACACCATCGTTCTAACGTTTCTTGGTGTTAGGATAGATGGTTTTGATTTGAAAACCTTCCTTGAAGCCTCAGGAAGGTGATGGAACAAGTCTTTTTGCTTGAATCGACCTGCAACCTAGTTTTCAGTTTCCAATTTTTTTGGTAAAAACTCAAGTTTCTCTATGCTTTTCTGGCGCAGCTGGGAGATCCTGAGGAGTAGGGTTAGCATATGTATATATGTGTGAGTGATTTAGGTCAAAGAAAACAAATCAAAACCTTTGCATTCATGATTTTCAAGATTTGATTCTTAAGGATCTTTTCAAATATTTTTTCATGAAGAACCATCACAATTTGCACCAATTCTTTCCCCTTTTGATAGGCACGAAATCTCTAGTGAATCATGAGTCATTGTCTTGCACAAAAAGATTTAAAACACTAGGTTTAGTATTTTTCACCTATTTATTTTAATTAAATGAATTATTAATAATTAAAAATCCAAATAAATAAATAAAAATGATAAAAAACTTCCCTTTGGGCCAAATGGTAGTGCACATGCCTTGGATGATGAATTGTGGAAGAAAAAGAGGCCCATTAGCATTTTTAGGTCATTTGAAGCAATGTTGACTTTTCAAAATATCCAAAAATTTCCCATCTTCCACAAGGCACAACTTTCTCAATTTTTAAGCTTTGCTCATGTTCTTGGACATTTTGGAAAGGACTTTGAGTCCTCTAACCAATTTCTTTGATCCCATGTCATTTTTATTTACCAATCTCAAGTTATGGCCTTTGACTTAAAGTCCCTTTTTGTTGACTTTTGAAAATGACCTATAATGTTGAAATTGATAACTTTTTGTGAGAGCATTTCTTGGATTTGAAGTATGAAGAGGAGTTGTAGGAAATGTCTTTATCTTAAAAATGAGCTTTGGATGGAATTTTTCTGATAATCCATGTGAAAGTTATGCCTTGGTCAAGTTACAATTGACTTTTTCAACTGTCCAAATATGGAAACTTTTGCATCTTGAGACTTTTTGAGCCAAGCTTTGAGAATCATGATCAAGCATTGATCAAATGATGTTTGTGGCTTCAAAATGAGATATTGACCAAAAATTTGAACTTTTGACTGTCAAATGACCATTTTGCCCCTACAGTTGACTGTAGTGCAATTAGGGTTTTTGACTGTGCAATTTTGTGCTATAAGTCTTGAAACTTGTTATGGGGATGCTTGACCATGTTTATAAGCATGTGGGACTTGATTGGGTCCTTGGAAATTTCATTTTCTTTGTCAGAACCAAAACCCTAATTTTGACTGTTAGGAGGCCCTTGAACTGTGCAACCCTTGGGGAGATTTTGAAGCTTTGACTTGGAAAATTTTGAAGAATATGGGAGGGCAAATTTTGGGGTTATAGATGCCATTTAAAGATTAATGGATAGGATGATGGGCTTATAGAAGCCATGCTAAGAGATGATGGAAGGTGGATGGGCTTATAGATGCCATCTGGATGTCGATCGCGTAAGAGATTCCTTAGCGAGAACCTGCGTACCTGCAAAAGAGAAAAAAATGATTACCTGGCCTGTTACAGGAGCTGGTCTTCAAATTCTTTGTATAGATGTGTCCTGACTGGTTACAGGAGCTGGATCTGGAGCTTCAAAAGGTGATGAATGAACCAGGGATGGTTACTACCTCAACAGGAATGGTGAGACAACCTTGGATGACTTCAACCTCAACAGTATCGCTGAGAGAATCTGGGGACGATTACTACCTCCGCAGTATCGGGGAGAGAACCATAGGCGATTACAACCTCAACAGCAATCATTGAGAGAATCTTGGACGGCTTCAACTTCAACAGCAATCGTTGAGCGAATCTTGAGATGATTACTACCTCCGCAGTATCGGGGAGAGAACCATAGGCGACTACAACCTCAATAGCAATCATTGAGAGAATCTTGGACGGCTTCAACTTCAACAACAATCGTTGAGCGAATCTTGAGATGATTACTACCTCCGCAGTATCGGGGAGAGAACCATAGGCGACTACAACCTCAATAGCAATCATTGAGAGAATCTTGGACGAATTCAACTTCAACAGCAATCGTTGAGCGAATCTTGAGATGATTACTACCTCCGCAGTATCGGGGAGAGAACCATAGGCGACTACAACCTCAACAGCAATCATTGAGAGAATCTTGGACGACTTCAACTTCAACAACAATTGTTGAGCGAATCTTGAGATGATTACTACCTCCGCAGTATCGGGGAGAGAACCATAGGCGACTACAACCTCAATAGCAATCATTGAGAGAATCTTGGAAGAATTCAACTTCAACAGCAATCGTTGAGCGAATCTTGAGATGATTACTACCTCCGCAGTATCGGGGAGAGAACCATAGGCGACTACAACCTCAACAGCAATCATTGAGAGAATCATGGACGACTTCAACTTCAACAGCAATCGTTGAGCGAATCTTGAGATGATTACTACCTCCGCAGTATCGGGGAGAGAACCATAGGCGACTACAACCTCAACAGAAATCATTGAGAGAATCTTGGGCGACTTCGACTTCAACAGCAATCGTTGAGCGAATCTTGAGATGATTACTACCTCCGCAGTATCGGGGAGAGAACCACAGGCGACTACAACCTCAACAGCAATCATTGAGAGAATCTTGGATAACTTCAACCTCAACAGCAAACGTTGAGAGAATCTTGGGATGATTACTACCTCCGCAGTATCGGGGAGAGAACCATGGGCGACTACAACCTCAACAGCAATCATTGAGAGAATCTTGGATAACTTCTACTGAGTCTTTATCAGGAAAATCTGTTTGGGGTCGATTTAACTGGACTAGAGAAGGCCTTGGACTGGATAAGAAACAGAAAATCTTAGGGTCGATTAACTGAACCGGTCTAGGTCTTGAAATGTCTTCAACTGGGTAAGAAACAGGGAGATCTTAGGGTCGATCTGACTGAACCAGAGAAGGCCTTTGACTGGATAAGAAACAGAGAAATCTTTGGAGTCGATTTAACTGAACCGGTCTAGGTCTTGAGATATCGTTGAAAATTTAACTGGATCTTTCCTGAAAGGTAAAGGTCAGTCATATGCAATGCATGATATCAAGCAATGATGTTCTTAACATAAATGAGATTTGTAAGATATGATGCGTATATGCATGCTATAATGTATGGAAGTGCGATGTTTATGAATATGTGTTTTTCGTCTAGGAAAATAAATCCTTGACGGGTGCCGGGAAGTCACTCCTGGGCTGACGTTGAAGAATAGATTTTGCTTCTGCTGGGTGATAGTTGCAAGAATACCGGTAGGAGAAGATCACTCCGTTGGGGGAATAAGCTTGGCAAATGGATTACTCTGCGAGGAGAAAAGTACTCTAACGATCTTGCTGGGAAGCAATACTCTGTGGGGAGGGAGATACTTTGCTGAGTTGTTGATAATAACTTGCTGGGGATACCCTTGTTGTGTTGGAAGTGTTGATAGACTTCGCTGGGGATAAGAAGACTCCGTCGAGGACTCTCTTTCCGTGGCTTTTGGCTGAGGATAACCTAGTTATATCCTGGTAAGGAAATAACTCTTTGAATAAAGCCGGGAGACGCGTTCGTGCTCTACGAGGATAAGCTTCCAGAATCTACTGGGGATAAGCTTACTGCTGGGGAGATGAATTCCAATTTTCCTGGGGAACTAAATTGGACTCTCCTGGGGAAGTTTCTGAGATGTATTGGGAAGTGGCCCTGCTGAATGCCTGGTATGCCGCCGGGGAACGATCTTTAGACCAAGACTACCGGGGATACTTGTTAAGAATGTATATATGCTGCTGGGGAATGTTGAGCTCTGCGGGAGGATACTCAACTTCCTTAAGGTTGATAATAGCTTTGCTTGGGGGAGAGTGCACTGACTTGCTGGCTCACTCTCTGGGAAATTAAGGTATATTGGTTATGTTCTTCGGCTGAACTTACCTTGGTACCTTGGTGGACAGAACCATTAGACCGTTTGGACGACTCATTACTGCCCCTGTTTCTGAGGTGGGAGAGGAAGACCTGTGAGGTGCTGATAGTTGTTGATGGACAAACCTTCTTCTGGTAGGCAAGTGACAAGATGACAGGACATAGTCGCACGCTTTGATCCCTAACTTTCGCTTGGACCGCCCTTTCGAGTTTTCAGTCCACCGGGATACCCATTTTTGACCAAGCCGCCTTTTCAAGTTTTCGACTTGCCGGGTATACATATTTTTTCATTTCATCCCTTACTTTGCCCGAACCTTTTTGGTTCGTCGGGAAGCCCTTAGTTTTGCCTAGGTATGTCAACCTAGCGGGTCTTTGATTGTGCGTAGTATTTTTTTTGACTATGTCCACGCTCTTGGAATGTAGGGAGTTGCCCCTGTTAGGAGTGTTTTATCATGCCACCAGAAGATGTTTAATCAGGCAAGATTCGTTGCTGGAGTGCCCCAAGTGACCCAAGCGGAGATTTGCCCCAGGCTATTTGGCCTTTGAGAGATTCTCTGAATCTTGATTGGACAGCCCCAGATGATGGACCATGATCATGCCATGCCCCTTGATTGGAGATGCTTCTGTTCACCAGATATTCGTCGTGCGAATTTCTATGCTGTTCAAACAAAAAGTCAAATGCAAACAAAGTTATGTCAAAAATGCAAAGCTTATGTCTGTCTTGAAGATTTTGAAAATGCATTCTTTTTCATAAAACAATTGAATGTTTGTAAAACGTGATGTCAACTCCGTATTTACCGTAGGCCTTAAGGAGTCAGGATACCCTTCGTAACAGTATGCTTTCGAACTAACCCATGCTTCAGCTAGGACTTTTAAGGGTTATAACGTGGCCTGGTTCACGGTTTAAGAAACAAAGGATAAAGGCTCAAATTTATCTGTACCCACCCGCTCTTCGTGATGTTCTTCAAACCTAAACTCAGTTGATCATACGTTAGACCTTGTTTGAGTCTTTGCTCTGATTTTCCGGTGATGGTTCAGATATTGATGATTTATTTGGAATAGGCAGTCATTTCCTTTTTGTTGAGGGTTTATAAGACCTCTTTCTTTTTAATTTTGTTATCCCTGTTTTTTGCCTGAATTGTTTCCTTTTTTGGAATTACAGTCAGCGGGATGCCCCAGTTTTGTAAGTCTCCTTCATGGGTTTTGACTTAATGGGTTTTTTTTTATTTTTTTGAGATAATGACTGCCTTTCTTTACGATTATTCAGAACCATCACTGTTTTTCTTCGTTTTGTAAGGACCTCTTTGGTGCCATTCGTTATGCACTTGGATCAACTGAGAGACTACCCTGCCCCAGGTTATGATTAAGGGTTTTAAATTTCGAAAAGAAAAACTCCTACTTCTTTGGCTCAGACGGGTTGACGAGGGATTATCTTCCTTATAACTCCAGTGTTTAGGGATTGAAACAATGCCTGTACCTCATAAGCGGGGTCTGTTCAAAAGCATACTGTAAAGATTGTGGTATCGTTTTCGTCATCCTCCCTCAAGAGGCTTAGAATTATTAATTAAGAGTTTATCATCAGAAAAAATATGAAAATAATTTGCATTTAGTGAATACGAATATATTGTTTCAAAATAGACATACGCGATGCATTAATGAAATAACAACGTTTGATATGAATGGAATGTTTGAACAATCAAAAGAAAATTACATCTTGAAAGATTCTAATGAACAAAAATTTCCCAATCCTAGCCATGTTTTGACAAGGGAGCAATGATCACATTGGGAGTCTCGGCGGGCTCGAACTCGATCTCTTTAGCATCGATCATATTCCGAATCTTGTACTTTAGTGCCCAACAGTCCTCAGTATCGTGCCCCGGGCTACCAGAATGGCAAGCGCACCTTGCTTCTGGGTTGTAGTTTGGAGAGGAAGTCTTTGGATTTGCAGGAGGGTTGATCACCGTAATCAGGTTCATCCTTAACATGTGCTGCAAAGCTCGTGACCATGACATGTTGATGTAGGTGAATTGTCTCTTAGGCTCGTCCGACCTGTTCTGATCAACCCGCTGTTCTTGGCGAGGTCGTTGTTGGCCCTGAGAAGTAGTAGCAACTCGGAGAGGTCTATTCATTGGACCCGACTTTTTCCTTCTTGGAAGCTGTTCCATGACCTGGTCCCTGATTTGGGTTGGTTGCTTCATGCCTTGAGGAAGCTGGCTGATCATGGCTCTCAGCTCTCCTTGCTCCTGAGCTAAACCTTGAATGAGGGCCCTTTGCCCTAGCATCTGGGTTTTCAATGTGTCTACCTCAGCTTGTAGACGTTTCAGCTGTTCGTCCTTGTCATCCTCAGGACTCTTTCTGATCAGATTCCCCATGAGGAGTGTCCTCAACTCTTCCTGCCCCTTGGATAGGCCTAGGAAGATTTCCCTGAACTGAGTCTCTTGAGCGTGAAGGTCCTGGTTATCTTGTTGTGAAGCCATTGCTGAAATAAACAGCGAGAAAGGTAAGTGACCTGCAACAAGGATACCTGTTATGCAATGATGAGTATGACATGCATGTAATGTTTTCAAGGGCCTCGCGGGGTAAACAAGAAAATTTGTTAAGAATTGGGATCTGATAGCTTGATTGAGGGAACTTCATGTTTGCTGAGAGTCCTTCTTCAAGAGTCAAAAGCTCACCATATCCAGTGGGTCATAGCCCCTGACAACTTTGTCTAGAGGAAAATAACTCCTCTTTGCCCCTTGTTGGGATAGTTGATTCATCATGACCTGCATCACAAGCCCTTGAGATCCTTGAAATGGATTAGGATGTATGCAATGGTATGATGTTATGGTATGCATGGGGTAATGTGAGTAACCCTGTTATGAGTCCCAATTAAGGACTGCAAACCGAAACCTGCAAGAAACTCAAGTAAAACCTGTCATGAGTCCCAGTTAAGGACCATAAACAAATCCTGCAAGAAACTTAGTAAACCTTGTCATGAGTCCCAATTAAGGACTATAAACAAGACCTGCAAGAAAGTTAGTAAGCCTTGTCATGGGTCCCGATTAAGGACTAAAACAAAACCTACAAGTAGTTCATGTGTCAGACAAAACATGCAAGTAGGCAAGTACGAAGGCACACAAGTCACACAAGAGAAGCCCTTAGAGTTTAGGCCATCATGGGGTCTAGGTACTACCCTCTTTCAGTTTGTTGGTTCATGCCTGTCCTATCAAAGTAACCGGGTTCTTAGAGGATCCCAATATCATTGACTACCCTCAATCGGTCATAACTCCAGCATCGCAATCTTTTCTTGCGGCCAGAACCATCACGAGAGTTTAGCCTCAATGGGCGTAGCATACTGCTACTGTTCTAATGGCCAAGTTGTGTCATTTAAGGTTCTAAGGTTGTTGGTGCTTAATGACTCCTCAGAAGACCCATATTCTCCTCGTTGTAACACAAGGGATATCGGTACAGACCAAGGTGCCACACCAACGTAGCCACTGTTTCACCCGTGTCGGTCTACGCCGGACAGGTCCCTCACAGCTTATGCTACCTAAACAGGGTATCCCCAGATCCGGGTTAGGATCTATGTAACTCCCATGCAACCCACAAATTTAAAGCAGACAAGTCAATACAATTGAAAACACAGTTATGAACTAACCCTAAGGTACACCTCACTTTAAGTTTAATTCCCCAGCAGAGTCGCCAGTTCTGTGATCGGTGGATCTGGAACTGACTGTTTAACGCTGGTTCGCGAAATGTCTCGGAAACAAGAGTCGCCACCGTCTTTTATTTTCTCCAAATGGAAAGGACAAAAGCACAGAAAAATTCCTTATAGAGATTGCTCTCGGTTCGGGAGGTAGATTACAGAAAGGGAAGGTGTTAGCACCCTTTCTATCCATGGTTATCCATGGGCTCTTAGATACTTGCTCATTTGTGTTTTCAAAAATGGTTTGTTTGCTTTTCAATTGTGGGTTTTAAAAGAGTTTCTTTGAAAATTCCAGTTCGACTCTTGTATCGGTCCTCAAGAGTGTTTGAAAAATTGCTTTCGAAAGCTTTTTGAAAATGTGTTGGTGTGAAAAGTATTTTTGATTTGTTTTGTTTTGAATTAGAGCAAGTATCCACGAGTCGTCTACCTACCCTAAGGAATTCGTCTGTGTAAATGTCCTTTAAAGTAGTGCCATCCCACCATTGAGAGGTAGGTAGCACCACCGTTGGAGGTATTCGGGTCAATTCGAGGTTCGGGACATGGTGATCACCAGAGCAATAGGAAGCACCTTAGAAGCTACCCTCATGCCAGGTTCCCAGATCATGAGGACTTACTAAGACATCCTCTACTCGACGATCACCTTTCGAAGGGCAAGGCAACAGTGAGGCGTACCCTAGGGGTGGTGTGTGATTTGTGTGTCGTTTTCATTTATTTTTGTCTTTTGTCAAAGTGATCTAAGCGTTTGTTTTTATTTTAGGCCATTCATTCTTGCATGCATTTAACAGTTAAAAATTGCGAGAAAGATAAAATTCTAAACTATTACAAAGGCGCGGGTCCACATCGCCAAAATAAATCCAGGACCCGATTTGACAGAAAATAAATAAATAAAGTAAAGTGAGAAAGATAAATATTTACATGGCTTTGGGAGAGGTACATAAATAATTAAAAGAAACGAGATAAATGTGCGAATATGAATTAAAATAGGAAACGAGGGCGTTGGACCCTTTAATGAAATTAAATTAAATGATTATTAAATTAATGAAATTAAAAAGAAAAAGAAATTATGTTTTTGAGATTTTTTGCAATTATGATTTTTATGAGAATTAAATGAAAAGAATATTAACCCTAATTCTAGTTTTCTATTTATTAAGAAAAAAAAGTATTTAAAGTTAAACCTAGATTAATCTAATTATTTACATGCAACTTTGATTTATGAAAATAAATAATACTTAGTTATTAATAATGGTGAAAAAAGAATAAAAGTAATTAAAATAATTAAACCTAATTTCTACGAATTTCTAAGTTAATTAAGAAATTGCTTGAATTAAACCTAATTTAATAGCTACAATTAACGAATAATATTCATTTACAAAAAATATATTAATTAAATAAAATACTTATTTTTTTGTCTTTTTCTGATTTTATATTGTTTTTTATATTTTTTATGAAAATATTAAATTAAAGGAATTAATTAAAAACAATAATTGAAATAAATAAAAGAATAAAAAAAATATAAAAGATTGCAAACCTAGGGGGGGGTCTGTCCCCAAATGAGAGGTATGATCCAGTATTTCAGGCCCATTAACTTCTGGCCTGATTGACTTTTCTGCTAGCGTACATGGGTGTTGACTGAGGTTCACCATGGTCTTCAGATCTGGTCCCTTGGATTGGTATTATTGGCCAAGTGGCAAGCTGGATTTGAGGATGTATGATGGCCTTCAAGGGGGAACGCTGCATAGGATAATGTTAATAAAAATATTATGGAGAGGGATGGGGACCTGGGGTTCGAACCCAGGTCCTGATGATTACCAACCAAGTGCTTTACCAACTGCTCCGCTTTGTCTCTTTGTATAACATATAACTAATAAACATAATAAAATAAAGCAAATGTTAGTGGATAAATTCAGCGCGAAATTCAAATAACCCAATTACTGCAGGACACCTCATCATCTTCTTCTTCGTTGTGTTTTTTCCTGAAAATACAAAAGGGTTAGCGGGGGTTTTGAACCCCCCCCAAAATATGCAATTTTTGATAATAGCGATTAAGCCATGGTAGCACATAAATTAGGCGCGAGGGTTGATTTGTTTTCGTCCAAGCACGCTGAATTCATTCATGGCATTATGGTGTTCTAATTTTATGGCTTTTAGAAACGCCCAATTTGGAACTCAAGGAACCCTAGCCTGCATCAATGGTGGAATCGTGTATAGCACATGAAAACTTAATTGAATTATGTAGTTAGCTTCAGAATTAGTCAAGGAACATAAATCAAACATCAAAAATTACTAAAGATGCATGAATCGAGATGCAAGAATGTAAAAAAATTTCTGTACAGGACACCATCGTTCTCACGTTTCTTGGTGTTAGGATAGATGGTTTTGATTTGAAAACCTTCCTTGAAGCCTCAGGAAGGTGATGGAACAAGTATTTTTGCTTGAATCGACCTGCAACCTAGTTTTCAGTTTCCAATTTTTTTGGTAAAAACTCAAGTTTCTCTATGCTTTTCTGGCGCAGCTGGGAGATCCTGAGGAGTAGGGTTAGCATATGTATATATGTGTGAGTGATTTAGGTCAAAGAAAACAAATCAAAACCTTTGCATTCATGATTTTCAAGATTTGATTCTTAAGGATCTTTTCAAATATTTTTTCATGAAGAACCATCACAATTTGCACCAATTCTTTCCCCTTTTGATAGGCACAAAATCTCTAGTGAATCATGAGTCATTGTCTTGCACAAAAAGATTTAAAACACTAGGTTTAGTATTTTTCACCTATTTATTTTAATTAAATGAATTATTAATAATTAAAAATCCAAATAAATAAATAAAAATGATAAAAAACTTCCCTTTGGGCCAAATGGTCGTGCACATACCTTGGATGATGAATTGTGGAAGAAAAAGAGGCCCATTAGCATTTTTAGGTCATTTGAAGCAATGTTGACTTTTCAAAATATCCAAAAATTTCCCAACTTCCACAAGGCACAACTTGCTCAATGTTTAAGCTTTGCTCATGTTCTTGGACATTTTGGATAGATATTTGAGTCCTCTAACCAATGTCTTTGATCCCATGTCATTTTGATTTACCAATCTCAAGTTATGGCCTTTGACTTAAAGTCCCTTTTTGTTGACTTTTGAAAATGACCTATAATGTTGAAATTGATAACTTTTTGTGAGAGCATTTATTGTATTTGAAGTATGAAGAGGAGTTGTAGGAAATGTCTTTATCTTCAAAATGAGCTTTGGATGGAATTTTTCTGATAATCCATGTGAAAGTTATGCCTTGGTCAAGTTACAGTTGACTTTTTCAACTGTCCAAATATGGAAACTTTTGCATCTTGAGACTTTTTGAGCCAAGCTTTGAGAATCATGATCAAGCATTCATCAAATGATGTTTGTGTCTTCAAAATGATATGTTGACCAAAAATTTGAACTTTTGACTGTCAAATGACCATTTTGCCCCTACAGTTGACTGTAGTGCAATTAGGGTTTTTGACTGTGCAATTTTGTGCTGTAAGTCTTGAAACTTGGTATGAGGATGCTTGACCATGTTTATAAGCATGTGGGACTTGATTGGGTCCTTGGAAACTTCATTTTCTTTGTCAGAACCAAAACCCTAATTTTGACTGTTAGGAGGCCCTTGAACTGTGCAACCCTTGGGGAGATTTTGAAGCTTTGACTTGGCAAATTTTGAAGAATATGGGAGGGCAAATTTTGGGGTACAACAGTAATAAAGCATATCATATTGCCACAAGGTGATCCCATGGGAAAATGGACTCCTACATACGAAGGACCATTTGTGATCAAAAGAATATTCTCTGGTAGAGCAATGATCTTAACCACTATGGATGGCGACGACCTTCCACATCCTATGAACACAGACATATTCAAAAGATACTACGCACAAGAGACCCGCTAGGTTGACACACCTAGGCAAAACAAGGGCATCCCGGCGAACCGCAAGGGTTCGTGAAAAAATTAGGGATAAAATATTAAAAAAAATTTGTACACCCGGCAAGCTGAAAACCTAAAAAGGCGGCTTGAGCAAAAAAGGGTATCCCGGTGGACTGAAAACCCGAAAGGGAGGTCTAGGAAAAAGTTAGGGAATTAAAGCGTATGACTATGTCTCGTTGGAGCACCTTACAAACAACCTTTAACATCGACTGACAAATTCAAACGGTTCTAATCAATCCAATCAGCTTCGGATAAGGCAGTAAGTGGACAAGACACTTAGAGACACGGAGGCTATAACATAATGGGAACCCCATGGGATCATTTCACATAGCTATCTTTTCTTTGTACCAATTTTCAGTTTTTACAACGATATTATCTTACTAGAATGCTCGTCTCATTATATAAACATACTTATTCAAGTTAATACAAAGATATTCCTTTGAAAGTGCAAAACTATCTGTTTTTCTTTATTTCTGTGTTTTGTTTACAAAAACGTCCAATGATTTATTTTTGAACATATGCATTTGAACATGACTATTGTTTACAAATGAACAAAAAAGAGGAACAAAAAATAGAAAGACACTCACTAATGGATTTAAGAAATAGGATGATATCTTTAGACTATTCAATAAAATTCCCCACAGGTACTCTTTCCAACAAGAACGGAAATCTGAGACATCCCTCTACAGGATCGCTAACATATCTCCAGTATACAGCTTAATGATATCAAGCTCTCTCACATCCACAGTGGAACAAAACTTCCAGTTACCACTCCTAAGATTCTCCAGTGAAAGTCGCCCAGTTTCTCAAGATTCACCAACAGGATTTCACAAGTAATGCACGACGTTTCTCCTTACACAATGGAGTTTATTTCTCTAAACAAATGAAAGCTCATCAACACTTCAACTTCAAAACATGAAGACTTACACTCCTCATACCCAGCAGTACTCGGGGATTTATTTTCCCCGACTCCAGCAACACCGCGGCATAACAATTAACATGTCCATACATTACATCCATACGTCATAACATTGACATCACAAATACATACGACAAAATCTCATTTATTTTGAGAACATCATTGCACCATGCAGTTCATACATCATGACATTGCATGCAACTAACCTTTCATCTTTTTCAGGAAAGATCAATCAATAGAGAATTATCGTTTTCCAAGGTGATTCTGGCTATCCAAGCTTGAGGAAATGAATGGGGGGTGACCCTCTATTTATATGGAATCAAATGGAATGTCCAAGCGTGTGAAATGATGAAGTTTGGAGGGAAATCGTGTGAAGTTGTAAACAAGAAAAGTGTGACTTCTAATTTGATCAAAACTCATCCAAAACACGCGTTTTATTGTGCTAATTAATTCTGGAAGTTCACTAAACATGTTTAGAGGCAAAAACACATGGAAAACTTGTGATTAGAAGCCAAAACAAAGATTTCAAAATCTGACTTGTGATGAAACTTCAGTTCGAAGTTACGAATTTCAAATTAATGGCATTCTCAGCCCAATGAGTCTTAGGGCATGATTCTTGATTCTTTAGAAAGATGAGGTTAAAAGCTTTGCAATGGGAAAATATTGGGATCAAATGGATGCTTGAGCTGAAAGTTGCATTGAGTCAAAGTTGGAGAAAAAGGGTTGACTTTCCATACTTAGAAATATTTTAAATTTTTCTTCAAAAGTGACGTATAATGTTTTGCATCCAAACATGGCCATCCACTTGGAATTTGCTCTTGACCAAAAAATATGGCATGAAATAGACCTGTTGGATGACATTTTGAAACTTGAACTATTAAAAATCTCCAAAAATTGAGAGATTTATGAATTGTTGAAGTTGGCAAAGAATCATGAAATGACCTATAATCTTTTGTATCCTTAGGGAATCTTCCATCCATTTTATAACTTTGCACATAAAAGAAGGCATAAATTCCACATCCTCAAGATCATTATGGAAAAGAATGGGTTAAAGGTGATAAAAATTGACCAAGTTATGATTATTTGAAGTAACACATGGAAAATTGGGGGTTCATCTGGAGGACTAGTAATCTTTCTTTATCATCAAGATTCTTCCACATGAAAATCCTTGAAACTTTTAAAGTGATTTGTTAATAGACCTTTTAAGAGAAGGATGTCTTGGGAATAACTCAAAAATACCAAAATATGGGCAAGATATACTTCTTTGAAGTTCAAAACACTAGCTCCTTAAATCAAGAGAATGCTTTGAGGAACTTTGACAATTTTGAACAAACTTCTTGTAGCAACACAAAGCCTTTTCCAAGCATGAAAACTCCTCCAATTAACCCCTTGTAATTTTGAATCAAATTTGAGAACCTTGAAATATGGTGAACCAAAATAACCTTTGCATGTAATTTCTTCCAAAACAACTTCAATGGTGAGGTTTGAACTTCTCAAGCTTTATTTCATAGGGTATGGAAATAAACTCATGAACCCATGGATCAACCTACTAAGCCTCATTGCCTTTACCTACATTATTAATAAGTAAGACAACTAACATTACATTTTATTAATTAAAAGGAAAAATCAAGACAAAATATTTGAGATCACAAGAGAAAAACAAGTCAAGGTGCTTGGTGATTCCTCAAAGAGAAAAGCTAAAGATAGGGAGGAGAACCAAAAGCCCTAATGCGATCTTTTTGTGATTGAATAAATATGGTATGATGAAGGGATATCAGGGGGAAAATTTGGGTACAACAACCGCCCTTATTTAAGTTTCTTCTATCCGGAGATACGAAGGTTAAAAATCTTCGTGTCGACGCAATCGAAGATACTTAAATATAAAACAAAACCTATTTTTGGCCCTAAGATGCCATGCAATGATTATGAATATGAGTGCACATGGATAATTCAAAAGGGACCCAAAACACCATTAGGGATGTAAAAAAATAAAGAAACAAGAGAGTAACCTAACTAGGAAAATAAATCAGCGGTGGATCAAAAGACTTGAAGGCGGAGCTACCAACGTTCATTGTAGGTAGAAAGAGTAAATAAATGACAACACTGATGTTCACCGAAGGTGAGATACCAACGTTCACTGAAGGTATAGAGAAAAGAAAAAAATCATCGACGTTCACTGACGATGAACTACCAGCTTTCACTGAAGGTAGAAGGAAAAGAAATATCGTTGAATCGCTGTTCACTGACGATGAACTACCAACGTTCACTAAGGGTAGGAAAAAGATAAAAATCACCGACTTTCACTGAAGGTGACATACCAACTTTCATTGAAGGAAGAGAGAAAATATATCATAGCACCGCCATTCACTAACAATGAACTACCAACATTCACTGAGGGTAGTAAAAAGATAACAATCACCGACTTTCATTGAAGGTGACCTACCAACTATCACTGGAGGTAGAGAGAAAATATATCATATGACCGCCATTCACTGACGATGAAATACTAACATTCACTGAAGGTAGAAAAAAGATAACAATCACTAACTTTCACTGAAGGTGACCTACTAACTTTCACTGAAGGTAGAGAGAAAATATATCATAGCACCTCCGTTCACTAACAATGAACTACCAACGTTCACTGAAGGTAGAAAAAAGATAACAATCACTGACTTTCACTGAAGGTGACCTACTAACTTTCACTCAAGGTAGAGAGAAAATATATCATAGCACCGCCGTTTACTAACGATGAACTACCAACGTTCATTGAGGGTAGCAAAAAAATAACAACCACCGACTTTCACTGAAGGTGACCTACCAAATTTCACTGAAGGTAGAGAAAAAATATATCATAGCATCGCCTTTCACTGACGATGAACTACCAATCTTCACTGAAGGCAGCAAAAAGATATCAATTTTTCCCCAAAATTTTGGCATTTCCCCTAGAACGGGTCTCAACTTCTTCTTTAACCGAGGCATTCTGCCTGAAAAGGGTAATATATAAGCTGTCTCAAATAAAGAGACTTCCACTTGCAGAGATTTCACTACGAATTGTCTTTGTGATATAGAAAGACTTGCTATCCACTGGAGTAATTTGACAATGAACTCCAAATTATCCACTCATAGAGAAGATATCAAAAAATTAACATCGACTTTTACGGGGAAGTACAAGTTGCTCAAATAAAGAGACCTGCTACTTTCTGTTATGTGAAGGATTGTAAAAATGACTTCCAGGGGAAAATGCCATGACCTCCTGGGGAAGGAATCATGACTTCACGAGGAAGGTAATATAGCTTCCTGGGAAAAAAATACGGCTTCTTGGGGAAATGTCAACATATTCCTGCTGAGGAGATAAAGTCTTCTCGTGCAAAATAAATGCACACTCAAACCAAGGCTTGAAGCTTGTAGAGATCAAAAGTGATAATAATGCTGGGAAATAAAGATTCAAACAAGAAATAAACTGGAGTGAAGCAGTCATCCAAAATACATCCTCTGAGAAATAAACGCAAAAGGAAAACCCAATCTATCCATTCAAAGTTGTACCGGAAGGCTAAAGCAAAAATCTTCCATGAGAGATAACTCAGTGGGGAAATTGAAAGAATATACGCTTTCTTCTTAAGGCCAACACTCTATAGGAGAGAGGACGACATAACTTTGCAAAACAGGGTAGTATGTAAACAAAATATTAATGAACGTGAATGAGCAATGATTTGCTAAATTTAACTAGGCATGATATATGTATGAATGTATGAGTGTTATCATGTATATGCTGACAAAACAGACATATAACACTGGGAGTAAACAAGCAAAACTATCTCAGGCACAATCAACACTCGGCTAAATCACATCCAAAATGAACCATCCAAGAAAAAGTAAGCGCCAACTGAGGAAAAAAAACCTACTTCCTGGTGTAACTTTACTGGGGAGAAACGTAATTCAGAAGTAAACAAATCAAGGTGACTAAATAGTACAGATATAGGGATATAACATCCTTCTCCAGGCTTCACCAAGGAATAACACTCAGACATCAACGGGGAAACAAATGTTTTCAACTGTAACACTTCTATTGGGGATTGTAAAATCAACTTCTAGTAAAGCAGATGGACACCAAATCATCAAAACATTCACTGGGGAATTTCGGTCCATTTTGAAAGAGGACAAACACACAAACTTCGTTAAGGCATATAATGTCCCATTATCAAGACATTAACTGGGGATTTCGAGCTGACTTCATTGGGGAAATATCATACAGACTTCACTAAGGGAGATAGTGCTTCATCATTGAGATATCAACTCGAGACTTCGTGCTGACTTCATTGGGGAAGCCAACACCACATCGAAGAGGGAAAACCAATATACGTTCTTCACTAGAGAAACTGGAGACCCGTGTCCTTTGGGAGTAATCTTTGTACCAACTTCTCTGGGAAGAAAGAACTTCTAGAAAATAAATCAAACCATTATTGAAGAAATCTCGGATTGAATCTTCATATCATGCAAACTCAGAAAAGAGGAGAAATGAATCAAAAGTTGACCGGGGATACTGGAGTCATAAACCCAATGTAGAGAAAACATCCTAACTAAACCCTCCCGGGAGAAAAAAAAATTTGTCAAAACAACTGGAGTTCGTCCATTCCTGGGATCACCATTTTTGTTTTTTTTCACTTGCGTCACAAATTTTAAAGTAAAAACAAATTGTAAATTCTTTTTGACAATCAGTTTTGTCATTTAATCTTTTCGCTTTGAAAGTTATTATCAATAATAAATGGAGTCTTTGCAAGCTAAATAAAATAAGAAATACAAAGAATTGGGTAAAAGCTCGAATTTCATTAATAGAATGGTAGTCTGCGAATGGCGTAACTCCAAGGATGATTACAAAGTTCGGAAAATGGTAATATATAATGGAAAAGATACATTGAGATACAATGACCATTATCCCCTCTAACAACTTTTGAAATCCTGAGCAGTAGCTTCCGTTGAAGTATGATGAGGATCCGAGAAGATTGTTGCTTCAACGATCAAGTCTTTCCTGATGTAGTTACTTGCCAAGAAAGTCCCTAACTTTTGCCTAAGCTTCCCTTGCGGGTTTTAAATTTATTGGGAAATTTATCCTGTTTATGTCTCTAATTTTTGCCTAGACCGCCCTTTCGGGTTTTCGGCCTATCGAGACACTCCTTTTTTCCTAAGCCTCCCTTTCGAGTTTTCAACTTAGCAAGCTCTTCTTTTATTTCTTTAGGCGTAGTATTTCTTGATTGCATCAACATTCATGGGATGTGGGAACTCCTCGCCATCCATAGTTTCAAGAATTAATGCACCGCCAGAGAAGGCTTTCTTGACAACACATGGGCCTTCAAAATTGGGAGTCCACTTGCCCCTAAAATCGGTGTTAAAAGACATGATCTTCCTGAGCACGAGGTCGCCTTCTCTGAATTCACGAGGCTTGACCTTATTATCAAAAGCGTTATTCATCCTTTTGTGATATAACTGTCCATGACACAAAGATGTCATTCTCTTCTCTTTGATCAAATTCAATTGGTCAAACCGGTTCTGGACCCATTCATCCTCTGACAACATGGTTTCCATTATCACACGCAAAGAGGGAATTTCAACCTCGATTGGGAGCACAACTTCCATTCCATACACAAGGGAGAACGAGGTTGCTCCAATTGAAGTGCAGACAAATGTTTGATATCCATGCAAAGCAAAAGGGAGCATTTCATGCCAATCCTTATAAGCAACAACCATTTTCTGGATAATCTTCTTGATATTCTTATTAACAGCTTCCACAACCCCATTCATCTTTGGCCTGTACGGAGATGAATTGTGATGGAAAATCATGAATTCTTTGCAAAGTTCTGTCATCATTTTATTGTTCAGATTTGAGCCATTGTCAGTGATGATTCTGTTCAGCACACCATATCGACATATAAGATTATTCTTAATGAAGCGCACAACCACATGCTTAGTAACATTAGCATATGAAGCAGCCTCCACCCACTTGGTAAAGTAACCAATTGCTACCAAGATAAAATTTGTCCATTCAAAGCTTTGGGTTCTATCATCCCAATCATGTCAATACCCCACATAGAGAAAGGCCACGGGGAAGAAATAACATTGAGAAGTGTCGGAGGCACATGAACCTTGTCCGCTTAAATCTGGCATTTATGGCACTTCTTTGCGAATTTGTAACAATCAAATTCCATTGTCATCCAATAGTAACCTTCCCTTAACATCCTTTTAGCCATCAAATGTCCATTGGCATGAGTGGCAAATGAACCTTCATTAATCTCATGCATCAACATATTTGCTTCGTGTCTATCCATGCATCTGAGCAGGACCATGTCCTAATTCCTCGTGTACAACACATTTTCTCTGAGGAAGAAACAGCCAGCCAATCTTCTCAATGTCTTTCTATCTTTCTTCGAAGCACCAATTGGGTATTCTCGAGTCTGAAGAAAATGCTTGATATCATAATACCAAGATTTCTCATTTGCTACCTCCTTTGTTGTAAACACATGAGCGGGCCTATCCAGTCGCCGAACCATAATTCGAGGTATATCATTCCAAGTATTCCCTTGATATAAAGAAGCCATAGTTGCCAGAGCATCTGCCATTTGATTTTCATCTCTAGGAATGTGACGGAATTCGATTTTATTAAAGAAGGGTAACAATCTTCTAGCATAATCTTTGTAAGGGATCAAGCCTGGGTGACGAGTATCCCACTCTCCTTTAATCTTATTTATTACCAAAGCTGAATCACCGTACACATCAAGAATTTTAATTCTGAGATCAATAGCTTCCTCGATACCCATGATGTAAGACTCATATTCTGCCATATTATTAGTACAATCAAATGCCAACCTTGCAGTAAAAGGAATGTGTGATCCATGTGGAGTGACAATCACAACACCAATTCCTTTTCCATAAGCATTCACAGCTCCATCAAATATCATACTCCATCGAGATTCAGGATCGAGACCTTCTTTAGGCAATGGTTCGTCACAATCTTTCACTTTCAGGAACATCACACCCTCACCGGGGAATTCATACTTCACAGACTGATGATCCTCAACTGGTTGGTGAGCAAGATAATCTGCCAACATGATGCTTTTAATAGCTTTTTGAGTGCGGTATTCAATGTCATATTCAGATAACAACATCTTCCAGCGAGCAATTCTCCCAGTAAGAGTAGGCTTTTCAAAAATGTACTTGAATGGATCCATTTTGGGGATCAACCAAGTGGTGTGATTCAACATATACTGCGGCAAACGTTTTGCCGCCCAGGCCAGAGCATAACATTTCTTTTCCAGCATTGAATACCACGACTCACAATCAGTAAAATTTTTACTGAGATAATAAATGGTGTACTCTTTCTTCCCCGTTTCATCTTGTTGTCCCAGAATACAGCCCATGGATTTATCTAACACTGTCAGATACATAATCAACGGTGTTCCTTCGACAGGAGGGAGCAATATAGGAGGTTCAAGCAGATATTCTTTAATATTTTCAAATTCCCTTTGGCAGTCATCCATCCACACAAAACCTTGATCTTTCATTAACAACTTAAAGACCGATTTGCATGTTGTAGTCATGTGGGAAATGAATATGGAAATATAATTCAAATGCCCGAGGAACCCTCTGACTATCTTTTCAGTTCTTGGTGCTGGCATCTCTTGAATTTCTTTGACTTTATCAGGGTTAACTTCAATTCCTTTCTGGCTAACAATTAAACCCAACAATTTCCTCGATCGGACACTAAAGGTACACTTATTAAGATTCAAGCAGAGACGATACTTCCTCAAACGCTGAAACAACTTCAACAAATCTTCTACATGCCCTTCTTCAGTCTGGGATTTAGAAATCATATCATCAACATATACCTCAATTTCCTTGTGCATCAGATCATGGAATAAGGTTATCATATCCCTCCGGTATGTTGCACTAGCATTCTTCAACTCGAAGGGCATCACTCTGTAACAGAATGTTCCCCAGGGTTTGATAAACGTTGATTATACCCGGAAAATCCGTCCATGAACGAGAAAACTTTGAATTTTGCTGTGCTATCCACTAACATATCAATGTGTGGCAATGGAAAATCATCTTTTGGACTAGCTTTATTTAAATCCCTTTAATCTACGCACATGCAGACTTTTTCGTCTTTTTTCAGTACTGGGACAATATTGGCAATCCATTGAGGATACACTGACGTCACAAGAAAACCGACATTAATCTGCTTTAGAACCTCCTCTTTGATCTTCACTTCCATATCTGGGTAAGTTCTTCTCAACTTTTGTTTGATTGGCGGACACTCTGGCTTTAACGGATAACTGTGTTATACAATATCTGTATCTAGACCAGGAATATCTTGATAAGACCAAACAAAAATATCCACATACTCTTTCAACATCTTAATCAACCCGCTCTTCACATCCGGATACAATAATGCTCCAATCTTGACTTCTTTCGGATCTTCTTCTGAACCCAAATTGATTACTTCCAATGGCTCTTTATATGGTTGAATAACATTCTCCTCGCGCTCAAGCAACCGTGAGACCTCTTCCCGAATCTCATCATAGTCTTCTTCTTCGGCCCCATACACAAGACATTCAAAGTTAGAACAGGGTGCAGGGTCATTGTATTCAACGAGTTTTTTAATTAATCTTCACATATGATTTATGATTGCATTTAGAAACTAACACATATAACAAGTGATCATGCAGATTGTATTTCAGTTATTATTTATTTTGAAAGGTTTTTTCTGATTACCATTTTCCGAGAAAAATCTGAAAATAAAGACACAATTTGGGAAACAAAGACAACTTTTATTATTAATTTTAAAAGTCACAGCAAACAGATAAGCCCTACAACATTAATACTTCCACATTGGGCAGAGTGAAAGCTTTTCAAAAAGATTAACGAGTTAAATTACTTTGAAACATGTATGCAAGAGGGAACATCAATGGTGATCCAGTTCTGAACCTTAACTCTGTGCCTCACTTAATTTGGCATTTCTGACTCTACTTCATCTTCCACAATGACATTAATCCCGGAAAAAGTTGGATGAAGATAACCCCCACTACAGAAGATGTCTTGATACTTGCCTACGACAGACTTCAACTTCATGATCTTACCTTTATCATTCTTCACAGAGAACCCCAAGCCAACTCTAGTCTTGTTTACAGTTGGATCCACAAACCATCCCCATACTTCACTATGACCCTTACGCACAACCTACTGCGCATCCTTAAGCGAAACCATGGAATTCTCATTTCCTCTTATATTGTCAATAGATATATCTTTGAACTGGGTTCCAACAGCAACTTCATCCAACTCTTCTTCAGCCAAACAAACCTCAATCATATCAACTTCATGGTAATTATCCCTTTGACCTGTAACCTTGATAGCTCCATTGTCCAACAACAACTGAACAACTTTCTTCACGATTGAACATCCTCGGGAGTCTTGACAACAAATTCAGAAAGATCCATACTGGTGTTCCACCTGACCAGCCAAGTGGTAGAAAGTAGCATGCAATTGCACAAGGTCTTCATTCATATACTCCACATCAAAAATTATGAACTCTCTAGGACATCCAGAAACCATATTCACTTCCTCTTCATACTCTTCCCTAGGCCTGATTATATGGATGAGGCCCTCATCCATCATCTCCTGCAAATCTTCCTTTATCTTGTCGCAACCTTGTATGTCTATACTGCGAATAACATCACCAGATTGGCCATGCATATAGTAACTAAATTCACTGAGGTCTGCATGCATTTTCACCAAATATCCTCTAACTAGATGAATATCAAAAATTCGGAAGTCGCCTGGAAAACCGGCCACCATATTCACAACATTTTCTCCTCCATGCTTTGGCAGAGGATTGTCTTTCACATTAAGGCCAACACCCTTGAAAGATAAAATACAAGACTTCACCAATTTCTGCACCTCAGTCTTCAAAGGATAATATTTCTCAACATTATGCCCTGGTGCTCCCTGATGAAAAGCACATGTTTGGTCTGCTTTGTAATACCAAGGCAATGGTAATGGTACAACGGGAGGTGGTTGGGTTTGAACCAACTTCTTCTGAATCAAAGCTTGTAGTAACTCCATATAACTCATGGGAATAAGGTCATAACTCTCCCTTCTCTGATTATACCCTTGATTCCCCTGCTAGGAATGTCTCTGATAAGCAACGGTGGTTGGTGCTACACCAACAACTAGAGATACGGAGGAGACTTGCTGATGACGTTGATAATTCCTTCTAGGAGTGTTAACCTTCCTCTCCCGCATAACAACATTTGCATCCCCTTCTTTCTTCTTGGTAAACCCATATTATGGCTTCTTCGCACCTCCAGATCCTTCACTCTTTGTTAAACGGCCCTTTCTTACAGCCTCTTATAAGTGGATACCCATGCCTACCATTTCAGTAAAGTCACTTGGCACACTCGTGACCATCCTCTCATAGTAGAAAGCACCTAGAGTCTTCAAGAAAATCTTAGTCATTTCCTTCTCTTCCATGGGAGGAATCACTTAGGCGGCTACCTCACGCCATCTCTGTGCATATTCTTTTAATGATTCCTTGTCTTTCTGAACCATGACCCTGAGTTGATCATGGTCAGGCGCCATGTCCATGTTGTACTTGTATTGTCTGATAAATGCTTCTTCCAAGTTATTGAAAGTATGGATATTAATGCTGTCCAAACTCATATACCACTTCAACAGAACACCGGTCAAACTATCCTGAAAAAAGTGAATCAGCAGACGTTGATCATCAGTATGGGTAGACATTCTCCTTACATACATCACCAAATGAGCATGAGGGAAAGTGTTTCCCTTGTACTTCTCAAACTCAGGGACCTTAAACTTTACAAGTATCTTAACATTCGGGACCAAGCATAATTCATTCACATTCTTCCCGAATAACTCTTTTCCCCTGAGGGCCTTCATCTCTCTCTGCATCTTGTCAAACTGCTCTTGAAAATCATCCATTCTGTCACAAAGACCCAAGTCTTCACTTGGTGGAGGAAAAGGACGACACACATCATCGTTAACAAATGGAACCATATTCACCGAAGGCAGTGCAGCAGGAACATATACCACAGGAGGTGCAGGAGTAATAGTAGTCTGAACAACTGGAGTATCTTGAGGACCAGATTGAAACCTTCAAGCATAAAGTTCTCTGTAATTCCCCATGGATAACCTTGAGGCATGAGATTCTGAACAACAACTAGGGTAGCAGACACAGGAACAGCCAGAGCTTCAGCAGTAGCCCTTGTTGGTTGAGGTTGAACACTCGGTGGCTGATTTTGAGTAGCCACCATAGATTCCATCAGAGATGTAAGAATGGCCATGTTGGCCTTCAAAAGCAGAAAGTTCCTCGCACAGCTCGCGATTCTCTTGTTCTAAGTTGTCCATCTTCCTTCTAAAATTAGCCCGAGTGTTGTAGTGGTGAGTCAGCTTGCTGAATGAAGTAAAGAAGCTTGGTAAGACACCTAGATATGCATAACAAATGCAAGAAATATGTGTAATATGATACATGATGTGCAATGCACATGATTTTATTTATTTAATATTTCAAAGGATTTAAAGTTTATAGACATATGGAAAATATCAAAGTAATAACGCATTTGAAATACTGAAATTTTTTATTATAATAAATTCAAAATGGATTACATGTTTTAATGATCCCAAGTACAAGATGAAAATAAAGTCTAAAATCCTGAGAAGCAAAGCTTATGGAGATCACTCTATACGCTGACGCTTCCCCATAAGTTTGGCAATCTGAGCCTTCAACCTCTGGTTTTCTTCTGCATATCTGGTGGCAACCTCCTTCCAATCACCTGAATCAGGAATTGAGAAAATAACATCTGACTGAGGCTTAGGAGAAAATAAATCCCCTTGCCTCCCCATCGTCTCTAAAGCCTGACTCTCAAGAATCTCAATCAATTCATCCTTCTCCTTCAAATATGCTCTATAGGAAATCTCTAAAGTTTGGAACTTATTCTTCCAAGCATCCTTTTCCTGCTGCATTCTGACCAAAACAAGCTGCAGATCTTCTAGATCATCCAATAAGGGAGGAGTGGTCTTCACAAATAAATTAGGCATAGGTTTCTCCCGGGAATACGGCATCTTCAACTGAATAGCTCTTGTTTGGACCCACTGAAGATATGGCTCCAAATAAACAGCTCCCCTAGGTCCCAAGTCTTTCTAATTCTTCTTATGAATATGACGCCAGGCCTTCGCAATCTTCTTCCTAGCTTCCTTATGGTCTTCTCCCTCCTTCAGAAAGAAACTACTCAAATGAATACTATTTGGTTTATCCCTCATTGGATAACCAAGCTATCGTCGTGCAATAACAAGGTTATAGTTAATTCCTCCCTTTATACTGAGAAGAGGTACATTGTGGAAACTACAACAATTGAAAACAATCTCTATATCCTGGTAAGCTCGATGATACTAATCAATATTCGAGTGAGTAAGTGGCATGATCTTAGGAGCCCAATGAGGTTCCTTCGTGACATCCCAAAAAGCATCAGATTGAGGCATATGAGAGATAAACCACCGGTACAACAAAGGCGTGCAACAGATAATCATCCCCCCGTGATAAGAATTGCTAAGGTGAATAGAGTAATAAGCATCACCCAACAATGTAGGAACTGGGTTTCCAATCATGAAGATCCTGATAGCATTAACTTCAACAAACTTGTCCACATTAGGAAATAAGAATAACCCGTAAGCAAGTAGAGCAAATATGGCCTCAAAAGCGACTGTACTCTTCATCCTAGAAAAGTAACGAGATTTCTCCAATAAAAACTGAGCTGGTAATCCTCTAATCCCTCCTTTAGTAGTTGTGACACGGTGGCAGAATCGAATGTTAATACTGGTTTGCATTTTTTGTTCGCATATGGTGTGGTAAGCAAGAGTTGCCACCGATTTTTATTTCATCCAACAAAAGAAAGGAAAAAAGAACAGAAAAAACCTTTTTTCGAGAGTTTCTGAGTACGGGGGTAGATTATAGAAATGGAAGGTGTTAGCATCCTTTCTATCTGTGGTTCTCCATGGTCTCTTAGGTAATTGCTCATTTTTAAATTTCTTGTGTATGCTTGTTTTGATAGTTTTATTTACTTTGTGATAACCCTTGTATTGGTCCTCAAGAGTGTGATGAAGTTGTTTTGAAAACTATTTTTTGAAAAGTGTTTGTGTGGAAAGTTTTTGTTTTGAGCAAGTACTTAAGAGTTTTCTACCTACTCGAAATTTTTTTTTTCATTTTCATTTCCTTTAGACAATTCTATCCTACTATTAAGGAGTAGGTAGCTCCGTCGTTGGATTTATAAAGGGACGTTCAAAGGGACGAAATGGTCTCTGAAGGTAACAAGTAAAGATACCTTAGTGTTTTGATGGGACCATCATCATAAGATCAATTCGTAGGCAACTCGAGGGACAAGTAGGGACTATGATCTTTATGACGATTTTAAATCGCGGGTCATTGCTAAGGTACCCCTACATTCGAGGGACACAACCATTATTTTTGAGGCAACCAAGTGGGGAAAAACCCTAGGAGTGAGCATGTGCAAGTGTGCCTTTTTCAGTTAATTATCTTTGCACAATTAGGGTGGTCTACCATTTTAATTTGATTTATCTTTCGCATGCAATCCTAATGTTCATACATCTGACAGTTTAATAGGTGCGGAAATTAAAAGCGAGAAATAAAAAAATGCTAACTATTACAAGGCCTTGGGGAGGGGTATTACATGATCAAAAACCGGGGAAAATAGTAAATGCGACATAATAAACCTAATTAACTATTATAAACTTGAAGCAATTACAATAATTTGAATTAAAATAACGTAAAGGCGCGTGTGACGACTTAAATACGAGGATAAATTAGAAGCTTAAAAAACCTGATTAATTAAAAAATATTTTTGTATTTTTTTATTAAGAAAATAATTTAATTACAAATTAAACCTAATTTGTCTAATTAATTTTAATTAAAAAGGAATCAAATGAATCTAATTAATCTAATTTGTTTTCAATAAAATTAATTTAAATAAATAAAAACCTAATTCTATATTTTTTTGTGATTTACTAATTTTATGATTAATTAAAAAAGATTTTTGTTTTGCAGAAAAAAAATAATTAACTCAAATAATTTAAAACAAATAAAAGAAATTAAAAAGAATTAAATTGGGCCTGGTGATGAAAGCTGATCAGGGGCGTGCAACTGAAATTTTGTTAGGCCGAAAGCTGGTGGCCCAATTGTTGCGCATGATCCAGTGGGATCATCTTCTGAGGGTATATCATGAGCTTGTGCATGCTGGGTGTTGGATCTAGATATGATGAGATCTTGTGGTTGAATTTGGAGACGCGTGGTGGACATTGGATAGTGAGGCGCACTAGATCTGCAACCAAATAATTAGAAAAATGCAAAAGCAACGCGCCTGGGATCGAACCCACGACGCTTGCTTCAAACCCTTCACCCTTAACCGTCTGCGCTGTTTGTTAATTTGTTTATTTAAATAACAAAAATCAATATGATAGGAAAGCAAGGTCTAATGCTGAGTCAACCTAACACGTGTGCATTATGGGCCCCTGTAATTTAAATGAACGAATCACAGGATGCTATCCCACCACATCTGCACAGGGAGGGTCAAACCACCCCTCACGGTGGTTTACCACGATCATATCCGGCGATCCCAAAAATCCAACCTGCAAAATAGCGTGATTCCGATCCAGAAATTTGGCCTACCCCCCTAAATCATAGGCTGCGAGTTCAACCATGGGGTTAGTTTAACCTAAAACGACCTGCATCCTTAAAAACGAAGTTTGCACTTCTCTAAACCATAACAATGGTAATTTGCAGTTCTGGCCTTGTTCCTTGCATGTAACATGTTAGATAATTCACAAATAATAATAGCACTATGAATATGCAGCCAAAAGGATTTATATCAAGATTCAAGCGAGTTTTGAGATCTAGAATATTACCAACGTGAGAAGATCGAGCTAGGGAGATTCAAGGTACTTTGGATTTCAAGGCTGGATGAGATGAGATGCTGGGATCCTCAGAATGATGATAGAATGCCTGGCTTAGACTGAAGGAGGCTGGATTGTGTGTTTTAGCGTTGCACCTTTCTTGAACAATTTGGAAACTTTTGCTAGGGTTCTTTTGGCTGGTTGCGCCTCTCCTTATGCTTCTGAATGATTGTGTATTTGTATGAGGCAAGATTAGGGTAACAAAAATGGGTATAATCTCATGGCATTATGGTCTTTCAAAATGTTTTCGAAATTTCCATTTTTAAATATCCTTTCCTTTTCCAAGGCCTTGCACGATTGTTTTGTCCTCACCCAGCCTTGCATGAGTTGTCTTGGCTTTAAGAAACTTGAATATCAATCCCACACTCCTTTAATTCCTTTTTTTGCATTTTATTTTAATTAAAATTGAATTCAAATGATTTAATTCAAAATAAATTAAATAAAATACAAAGATGGCGTGTAACTGAGTTTAAAAGTCATGGGCCATGTTAGGAATGAGTTTCAAACTTGAAAAGATTGGCTCATGTGGAAAAAAATGCAATTTTGGGCATTGTTGACTTTGTGCAAATTTCCAAAAATGGCCAACTTTGACAATGCATATCTCTCTCCATTTTTACACTAAGAGTGTGTTCTTTGACTTTTTAGAAAGCTTAGGATGTCCCCTAAGCAACCTCTTTGGTTTCATCTTAAGTGGATCTTCCATGTTCGTGTAAGGAGCTTTGACCCAAAAGGTGTTTTTGTTGACTTTTTGGAATGACCTATAATGTCTGAGTTCATATCTTTCCATGAGTGCATTTCTTGAACTTGATGACTGATGTTGAGTTGTAACGAATTGAATTCCCTTCAAAATGAGCCTTGGATGGGAAATTTTTGATAAAGTATGAGAAAGTTATGCTTGGTCAAAGGTTGATTGACTTTTCTTGAGAAACCCTAATTTAACAATTTTTAGTTTTGATGAATTAGGAGCATTCCTTGGGGAATCATGGTCAACCCTTGATCAAATGATGGATAGCACTTCAAAATGTTGATGTTGACCAAAAATCTTGAAGTTTGACTGTATGTGGGCCACAGTTGACGTTTGACCTACTATAGTTGATTTTCCAACACTTGAGCAATTGACTGAGAAAACTTCTTGTGCAAGGCATAAAACTTGGCATAAATGGTCTTGAGAACATCTTAGGACTATGGAGAGAATATTAGGCCCTTGGGACTCAATCATCTTGATGAAAATGGAAACCCTAGTTGGAGGTTCATTGCTTTAGGAGAGAGTTTGTCTCGTCAACTCTTGGGAATCATTGAGCAAGTTGAGTATCTTAATGATCATATGTTGAGTAAAATGGGAGGGAAAATTTTTGGGTACAACATCTTCCCCTGTTCAATCTTCTTAAGCTTGAGGATGTAGATTGGCTGGTACGCCTTTCGTGATCTGAAGGTGGAAGATGATTGAACACTAGACTGCCTAGAAATTTGTACTCGCATGAAGTAGCACTGATTCGTGATAACGGGAATAGGCTTACGTATGCCATTTGGAAGTCGATAGAGAATCATTGGAGATGGGATTAAATATGCCATCCAAAACGCTATCGGTTTCATAAGAGATTCCTTTGCAAGAAATCCTGTACCTGCCACTGAAGAGGACTTCGCCGGGGAATGTTGATTTATGCCTTGGAAAACAAAGTATATGAGCTTTAGTTATCCATTATTCTACTAGGGAGATAACTCCTGATTAAGGAAGTGGAAGTGAACTGCATATCTGGTCAGGGTCCAGGCTGCATAGTGACTTACTGGGGAATTGTGAAATTGACTATATCTGGTCGGGTCCAGGTCTTACAGTGTTGTAAACTATTGTATGGAGATAAAAGAGAAGAAACCTGGATAGTAGGGTTACTTTGAAATGAAAGCCTGGATAGTAGGGCTGTAAGAAGGAACCTTGATAGTAGGGTTACTTCGAGATGAAAGCTTGGATAGTAGGGCTTATGAGAAGGAACCTGGATAGTAGGGTTACTTCGGGATGAAAGCTTGGATAGTAGGGCTATGAGAAGGAACCTGGATGGTAGGGTTACGTCGAGGTGAAAACCTGGATAGTAGGGCTATGAGAAGGAACCTGGATAGTAGGGTTACTTCGGGATTAAAGCCTGGATAGTAGGGTTGTGAGAAGGAACCTGGATAGTAGGGTTACTTCTAGATGAAAGCCTGGATAGTAGGGCTTATGAGAAATAACATGGGTCGTAGGGTTTCTTCGGGATGAAAACCTAGATAGTAGGGCTATGAGAAGGATCCTGGATAATAGGGTTACTTCGGGATGAAAGCTTGGATAATTGGGCTATGGGAAGGAACCTGGGTCATAGGGTTACCTCGTTTGGTTATGCAGATTAGTCGAACCTTTTGATCTTTGGGAACTGATTTTCCACTAGCTGTATGTATAACTGCTGGAATTTTTGGTGATAATTGTCTTTCTTGAAAAGGTAACATGGTTAATTATATGTGTGATGCATGAAATGCCTTGTGAGATGATGTTCTCAACATAAATGAGATTATGTTGTATATGATGTGTATGCGCATGTCATGATGTATGTACATGAAATGCTATTGGGGACATGTCCGAGTCTGGGAAAATAAATCCCTGACTGCTACTGGAGAGTATATGATTCCTGACTGTTGTATAGGATTGTGGTTCTTCCACCTTTGCTGGGAAAGGTGAATGGAAATGATTGTGCTGAAGATTTACTCTTTGTTGTTTGTGAATATTTCGTCAGGGAGAGACTCTGTTTGAGAGTAGCTCTGCGCGGAATAAATTGGAAGGTAAATTTCTGTAGCTGAAGTAATAGGCTCTTTCGGGGATTGAGCTTCTGTATTATGAGAAATAAACTCTGCTTGGAGAGATAAAAATTATGATGATTCACTCGCGATTATGAAATTTGCCTGGGGTACAGCTGTCAGGTTTCTGAAAAACCCTGCATGTGGAGGTTACTTCCTGTTTTGGGAAAGCTGATATCAAAGGACTTGATTGCTTTTAATCTGTAGAGAGTGTAGATGTCACGAGGTCGTATCTACTGATGTTTGTACTTCAAAGCTGTTTGTGCCCCAGTACCTGCTGGACAGAGTAACTGTCGAGTTTGACATTTTTTAGCTTTTGTTTTGCCCATGTTTCTTAAGTTACAAGCGATTTTCTTTCCGTTTCTTATGTGAATGTGAATATTTGTGAACAACAATCATATTCAAATGCATATGTCAAGAATAAACCATTCGACGTTCTTGAAAAACAAAACAAAAAAATAAAAAACACATAGTTTTTGTAAAAATGATTTGTATTGATTTTCGAAGTTGGCCTATAATAGGTGTTCTTGTACAAGGAAGCTAACACTCTAGTAAGAGAAAACTGCCGTAAAAATGGAAGCTATACAATATTTTGTAAAGAAGAAAACTACAATAATCCCACTGGGTTCCAAGTCTTTTATTGCCCCTATGTTTTCGAGCGTCTCATCACTTTTCTACTTGTCCGAAGTTGATTAGATTGATTGGTGCCGTTCGAGCATGACAGTTGATATTGAGGTCTTGTCGCAAGGTGATCCAATGGGACATAGTGATACGCTTTACATCCTAACTTTTTCCTGGACTGCCCTTTCGGGTTTTCAGTCCACTGGGATACCCCTTTTTTCCCTAGTCTCCCTTTCAGGTTTTTGACTTGACGGGTGTACAAATTTTTTTGTTTTCATCCCTTACTTTTTACCGAACCCTTTTGGTTCGCCGGGAAGCCCTTATTTTTTCCTAGGCCAGTCAACCTAGCGGGAATTTTATCATGCGTAGTATCTTTTCACTATGTCCGCATTGACAGGGTGATGAAGGTCGTCACTGTCCATGGTGGTTAGAATCATAGCTCCACCCGAGAAAATGTTTTTAACTACAAATGGTCCTTCGTATGTGGGAGTCCATTTTCCCCTGAGATCACCTTGCGGCAGTATGATGTGCTTGATTACCAGATTCCCGACTTGATATTCTTGACGTTTGACTTTCTTGTTAAAAGCCTTGATCATTCGCTTTCGATATATCTGACCATGACAAATAGAAGTAAGTCTCTTCTCATTGATCAGATTTAATTGGTCAAGTCGAGTTCGGATCTAGTCGTCTTCCTTCAAACCCGCATCCTTCATAATCCGGAGAGAAGGTATCTGGACCTCGATGGGTAGGACTGCCTCCATGGCATATACCAGAGAGTAGGGTGTTTCCCTTGTCGACATCCGTTCCGAGGTATGGTATCCATGAAGAGCGAATGGTAACATCTCATGCCTGTCTTTGTATGTCACCGTCATCTTTTGTATAATCTTCTTGATGTTCTTGTTAGCCGCTTTAACAACGCCATTCATCTTCGGTCGTTAAGGAGAAGAGTTATGATGATGTAACTTGAATTGCTTATAGAGCTCGGTGATTGTCATGTTGTTGAGATTGGTACCATTGTCAGTAATAATTCTCTCTAGCACACCATACCGATAGATCAGATTATGTCGAATAAACCGTGCCACAACGTTCTTGGTCACACTAGCCAAAGAGGCCGACTCAACCCATTTTGTGAAGTAATCTATGGCCACCAGGATGAAGCGATATCCATTGGAAGCGGTAGGCCTGATTTCTTCGATCATGTCAATGCACCATGTAACGCCCGTAATTTAATTAATTATTTAATTAAATTATTTTTGGAATATTTGTGAAGATGTGTTTTAATTAATTGGATTTATTTTATCAAGTGGAGAAATAATAATATTAGAGATATATTATTATTTGGTGGAATAATATTAGAAGTCGATATTATTTTGATGTGGTCCTATTTTTAGAGAGTAGAAGTATTAAGGGGGTATAGGTTTGGAGCCCACAAAGGAATAATAGAATATTAGGTTCTCTTATTATTTGTTGTTAGAATAGAAGAGAGAAGCAGTAGAAAGAATAAGGATTTGAGAAGAATGTGAAGCTGCTGGAAATAGTGGAAAACGGAAAGAACGGAGAATTTAACCCGGAAATTGTAGAGCGACCTTCAATCCAATGTAAGGTTGGGGTTCTGACTCTATAATTGGGTTCATGATGATTGGTATGTGGGGTTAGAGGTGATTGATATCTTGTTCTTGAATTGGATGCATTATGAATGATGTATGATGATGATTTGATGAATTTTAGATGAATAACGATGTTATGATGTTGTTTAATAGACGTAGTATTATAGGTTAATGTTAGGTGATGATTTACTATGATTATAATAAGGTTGTAGGGCTGTAATATGATTCCCGTAGCGAAAATACAGAGGAAAAGGCATAATTTATGCAGAATGTGACAGGATGTGTCGACCTCAAGCTGGATGAGTCAATACATGGGCGATGATAGACTCAGGATGAGTCGATAAAAGAAGGGCTTTCATCGATACATGAGTGTGTGAGACTTAGGATGAGTCGACTGGTGGGATGCATGTGTCGATACATGCTGTGTTTAAAGCCAGGATGAGTCGATCTATAAGCAGGATGTGTCGACTCATAGTTGTAGCGGTGAAAATCGGAAATCAAGCTATTAATTAACTTGACTCACAAAAAGCAAGAGTCGCCACCGCGCTTTATTATTTCAAAGGGAAAAGGGAAAATTGCGAAATAAAACCCTAAAATATGCAATGTAAAATAATACTTGAAAGTAATGAAAGTACAATGCATTTTGAAAGAGATCGAGAGTTCGGGGGTTGATTATACAATGGGAAGGTATTAGCACCCAATGCATCTGCGGTACTCCGCAGGAACCTTTTGAAATATTTGTTTTTTGGTTTAAAATTGTTTGTTTGATTAAAATGGTTCGTTTGACTAAATATCGGTGTTGGAGAGATTTTGAAGATACGACGACCTAGTGTCGAAGTTTTGACTTAAAAGGTGTGAGTTTGAAAATGGAGTCTTTTGGGAAAATTATCTTAAGTTTGGAAAAATAATAAATAAGCAAAAAATGAATGAGGGTATTCGCACGATTGTATGAGATATGTTCGATGACATGAAGTCCACAAATTTAATTCTTCCCCTTGGAGTTTAGACGGACGAACAAAATAAAATGGACGTCCAAATATGAACATTCGAAAATTCACAAGGAAATAAATCGAAAGACCCCAAAAAATCAAATTGACAAAGATATTTAAAAGAGAATGGAACCAATTATCTAAATTAAAATTCTAAGATTACTTACTAAAATAATTCTGAACTAATTACGAATTCTAATGTTATAAAGAATAATTCTAAAATTAAATTAGATATAAACTAAATTAAAATTCTAAAGTTATTAAGTTAAATCTAAAATAACTAAAAATAATTCTAAAGTTACTAAAATAATCCTAAATGAACTTAAAATTACTAAAAATAATTCTAAACTAAAATTATTAAAATTTGTCTAATTGAAACTACATGTTTCTTTCTAAGAAACTAACTAACCTAATTTAAATAAATTTAACTAAGGAAATAAAACTAAAATAAACAGCATGGGGGTACAGGGCTTTTGTGTTGGTGTGAATTAGTAAAAAGATAGAAATTATGGCCCAAGGCCCAAACTAAATGATTAACCCTAATTTACCATAAAATATAATAAATAGTAAAAAAAAATTATCGTGACACCCCAGGCGGAGCTGATGCCTTATTACTAGAGTTTTTTTACTTTTCAAATTTTTCCATTAGCCAATTAATAGCTGACACGTGGCATTGCAATTAAGAAAGAAAAAAAGAAATAAAAATCCTCTAATACACAAATTGACAGAGAGTGAGAGAGATAAACCTTGCCAGCTGTTTCTTCGAGGCACTCTCAAGCATCTTCTTTACTAAGTGAGCTGCATGCGCATTGTAGGCTAGAGTTAGAAAGTGAGGATGAAGCTCCTCAAATACTCCATCTCTTTCCGCTTGAGAATAATGTTTGACGCATGTCTAGATCGATCTTCTTTTGCAACCTCGTGACGCCTCATCTTTTCCCATAGACGCGCAAGATCTTGTTCAAGAGTAAAATGACGTCTTCTCTTCTTCTATTACCAGTGCTTGAGGTTTATTTGATTTACACAGTTCTGCCCTGTTAGGGGATAATGGTTCAGATTTAAGTTGAGCTTTAGAGTCCGATTCTTCAATATCTTCACATGTAACTGCAGTTTTAATACCACTACCACTAACTGTGTCTCTGCCTGACTTGGAGTCTGTCGATGCTGGAGCGGTGGTGAACTCGCGGACGGTGTGTGGATTGGGTTTTGTTGTGGGTCGGGTTAGAACGAGGATGCGGCCATGTTTGTTGGGAGCGGAAACAGCAGAATAGGAAGCGGGGGAGAAGGAGGATGAAGATGAAGAAATGGAAGGGATTTTTGATGCGTTGGTGGTTTTGGTGGTGGTGGTTATTAGCTAGCTCCAGAAGCATCTCACGAGGGGGTGGTTGCGAGAAGCTTGGTGGTATGGGTAGATAAGATTCATGAACTCACAGTTCCAGCGGATGGACCACATCAGATGCATACATTGCATGAACTAATTGGTGTTGCTGGTCAGATCATTCCATGGAATTTTCCACTTCTCATGTTTGGTTGGAAGGTCGGATCGACATTGGCCGGTGGCGACGCTTTTGTTCTAAAAAACATCTGAGCAGACACCATTGTCTGCTTTGTATGCAGCAAAAATATTCCACGAGGTTGGATCTCCTTCGGGTGTTTTGAAGATAGTGTCTGGTTTTGGTCCAACAGCCGGTGCCGCTCTAGCTAGTCATACGGATGTGGATAAGATTGCTTTTACTAGTTCAACTGCTAATGGAAAAATTATCCTTGAACTAGCGGCTAAAAGAAATTTGAAGGCTGCAACTTTAGAGCTTGGTGGAAAATCTCGCTTTATTGTATGTGAAGATGCTGATGTAGATCAGGCTGTTGAGTTAGCATATTTCTCCATGTTCTTCGACCAGGGACAATGATGTTGTGCTGGCTCTCGAACATTTGTACATGATCGTGTATATGATGAGTTTGTTGAGAAACCAAAGACCCTCACTTTGAAACGTGTTGCTGGAGATCCATTCAAGGCGGGAGTAGAGCAAAGGTCCTCAGATATTGTTTGTTGTGGAAGAAACTGCGCCGTATGGAAATTCAGAGGTGCCTACGTCCGCTGGAAGGCTGGAAACAACGGTGGAACCAGAACCTGAATGGTGAACAGTTGGTATGTTGCGGCAGAGGGGACGAACTTGAAGTTGGTGGCGCGGAGGAATGAACGAAGGTTGGAGAAGGGGGATTTCGTGACGGTGTTACGGTGAGAGAGGGTTTGGATGGAGGCTAGTTAACATATGATGGTGATAAACAGATGACGAGGCTATGGCATTTGTATGCTTGTGGTGGAAGTTGACGAAGGGAGATCGATTGTTGGTGAAATTACAAGAAGAAGGAAAGGAGATAAAGAAGGGAAGTGGGACGGTAATTGAAGAGTGGGATGAAGAAAGGAATTGTGAAGTGAAGATTGAAGGGGGGTGTTGGTAAATGGTTAAAGGAATGTAGATGGAGAAGAGAGTTACTGCACGAAGGGGAAGAGGAAATTGATGGATACTGTTAGCGTTGTTGGTTGTTGTTATTTGTTTTTGTTTTTTTTTGTGCAGTAAAAGTAACGTGAGAATAAGGTTCTACAGTAGAGTGATGATGTTGGAATGGTTTATGTTGTGTGTTTTTTTTTTTTTTGACAGAGAGTCAAGGGAGTTGTGAGGTAATTTTGCTAGATAGTGAGAGGAAAATGTTTGAGTTCTGAGAGATGTTAGTTGTCCTGTGAGGAAGAATAGGTGCAGAGACTATGTACTGCATAATGGGATGGTGATGGGTGTATGTAGGCGGGAGTTTTTTGATTGTGGGGGGAAAGATTATGTGGATTGAAAAATAGAAGGGAAATATATTTTGTGACTAAAAGCCTTTTAATGAAAAAAATAAAAATAAAACTTGAAAGTATAAAAAAACTCAATTTAAAATGATTTTTTTGAATATTTTATGAATAAAAAATAAAGACACAAAATGACCGAAAACGATAAAAACCGGACGAAAATTTATCCGAAAAATAAAATGAACATATTAAAATAATCTACATGTCACAAAGATTAAAGAAAAAATATTCAAGAAGTCAAAAATCAAAAATAAAATAATAATAAAAATATCAGACTAAACAGACGTTTAAGGTTAAAACGAGACTTCGAACTATACCGAAAAATAAAGCGAGCATACCGTCATAATCTACGCGAAGCGCAGATTCATAAAATGATCGGTAAAAGGTGAAAACTTGAAATATTTTCTCACTACTTTCCCGCATAGTGTCGAATCGCTTTTAACAGTCTGTCTATAAAACCAAAATATTTTTATTATCGACATATAAACAACTTGGAGCAATGCAACAGATGAGTAAATAGATAAAAATGCATGAAGCAAAATGTCGGGTATTTTACAACTGAAAGACGATGCAAACTTTGATTTAAACTGACTTTTTCTGGTCAACCTAAATACGACTAATGATGCAAAATGCGATGAATGAAGGTATTTACTAATGATTGTGACCAAATGACAACATATGGTATGAATGTGCGACTGAAAAACATAGGGGTGAAATTAAGGGTGCAACGGTGTGCCTTGATGAATATGTCTTCGAGAATCCACAATCAACCGTACTTCTGGCTTGAGAGATTCTGAACCCTAATCGAGGCATGACGCTTGATGCTCTTGATTCAGATCTGTTTCCTGCAAATGAAATCAAAGAAACAAAAAACACACACTTCGTGCTTGATTAGAAGTTAGTGATACATAGGCTAAGAATGTTCAAAATATTTGACAATTTCTGCATAGTCAAAGCTCGAAGGTGAGACATTAAAACCGACCGTATTTCGTGACCTTGACTTATCTTAAAAAATGCAAAAAATAAAAAATGGGATCTTAGGTCAAAAATTGGGGTACAACAGCTGCCCCTATTTAAGTTTCTTCTATCTGGAGATATGAAGATTGGGATCTTCATTTCGACGAGATTGGAGGGACTTAAATATAGAATACACAATTTTTGGCCTTAAGATACCGCGATTATGTTTACGATATGATATGAATGTGATGTTTTGAATTTTATGGGGAATGACGCCATATGAGACAGACTATGCTGGAGAAACCAAGCACATTATACAATAATCCCACAGAGGAAGAGGTTGTAACTCCACTGGGGAAACAGATTATAACACCACTGGGGAAACAAAGTCATAGACTTCAAATGAGAGACTCTTGAATGATTTACATCAGTATTGGGACTGGAAAAGGTAATGACTTACATCAGTACTGTGACTGGAAAAGGAAATGATTAACATCAGTACTGTGGCTGGAGATAAACATCTCTAATTTCTGAATTTTACCAAGAACGGTAACACATTTCTTCTTTAACCAAGATATCGCTTGAAAAGGATAAAATAAAAAACTTCCCAACGGGATTTTTCCAAAAGGGATGCCATTTGCTGAGTAGACATTATTGTTGGGGATACACAAGCTGCTCAAATAAAGAGGCCACCACTTGCTTCCTTTCAAAGGTGTCAATAACATGCAAGCTGCTCATGAAGTGACCGCCACTTGCTGTCTTCAAAGAAAATTAAAGCATACAAGCTGCTCATGAAGAGTCTGCCACTTGTTGCCAATAACCCACAAGCTGCTCATAAAGAAGCTGCCACTTGCCGTTTTCAAGGGAACAATAACACACAAATTGCTCAAATAGATAAGCTGCCACTTGCTGTCTTCCAAAAATACTAACGTACAAGCTGCTCATGAAGAAGCTGCCACTTGCCGTTTCCAAAAAGTGTTAATAACATACAAGTTGTCCATGAAGAGACTGCCGCTTGCTGTTTTTAAAAGTGTTGATAACATACAAGTTGTCCATGAAGAGACTGCCGCTTGCTGTTTTTAAAAGTGTTGATAACATACAAGTTGTCCATGAAGAGACTGCCGCTTGCTGTTTCTTTTCAAAATTACCAATAACACACAAGTTGCTCATGAAGAGACCGCCGCTTGCTGTTTCTTTCAAGGTATCAATAACATACAAGTTGCTCATGAAGAGACAGAGAAAAATAACACACAAGTTGCTCATGAAGAGACCGCCGCTTTATGTTTTGAAAGGTGACAGTAACACACAAGTTGCTCATGAAGAGACCGCCGCTTGCTGTTTGTCAAGAGTATCCATAACACACAAGTTGCCTCGTGAAGAGACTGCCGCTTGCTGTTTTGTTGAAGATAATCATAAAATATCGTGAAGATATTGCTGGAGGTGAGAATCAATAATTTCATCGGGGATGGACAAAATACTCATGAAGAGACCGCCATTTGTCGTAAAGAAATCCGAAATAATCGAACTGCTCAAATAAAGAGTCAGTCGCTTGTTGTGTCGATATTCCAGAAGAAGGTTGTGATAACACTGCTGGGGAATGAAGTTCATCTTCAATGGGGAACCATGAATAAATCCTTCTTGAGGAGACCAAGTATTTACGTTGCAAAATAAATGCACTTTCCATCTAGGTTTCACAGCCTAGAGATATCCACAGGGTATCGTTCACAAGAGACAAAGCTCAATCCAGGAATAAACTGGAGAGAAAAACAGTCAAACAAGACTCCACCCAATGAGGAAACAACTCAAATGGGGATTTATCCTATCCAAAGATGGAAAAGGAAAGCTAAAGCAAGATCCTTCCACGAGAGTTAACTCAGTGGGGAATTAGAAAAGAGGCGCACTTTCTGCTTAAGTTGACACTCTATTTGGAAAGATCAAATATTCTATTTGAATAGACATAACCAAGGTATACGAACTCAAAGATATCAACAAATACAAGTGTGCGTGCATGATGCAAGTGTGAATGAATAAATGAATGTCATGTATATGTTGACAAAACAGACATGGGAGATAGACAGAAGATGATAAGACGTCCCAGTACAACCCGACGCTCGGCTAATCTCAACAGGATGGTAACATTACTGGAGATAGAAAACAAAAGCCATCATTGAAGCAAAGTCCTTTTACAAGGCTTAAATCTCTTTGGAGAGGAAGATATTTTCAGGTAGAAAACCCAAAGTCCAGTCTTCTATCATCGACAATCCATTGAAAGGATAACAACACGAACAATGCTTCAGCTGGAAAAAGAAAAAAAACATGCTTAGCTGGAGATACTGGGAACACCACCCTCTGATAATGTGTGCAAAACATATCACATATCTTGAAAAATCTAGATTGCCCCTGGGACCAATTTTAGATGCCCCAAGTTTACTGCTGATGAGCTGCATGTTGCACGACAATTCTTGCGAATAGCTTCACTTCTAACATGCCCCAAGCTATCTGGTTGATGAGGAGAAATCGTCTCAAGAGGATTTTACAAAAGACCTGGCATTCACCATGCTCTGGTGTCTTCAAACTCTTAGAGGAATTTATCAAATCTCGACGTGATTGCCCCGGATTGACTGTAGTTAGCACAACAAAGTCTTCAAATTTTACCCCAAAAGAGTAAGCGAGTTGGGAAAGCATTAACTGGGAGAATCAACATGTCCGTGCTTAAGGTCTTCAGGTGACATGCCCCTGGATATGATTTTTTTTCTTGAAATGATTCGCCAATTACTCAACATAGTTTCAAGCCTTAAAAGAATAAACTCATCACTGGTGCTTATGTGAGCTTCCTTGATATCAAACAAATGTTTTGCAGTTAGAAAAAGTTTACAATGAGAATGAAAATTCTAATGCAACATGTGATCGGTGGATCTGGAACTGACTGTTTAACGTTGGTTCACGAAATGTCGCGGAAGCAAGAGTCGCCACCGTCTTTTATTTTCTCCAAATGGAAAGGATAAAAGCACAGAAAAATTCCTTATAGAGATTGCTCTCGGTTCGGGAGGTAGGTTATAGAAAGGGAAGGTGTTAGCACCCTTTCTATCCATGGTTATCCATGGGCTCTTAGATACTTGCTCATTTGTGTTTTCAAAATAGTTTGTTTGCTTTTCAACTGTGGGTTTTAAAAAGTTTCTTTGAAAATTCCAGTTCGACTCTTGTATCGGTCCTCAAGAGTGTTTGAAAAATTGCTTTCGAAAGCTTTTTGAAAATGTGTTGGTATGAAAAGTATTTTTGAATTTGTTTTGAAATTAGAGCAAGTATCTAGAGTCGTCTACCTACCCTAAGGAATTCGTCTGTGTAAATGTCCTTTAAAGTAGTGCCATCCCACCATTGAGAGGTAGGTAGCACCACCGTTGGAGGTGTTCGGGTCAATTCGGGGTTCGGGACATGGTGATCACCAGAGCAATGGTAAGACACCTTAGAAGCTACCCTCATGCCAGGTTCCCGGATCATGAGGACTTACTAAGACATCCTCTACTCGACGATCACCTTTCGAGGCAAGGCAACAGTGAGGCGTACCCTAGGGGTGGTGTGTGATTTGTGTGTCAGATTCATTTATTTTTGTCTTGTCATGTTTTGTCTTGTCATTCATTCTTGCATGCCATTATTAACAGTTAAAAAATTGCGGAAAGTAAAAATTCTAAGCTATTACAAAAGGCGCGGGTCCACATCGCCAAAATTTCCAGGACCCGATTTGACAGAAACATAAAGAAATTAAAAGTGCGAGAAGTTAATTACAAGGCTTCGGGAGAGGTACATAAATATTTAAGCAAAATAAAACAAATATGTGAATTTAGAATAAAAATTAAGAACGAGGGCGTTGGACCCTTTTGCAAAAATTAAATTACATGATGAAATTAATTAAAATTAAAAGAGAAAGAACTTGTTTTTTGGTGTTTTTTAATATTTTAAGATTTAATAGAAAAAATTAATTGCAATTAAACGCTAACCCTAATTCTATTTTATTTTAATTTATTAAGAAAATATTGAAGTTTTTTAACCTAAAATCAATCTAATTATTATATGCAAATTTAATTATAAAAATAAATAAAATAAATATTTAATTATTTGAAAGAAAAAAAATAAAAGGATGAAAATTAATTAAACCTAATTCTACTTCTTTTTTAATTTATTATTAAAGAGTTAAAAATTAACACCTAATTAAAAACTAACTTTATTTACATGCAACTTTATTACAAAAGGTATTAAAAAAAAGAAAATATTCATTATATTTTTGTCTTTTCTGATTTTTATGTTTTATGTTTTTTTTTGTAAAAATAATTAATTAATTAAGCAAATATAATTAGAAAGAAAAATAGAAAATAAATAAAAACATAGCAAACCTTGGGGGGTGGTAGTCCCCAACATGGAGGTATGATCTTGAGAAATCTGGCCCAATAAGCCTGGTCCGTTTGACTTTTTTGAGTAGCATGCTGAAGCGTGGACCAGGGTTTATGGTGCTCTCCAACTCTCAGCCTTTGATTTGAATCTGTTAGACGCGTGGACGCTTGGTGGAGAAGGTGTATGGTGCGTCTGCAGCCTTGAAGCGCATGGGAATTGTTATTGAAAAATAATATGGAAACATGGAAGACCTGGGGCTCGAACCCAGGTCATGTACCTTTCCAACCAACGCGTTTGCCACTGAACCAACACTTACACGTTTAACATATAATAACAAACAAATATAATAAATAAAAGCAAGAATGTTAGTGGGTTAAAGCGCGCGAATTTCAAATCAACCTATCACGTCTTGCCCCGGACTCATCTTCTTCATCATCCCTGAAATATAAAAACATTAGGCAACGGTTTCTTATGCGTTCTCTTAGGCATGCTATTAGAAAATAGCGATTAGCCCTATGACGCTCATAAATTGAGCGCGAGGGCTGGTTCTTGTTCGTCCCAATGCGTTGAATTCAATGACCTTGGTCTCAGCCTCCAATTTTGCCTTATCTCAAAAGCCCTAATTCTAAGGTTGAAGAACCCTAAATATCAACAATGGCATCTTTGCATAAAACACATAAAAACGCAATTAGTTCACATGGTAAGCATCAGAATGCATCATTGAATAAGAATACATAAACTAAATGTCATGGAAATGCCTCAAAATTAAGATACGAGTATGCAATTTTATGAGAAAATTTTGGATTCTGTACAACGATTCTTGAGGTTTGGATGACTGTTTTTGATTGAGACACGTTCAATGGACCTTCAGCAAGCCAATGGAACAAAAATTATGTCTTGGATCGCCTTGAAAGGGAGTTTTCAGAATTGACTTTTTTGAGAAAAATTTCAAGTTTGGTTATGGCTTTGTTGAGCTGCTGCGCGTGTATGAACATTAGGGTTTCCTTTAGGCTTATGTACTGAATGGATTAGGTCAAGAAACTTGCTCAAAATCTCTTGCAATCATGGTTTTGAAGATTTGATTTTCAAGCTTTGTTTTTTCAATCTTTTCCATACAATTTTGTATCAATTAGGATCCAATCAAACCAAATCTTCCCATATTTGAATGTGCACGAATTATTGAGTAGGTTACATGTGCAAAAAGATTTGTTAGGTTAAATTAAGTATTTTTCATATATTTAAATGATTTAAATGAATTAATATAAATAAAAATTCAAATAAATAAATAAAAAATGAAGAAATACTTCCCTTTGGGCCAAGTGGTCGTGCACATGTCATGGATGATGAATTATGGAAAAAAAATGGGCCCATCAGCAATTTTAGGTCATTTGAAGTAATGTTGACTTTTCAAAATATCCAAAAATTTCCCAACTTTCACAAGGCATAACTTGCTCAATTTTTAAGATTTTCTCATGTTCGTGGACATTTTGGAAAGATCTTTGAGTCCTCTAACCAATGTATTTGGTCCCATGTCATTTTGATATACCAATCTCAAGTTATGGCCTTTGACTTAAAGTCCCTTTTTGTTGACTTTTGAAAATGACCTATAATGTTGAAATTGATAACTTTTTGTGAGAGCATTTCTTGGACTTGAAGTATGAAGATGAGTTGTAGGAAATGTCTTTCTCTTCAAAATGAGCTTTGGATGAAATTTTTCTGATAATCCATGTGGAAGTTATGCCCTGGTCAATTTCAGTTGACTTTTTCAGCTGTCCAAATAAGGAAACTTTTGCATCTTGATGATTTTTGAGCCAAACTTTGAGAATCATGATCAAGCATTGATCAAATGATGTTTGTGGCTTCAAAATGATATGTTGACCAAAAATTTGAACTTTTGACTGTCAAATGACCATTTTGCCCCTATAGTTGACTGTAGTGCAATTAGGGTTTTGACTGTGCAATTTTGTGCTGAATGCCTTGAAATTTGATATGAGGATACTTGACCATATTTGTAGGCATATAGGACTTGATTGGACCTTTGGAAACTTCATTTTCTTGATCAGAACAAAAACCCTAATTTTGACTGCTTAGGAGGCCCTTACACTGTGCAACCCTTGGGGAATTTTGCAGCTTGACTTGGCAATTTCTTGAAGAATATGGGAGGGCAAATTTTGGGGTACAACAGTTGCCCCTGTTCAATCTTCTTAGACCTGAGGATGCAGATTGGCTGACGTGCCTTTCGTAATCCGAAGGTAGAAGATGATTGAACACTAGAGTGCCCAGAAATTTGCGCTCATATAATAGCAGTGATGGCGATGGAGGAATGGGCTTATAGATGCCATTTGAAGATTGATGAATAGGATGATGGGCTTATAGATGCCATCTGGATGTTGATCGCGTAAGAGATTCCTTAGCGAAAACCTGCATACCTGCAAAAGAAAAATGAGTACCTGACACGTTGCAAGAACTGGTTTTCAGATGTTTGGTATAGGTATGTCCTGACTGGTCACAGGAGTTGAATCTGGAGTTTCACAAGATGATGAATGAACCAGGGATGGTTACTACCTTAGCACGAACGGTAAGAGAACCTTGGGTGACTTTAACTTCAACAACTCTAGTCGAGAAAATCTTGGTGGGAATTACCATCTTCGCAGGATCGGGGAGAGAACCATAGGTAATTATAATCTGAAAGGAATCATCACCTCACTCACCGTCGGAGAGGGAACCATAAGAAAAGGAATTATCACCTCACTCACCGTCGGAGAGGGAACCATCTGAAAAGGAATTATCACCTCACTCACCGTCGGAGAGGGAACCATAGGAGATTATCACCTCACTCACCGTCGGAGAGGGAACCATCTGAAAAGGAATTATCACCTCACTCACCGTCGGAGAGGGCACCATAGGAGATTATCACCTCACTCACCGTCGGAGAGGGAACCATCTGAAAAGGAATTATCACCTCACTCACCATCGGAGAGGGAACCATAGGAGATTATCACCTCACTCACCATCGGAGAGGGAACCATCTGAAAAGGAATTATCACCTCACTCACCGTCGGAGAGGGAACCATAGGAGATTATCACCTCACTCACCGTCGGAGAGGGAACCATCTGAAAAGGAATTATCACCTCACTCACCGTCGGAGAGGGAACCATAGGAGATTATCACCTCACTCACCGTCGGAGAGGGAACCATCTGAAAAGGAATTATCACCTCACTCACCGTCGGAGAGGGAACCATAGGAGATTATCACCTCAATCACCGTCGAAGAGGGAACCATCTGAAAAGGAATTATCACCTCACTCACCGTCGGAGAGGGAACCATAGGAGATTATCACCTCACTCACCGTCGGAGAGGGAACCATCTAAAAAGGAATTATCACCTCACTCACCGTCGGAGAGGGAACCATAGGAGATTATCACCTCACTCACCGTCGGAGAGGGAAACATCTGAAAAGGAATTATCACCTCACTCACCGTCGGAGAGGGAACCATAGGAGATTATCACCTCACTCACCGTCGGAGAGGGAACCATCTGAAAAGGAATTATCACCTCACTCACCGTCGGAGAGGGAACCATAGGATATTATCACCTCACTCACCGTCGGAGAGGGAACTATCTGAAAAGGAATTATCACCTCACTCACCGTCGGAGAGGGAACCATAGGAGATTATCACCTCACTCACCGTCGGAGAGGGAACCATAGGAAATGGAATCTGGGATGACTTCTACTGAGTCTTTATCGGAAAAATCTGTTGGGAGTCGATTTAGCTGGGCTAGAGAAGGCCTGGGACTGGATAAGAAATCTTCGAAGTCGATTAACTGAACCGGTCTAGGTCTTGAAATATGATTGAGAATTTCAACTGCATCTTTCCTGAAAGGTAAAGGTCAGTCATATGCAATGCATGATATGGATCAAGCAATGATGTTCTCAACATAAATGAGATTTGTATGATATGATGCGTCTACGTATGCTATAATGATGTATGTGATGTTTTATGAATGTATGTTTTCGTCTAGGAAAGTAAATCCTTGACGGGTGCCGGGAAGTCACTCCTGGGCTGATATTGAAGAATAAGCTTTTACTTCCGCTGGGGATGATAGTTGCAAGAATACCGGTAGGAGAAGATGACTCTGTTGCGGAATAAACTTGGCAAATGGAAGATTCTGCGGGGAGGAAAGATACTCTAGCGACCATGCTGGGAAGCAATACTCTGTGGGAATAGAGATGCTTTGCTGAATTGTTGATAACTTGCTGAGGATATCCTTGTTGTGCTGGAAGTGTTGATAGACTTCGCTGGGGATAAGGAGACTTCGTCGAGGACGCTCTTTCCGTGGCTTTTGGCTGAGGATAACCCAGTTATATCCTGTTAAGGAAATAACTCTTCAAATAAAGCCGGACGATGCGTTCGTGCCCCTTGCGAGGGTAAGCTTCCAGAATCTACTGGGGATAAGCTTACTGCTTAGGGAGATGGACTCCAATTTTCCTGGGGAATTAGATTGGACTCTCCTGGGGAGATTTTGGACTGTAATTTTGTAAGTTGAAAGAGGGAACCTATGTAGGGTTTCCTGCTGATTAGCTCATGTAAAACCACATTTGAAATGGAGAAGGAACCTGGGTAGGGTTACTTTGATGATGAGTTCGTGTAAAACTTCGTTTTTGGAAAGGGAGAACCTGTGTAGGGTTTCTGGGTGACGAGTCCATGTAAAACTGCATCTTGAAGAGAGGGAACCGGTGTATGGTTGCTTGATATCGAGTTCGTGTAAAACTACGTCCGGAGAAGGAGAACCTGGGTAGGGTTGCCTGGTGAGGTAAGTTCATGTAAAACTTCTTGACGAACCGGGGTGAGGTTATCTTGAGCTAAATCCATGTAAGACTTCTGAAGGGAACCGGGGTTAGGTTGCCGCAGGATAAGTTCGTGTAAAACTTCTTGGTGAACCGGGGTAAGGTCATCTTGAGCTAAATCCATGTAAGACTTCTAGAGAAACCGGGGTTAGGTTACGGCAGGATAAGTTTGTATAAAACTTCTTGGTGAACCGGGGTGAGGTTACTTGTGGATAAGTCCATGCAAGACTTCTGGAGGAACCGGGGTTAGGTTACTTGGATAAGTTTGTGTAAAAACTTCTTGATGAACCGGGGTTAGGTCATCTTGAGATAGGTCCATGTAAGACTTCTGGAGGAAAGGGGGATAGGTTACTTGGATAAGTTTGTGTAAAAACTTCTTGATGAACCGGGGTTAGGTCATCTTGAGATAGGTCCATGTGAGACTCTTGGAGGAACCGGGGTTAGGTTACGGCATGATAAGTTTGTGTAAAAACTTCTTGATGAACCGGGGTTAGGTCATCTTGAGATAGGTCCATGTAAGACTCTTGGAGGAACCGGGGTTAGGTTACGGCAGGATAAGTTTGTGTAAAAACTTCTTGATGAACCGGGGTTAGGTCATCTTGAGATAGGTCCATGTAAGACTTCTGAAGGAACCGGGGTTAGGTTGTTTGGATAAGTTTGTGTAAAAACTTCTTGATGAACCGGGGTTAGGTCATCTTGAGATAGGTCCATGTAAGACTCTTGGAGGAACCGGGGTTAGGTTACGGCAGGATAAGTTTGTGTAAAAACTTCTTGATGAACCGGGGTTAGGTCATCTTGAGATAGGTCCATGTAAGACTTCTGGAGGAACCGGGGTTAGGTTGTTTGGATAAGTTCGTGTAAAACTTCTTCTGAAAATTGAGAAGGAACCGGTGTAGGGTTGCATGATTTTGATTAAGTGGATGATTGTCCTGTTTGGTCTCGGATGTTAACCCACGATCTGGAATTTATAAAGGTAGATGGTAATCATCCTTGTGTTGATCTTTCCTTTATACTTTGGTTGACAGAGCAATTAGGTCGCCTGGATAACTCATTATTGCCCCAGTTTCGGAGGTGAGGGAAGGGAGTACCTGTGGGGGTACTTTGACAAATCTTCGGGTAGACAAGTGATGAGATACCGGAACATAGTCGTACGCTTTGATCCCTAACTTTTGCCTGGACTGCCCTTTCGGGTTTTCAGTCCACCGGGATACCCATTTTTGCCCAAGCCGCCTTTTCAGGTTTTCGACTTGCCGGGTGTACAGATTTTTTCATTTCATCCCTTCATTTTGCCCGAACCCTTTTGGTTCGCCGGGAAGCCCTTATTTTTGCCTAGGTGTGTCAACCTAGCGGGTCTTTGATTATGCGTAGTATCTTTTCGACTATGTCCATGTTCTCAGAATGTAGGGAGTTGCCTCTGTTGGAAGTATTTTGTCATGCCCCAGATACTGGGCAATACTCCTACTGTGCCCCTTGATTCGAGGTACTTCTGTTCACAAGGTGTTCATCGTGCGAATTTCCCTGCTGTTCAAATAAATAGTCATATGCAAACAAGGTTATTTTAAGAATGCAAAAGCCTATGTCTGTCTTGAATTTTGAAAATGCATTTTTTGTAATACAATGCGGTGTCAATCTCAAGATTTTACAGCAAACCTTCAGGAGTCAGGATACCTTCGTAACAGTATGCTTCCGAACTAACCCATGCTTCAGCTAGGACTTTTAAGGGTTATAACGTGGCCTGGTTCACGGTTTAAGAAACAAAGGATAAAGGCTCAAATTTTATTTGTACCCACCCGCTCTTCGTGATGTTCTCCAAACCTAAACTCAGTTGATCATACGTTAGACCTTATTTGAGTCTTTGCTTTGATTTTCCGGTGATGATTCGGATGTTGATAACTTATTTTGAATAGGCAGTCATTCCTTTCTTGTTGAGGGTTGGTAAGACCTCTTTATTGTCTGATTTTTTTTTGTTATCCCTTTCTTTTTTTGCCTGAACTGTTTCCTTTTTTGGAATTACAGTCAGCGGGATGCCCCAGTTTTGTAAGTCTCCTTCATGGGTTTTTGACTTAATGGGTTTTTTTTATATTTTGAGAGATATAATGACTGCATGTCCTTCTTGATTATTCGGAACCATCACTGTCTTTACTCGTTTTGTAAATATCTCTTCGGTGCCATTCGTCATGCACTTGGATCAACTGAGAGAACTACCCTGCCCCCGGTTATGATTAAGGGTTTTAAATTTCGAAAAGAAAAACTCCTACTTCTTTGGCTCAGATGGGTTGACGAGGGATTATCATCCTTATAACTCCTGTGTTTAGGGATTGAAACAATGCCTGTACCTCATCAGCGGGGTCTGTTCAAAAGCATACTGTACATTGTGGTATCGTTTTCGTCATCCTCCCTCAAGAGGCTTAGAATTTTCAATTAAGAGTTGACCATCACAAAAATATGAAAGCAGTTTTAAGCATAATTAAATCAAGACAGACATGTGTAATGCATTCATGAAATAAAAGAGTTTAACATGATAATTGTTTATCTGAACAAGAAAAGAAAAATACAACTTGAATTCAAATGAACAAAAATCTCTCGACCCTAGCCATGCTTTGGTAATGGAGCAGTGATCACGTTGGGAGTCTCGGCAGGCTCGAACTCGATCTCTTTGGCATCGATCATGTTCTGAATCTTGTACTTCAGTGCCCAACAGTCCTCAGTATCGTGCCCCGGGCTGTCAGAATGATAAGCGCAGTGAGCGTTGGGGTTATACCTTGAAGGTGTCCTGTTGGGATTCTTAGGAGGATCCTTTAGAGTTACCAAGTTCAACCTCAGCAGTTGTTGTAAGGCTCGAGGCAGCGACACGTTGAGCTTGGTGAATTGCCTTTTGGGCTTGTCTGGTTGAAGCTGGTGAGGTTGATACTGAATTGGTGGTACTGAAGCCACATGAGGAGCTTTCTCCTTGCCTCTTTGTCTCAAAGATGGTCGAATGATGATTGGCTTTTTACCCTTAGACGTTTGCCCCAGTTGGTTATCCTGAAGCAGTTGGTTGATGAGAACCCCGAGCTCTTCTTGTCTTTGAGCTAACCCTTGAATGGCAGTCACCTGCCCCAGCATCTGGACCCTCAATGCATCCACCTCAGCTTGTAGGTGTTTCAGCCTTTCATCCTCAACACTGTTCTTGACCAAAGTCTCCATGAGAAGTGTCCTTAGCTCCTCCTGCCCCTTAGATAAATTCAGGAGGATTTCCCCGAACCGAGTCTCTTGAGCGAGAAGGTCCTGGTTATCTGGTTGGAAGGCCATTGCTGAAATAAACAGCGAGAAAGGTAAGTGACCTGCAAAAGGGATACCTGTTATGCAATGATATGTATGATATGCATGCAATGTTTTCAAGGATCTCGAGGGGTAAACAAATTGTTAGAGTTGGAAACTGGTAACTTGATTGAAGGTACTTCATGTTGTTGAGAGTCCTTCTTCCAGGGTCAAAGGCTCACCATATCCAGTGGGTCATAGCCTCTGACTTTAGTCATCATGTTGGTTTTGATTTCCAAACAACCTTGGTTAGGGGAACCTTCTTCAAGAGTCAGAGCTCACCATATCAAGTGGGTCATAGCCCCTGACAACTTTGGCTAGAGGAAAATAAATCCTCTTTGCCCCTTGCTGGATGTTTGATTCATCATGACCTGCATCGCAAGCCCTTGAGATCCTTGAAATGGGTTAGGATGTATGCAATGGTATGATGTCATGATGCATGGGGTAATGTACGTAACCCTGTTACGAGTCCCAATTAGGGACTGCAAACCAAAACCTGCAAGAAACTTAGGATACCCTGTTATGAGTCCTGATTAAGGACTACAAACAAAACCTGCAAGAAGCTCAAGTGTCAGACAAAAAAGCATGCAAGTAGTCAAGTACGAAGGCACACAAGTCACACAAGAGAAGCCCTTAGAGTTTAGGCCAGCATGGGGTCTGGGTAGTACCCTCTTTCAGTTGGTGGGCTCAACCTGTCCTATTAGAAGTAACCGGGTTCTAAGGTTCCCAATATCACGGGATTGCTTTCATTGTTCATCGTTTCGATTTAGCCACTGAACTGGCAACCGAAATATTCCAGGAAAGCAACCCTCAATTGAGTGTAGTATCGAGTATCAACCAACCTCGGACTGCACCAAAGTCAGTTATCTCACTACCCTAAAGAGGCCAAGATAGTTCAATTAAGGTTCCTAAGGTCTGTTGATGCTTCACGACACCACGCGGAGGCCCCGTACTCTCCTTGACTGAACTCAAGGGTTACCGGTACACACCAAAGTGCCACATCAACGTAGCAGACTGCTTCAACCATGTCGGTATACCCCGCACAGTTCCCTCACAGTCTTGTTGCTACTTTCTAAGAAGGTATCCCCCAGATCCGGGTTAGGATCTATAGAACTCCCAAGCAACCCACAATAGTAAAGCAAGCAAAGAAGACAATTGAAAACACAGTGATCTTAATCCTAAGGTACACCTCACTTTAAGTTTATTCCCCAGCAGAGTCGCCAGTTCTGTGATCGGTGGATCTGGAACTGACTGTTTAACGCTGGTTCGCGAAATGTCGCGGAAGCAAGAGTCGCCACCGTCTTTTATTTTCTCCAAATGGAAAGGACAAAAGCACAGAAAAATTCCTTATAGAGATTGCTCTCGGTTCGGGAGGTAGGTTATAGAAAGGGAAGGTGTTAGCACCCTTTCTATCCATGGTTATCCATGGGCTCTTAGATACTTGCTCATTTGTGTTTTCAAAATAGTTTGTTTGCTTTTCAACTGTGGGTTTTAAAAAGTTTCTTTGAAAATTCCAGTTCGACTCTTGTATCGGTCCTCAAGAGTGTTTGAAAAATTGCTTTCGAAAGCTTTTTGAAAATGTGTTGGTATGAAAAGTATTTTTGAATTTGTTTTGAAATTAGAGCAAGTATCTAGAGTCGTCTACCTACCCTAAGGAATTCGTCTGTGTAAATGTCCTTTAAAGTAGTGCCATCCCACCATTGAGAGGTAGGTAGCACCACCGTTGGAGGTGTTCGGGTCAATTCGGGGTTCGGGACATGGTGATCACCAGAGCAATGGGAAGACACCTTAGAAGCTACCCTCATGCCAGGTTCCCGGATCATGAGGACTTACTAAGACATCCTCTACTCGACGATCACCTTTCGAGGCAAGGCAACAGAGAGGCGTACCCTAGGGGTGGTGTGTGATTTGTGTGTCAGATTCATTTATTTTTGTCTTGTCAGGTTATGGATGATCTATGCGTTTGTTTTTATTTTTTTTGTCATTCATTCTTGCATGCCATTATTAACAGTTAAAAAATTGCAGAAAGTAAAAATTCTAAGCTATTACAAAAGGCGCGGGTCCACATCGCCAAATATTCCAGGACCCGATTTGACAGAAACATAAATAAATTAAAAGTGCGAGAAGTTAATTACAAGGCTTCGGGAGAGGTACATAAATATTTAAGCAAAAGAAAACAAATATGCGAATTTAGAATAAAAATTAAGAACAAGGGCGTTGGACCCTTTTGCAAAAATTAAATTACATGATGAAATTAATTAAAATTAAAAGAGAAAGAACTTGTTTTTTGGTGTTTTTTAATATTTTAAGATTTAATAGAAAAAATTAATTGCAATTAAACGCTAACCCTAATTCTATTTTATTTTAATTTATTAAGAAAATATTGAAGTTTTTTAACCTAAAATCAATCTAATTATTATATGCAAATTTAATTATAAAAATAAATAAAATTAATATTTAATTATTTGAAAGAAAAAAAATAAAAGGATGAAAATTAATTAAACCTAATTCTACTTCTTTTTTAATTTATTATTAAAGAGTTAAAAATTAACACCTAATTAAAAACTAACTTTATTTACATGCAACTTTATTACAAAAGGTATTAAAAAAAAGAAAATATTCATTATATTTTTTTCTTTTCTGATTTTTATGTTTTATGTTTTTTTTTTGTAAAAATAATTAATTAATTAAGCAAATATAATTAGAAAGAAAAATAGAAAATAAATAAAAACATAGCAAACCTTGGGGGGTGGTAGTCCCCAACATGGAGGTATGATCTTGAGAAATCTGGCCCAATAAGCCTGGTCCGTTTGACTTTTTTGAGTAGCATGCTGAAGCGTGGACCAGGGTTTATGGTGCTCTCCAACTCTCAGCCTTTGATTTGAATCTGTTAGACGCGTGGACGCTTGGTGGAGAAGGTGTATGGTGCGTCTGCAGCCTTGAAGCGCATGGGAATTGTTATTGAAAAATAATATGGAAACATGGAAGACCTGGGGCTCGAACCCAGGTTATGTACCTTTCCAACCAACGCGTTTGCCACTGAACCAACACTTGCACGTTTAACATATAATAACAAACAAATATAATAAATAAAAGCAAGAATGTTAGTGGGTTAAAGCGCACGAATTTCAAATCAACCTATCACGTCTTGCCCCGGACTCATCTTCTTCATCATCCCTGAAATATAAAAACATTAGGCAACAGTTTCTTATGCATTCTCTTAGGCATGCTATTAGAAAATAGCGATTAGCCCTATGACGCTCATAAATTGAGCGCGAGGGCTGGTTCTTGTTCGTCCCAATGCGTTGAATTCAATGACCTTGGTCTCAGCCTCCAATTTTGCCTTATCTCAAAAGCCCTAATTCTAAGGTTGAAGAACCCTAAATATCAACAATGGCATCTTTGCATACAACACATAAAAACGCAATTAGTTCACATGGTAAGCATCAGAATGCATCATTGAATAAGAATACATAAACTAAATGTCATGGAAATGCCTCAAAATTAAGATACGAGTATGCAATTTTATGAGAAAATTTTGGATTCTGTACAGCGATTCTTGAGGTTTGGATGACTGTTTTTGATTGAGACACGTTCAATGGACCTTCAGCAAGCCAATGGAACAAAAATTATGTCTTGGATCGCCTTGAAAGGGAGTTTTCAGAATTGACTTTTTTGAGAAAAATTTCAAGTTTGGTTATGGATTTGTTGAGCTGCTGCGCGTGTATGAACATTAGGGTTTCCTTTAGGCTTATGTACTGAATGGATTAGGTCAAGAAACTTGCTCAAAATCTCTTGCAATCATGGTTTTGAAGATTTGATTTTCAAGCTTTGTTTTTTCAATCTTTTCCATACAATTTTGTATCAATTAGGATCCAATCAAACCAAATCTTCCCATATTTGAATGTGCACGAATTATTGAGTAGGTTACATGTGCAAAAAGATTTGTTAGGTTAAATTAAGTATTTTTCATATATTTAAAAGATTTAAATGAATTAATATAAATAAAAATTCAAATAAATAAATAAAAAATGAAGAAATACTTCCCTTTGGGCCAAGTGGTCGTGCACATGTCATGGATGATGAATTATGGAGAAAAAAATGGGCCCATTAGCAATTTTAGGTCATTTGAAGTAATGTTGACTTTTCAAAATATCCAAAAATTTCCCAACTTCCACAAGGCATAACTTGCTCAATTTTTAAGCTTTTCTCATGTTCTTGGACATTTTGGAAAGATCTTTGAGTCCTCTAACCAATGTATTTGGTCCCATGTCATTTTGATTTACCAATCTCAAGTTATGGCCTTTGACTTAAAGTCCCTTTTTGTTGACTTTTGAAAATGACCTATAATGTTGAAATTGATAACTTTTTGTGAGAGCATTTCTTGGACTTGAAGTATGAAGATGAGTTGTAGGAAATGTCTTTCTCTTCAAAATGAGCTTTGGATGGAATTTTTCTGATAATCCATGTGGAAGTTATGCCCTGGTCAATTTCAGTTGACTTTTTCAGCTGTCCAAATAAGGAAACTTTTGCATCTTGATGATTTTTGAGCCAAACTTTGAGAATCATGATCAAGCATTGATCAAATGATGTTTGTGGCTTCAAAATGATATGTTGACCAAAAATTTGAACTTTTGACTGTCAAATGACCATTTTGCCCCTACAGTTGACTGTAGTGCAATTAGGGTTTTAACTGTGCAATTTTGTGTTGAATGCCTTGAAATTTGATATGAGGATACTTGACCATATTTGTAGGCATATAGGACTTGATTGGACCTTTGGAAACTTCATTTTCTTGATCAGAACAAAAACCCTAATTTTGACTGCTTAGGAGGCCCTTACACTGTGCAACCCTTGGGGAATTTTGCAGCTTGACTTGGCAATTTCTTGAAGAATATGGGAGGGCAAATTTTGGGGTACAACACAACAGTTATGTAAGTCTTGAAGATTTTGAAAGATATCGCACAAATTTTGCGAGTTAAAGCACCATTTATTTTTGTATAGGAAAAACATATGATACCAACATAACTATTTAGAACATTCATGGGAGTCAGGAACACTATCTCATTGAAGTATGCTTTCAAAATACCCTTGCTTCAATTAGGACTTTTTGAAGGTTGTAACATGGTCTGGTTCACGGTTTTTAGAAAAAAGATTTTAAGGCTCAAAATATTTGGTGCCCACCCATTCTTCATGATGTTCTCCAACCCTATGTTCAGTTAATTCAACATGAGTGTTCATCTCTCAAAAGGATTTTGTGACGGTCAAGGAAACGACGGGGCTTTCGGAGTAGAAACCACCCTCATGTCTTCGTGTTTGTAGTCACCAATTTGTTCTTTGCTGAGGACTTTTCTTTGTAGTCCTTTCTTTGCAATTTTTATTTTCCCTAACTTTTTTCCTGAACTAATTCTTTTGAATTGATAGTCCAGCGGGATGCCTTAATTTTGCCTAAGTCACATGTTTTCATTTTTTTTGACTTAGCAGGCTTTTTCTTTTTTCTTGATTTTTGACTTTTTGAACAAAATGTGTGACATTAGCTTGTCTTTGCTTGTTGAGAAGATTGTGATTGCCTCGTTTCTTGATGAATGAGGGATAACATTATGATTCCACATCTTCTGGCTTCATTATACATGAAAGATAGCCCTCGTAGTTTCTCTTCAAAAAAAAACATCTTCCTTATGAATTTCGAACACTCAGTCAGATTAACTAAAAACTACCCTGCCCCAGGTTAAAATTCAAGGTTTTTTCGTATAGAAAAGAAACTTCTGCTTCAAAGGCTCAAAAGGGGTTAGCAAGGGATTATCTTCCTTATATCTCCAGTGTTTAGGGATTTGAAACAATGCCTGTACATCATCAGCAAGATTTTATCCAAAAGCAAACAACCAGAGATTTTGTGTTCTTTAGATCATCATCCTCCCTTCAATCTCTGCCTAGGCAAGAGAATGGGCAACAAGTTGGTATCATAATGCAAAAAGAAATTTGAAATTTGAAAACAAATATGAGTGAAACGAATGAATTTCTTCAAGACAAACATACCCATTGTATTAAGATAATCATTCAGATGCAAACAAGTTCTTACATGCAAACAATGTTTTGATAAACAAGAAAAATTACAAAAAGCATGAATAAGTTAATAATCTAGGAAGGCTTTCCATCTGGACTTGAATTACCGAAAACATCTTTCAAAACTCAAAGTGACCATCAATCGTGTTTACTCTTCGGCACGTGCTTGATTTGAACTTCAAAACCAACGTCCTTGAATGACAAGATACCACTTCTGACCAACTTCTGAACCGCAATCTTCAAAGCGAAGAAACCCTCCAAGTAATGCCCAGGAGCACCTTGATGAAAGGTACAAGCCAAATCAGCTTTGTAGTACCAATGTATCTTCTCAGGAACCTTCGGTGGAGGTCGGGTCTGAACCAAATTCCTCTGCATCAGGATAGGGAACAACTCTGTATAGGTAATTGGAATTGGATCAAACTGGGTTTTCCTCTGATTAGGAACTTGCTGATTCTGTTGATGAATAGGAGAAACATGATGATTCTGACAATGATTATTTCTTCCTCTGGTTCTCTTCTTGGAAAAGTTATTATCAAACTTCTTCGCACCATTAGCTTAGCTACCATCTTCATATAAACATCCCTTTCAGACATCTTCTTCTAGACGCACTCCCACATTCACCTCGTCAGGAAAGTCATTAGGTGCATTAACCATCACCTTCTCATGAGAGAATGATTTTAGAGTTTCAGTGAAGACTTTTATCATCGCTTCCTCCATCCTAGAAGGATTGACTTGGGCGGTAACCAAAATTTCAACCCAAAATAGTCGAGTGATCCATACCAGCTTTCAAAATAGTGATCTCTCTACGGAGTTCAGAAACCTCTTGCTTGATATTCTCCATTGTTTTCTTAGCGCGAGTTTTATACTGGTGAGACCAAAGGAAAAATAAGACTCGGAAAAAGACCTTTGAAAGTGAAACAAAAAATGTAGAATGATGTATGATATGCAAAAGAGAGTTTTTATTTGATTTTCAAGGAACTCAAGATATTAAGTTGTAAACATCAAAGTATGAAGATAGAAGATGAATTTTAAATTGGCTCCAAACATCGATCAAGTTATCATCAAGATCAATCATCCATTTTGGTGGATTAGGGTTTTCGCCCTATCAACACCCAAGATCCATTGAGCTTGACGAAACTTGTGATGTTTACAAAGAAAGACCTCCAAATTCCTTCAAAGTCAAGTGAAAAGGGTTTTATGGATGCATGAATGCATGGTTATGCAACAACCACAAGCAAGGTCACAAATAAAGTCGAAAGGTTCAACGTCACGAGCATGGAGTCAAGGTAAGGAACACCCCCAAGGTATGTACTAACGGTTTAATCACACCTGTAGAACAAGGTTCTAAGAGTTCCCGGAGTCTACATTCCTCCTTCGGATATTACCAACGTCTTGATTACTCAATAATCAGCAATATTCTCAAGAGAAACTCATCCGAGCGTAGCATCGCGTAACAATTACTTCCGGATTACTCCGTTATAATCTCCGCGCTACACCTAAAAGGCCAAGATGGGTTAGGGTTCTACGGTTCCCAGCTTCTCTGGCTCCCAGGTCGAAAATAATAATGTCTTCCCGATTACTCGGTAAACAAATATTACGTTCAAAAGGGCCTTCCACTGAGTGGAGGATCTCATGCCTCCTTCTTCGGGATTACTCCCTCAAAGTTAACATGACTATACCGCCCGTCCTATTCCTAAGTGTAACTTAGTCCGGGTATAGGACTTATCCTTTGTAAATATCATCAACACCCAAATAATCATAATATATACATATAATCAAACAAATCAAATAATGATAAAACAGATAAAACAAATTAGGCTTTACCCACTTAGGGATGGACCAGCAAGAGGTCAATCATTCCCCAGCAGAGTCGCCAATTCTGTAGCGGTGAAAATCGGAAATCAAGCTATTAATTAACTTGACTCACAAAAAGCAAGAGTCGCCACCGCGCTTTATTATTTCAAAGGGAAAAGGGAAAAGTGCGAAATAAAACCCTAAAATATGCAATGTAAAATAATACTTGAAAGTAATGAAAGTACAATGCATTTTGAAAGAGATCGAGAGTTCGGGGGTTGATTATACAATGGGAAGGTATTAGCACCCAATGCATCTGCGGTACTCCGCAGGAACCTTTTGAAATATCTGTTTTTTGGTTTAAAATTGTTTGTTTGATTAAAATGGTTCGTTTGACTAAAAATCGGTGTTGGAGAGATTTTGAAGATACGACGACCTAGTGTCGAAGTTTTGACTTAAAAGGTGTGAGTTTGAAAATGGAGTCTTTTGGGAAAATTATCTTAAGTTTGGAAAAATAATAAATAAGCAAAAAATGAATGAGGGTATTCGCACGATTGTATGAGATATGTTCGATGACATGAAGTCAACAAATTTAATTCTTCCCCTTGGAGTTTAGACGGACGAACAAAATAAAATGGACGTCCAAATATGAACGTTCGAAAATTCACAAGGAAATAAATCGAAAGACCCCAAAAAATCAAATTGACAAAGATATTTAAAAGAGAATGGAACCAATTATCTAAATTAAAATTCTAAGATTACTTACTAAAATAATTCTGAACTAATTACGAATTCTAATGTTATAAAGAATAATTCTAAAATTAAATTAGATATAAACTAAATTAAAATTCTAAAGTTATTAAATTAAATCTAAAATAACTAAAAATAATTCTAAAGTTACTAAAATAATCCTAAATGAACTTAAAATTACTAAAAATAATTCTAAACTAAAATTATTAAAATTTGTCCTATTGAAACTACATGTTTCTTTCTAAGAAACTAACTAACCTAATTTAAATAAATTTAACTAAGGAAATAAAACTAAAATAAACAGCATGGGGGTACAGGGCTTTTGTGTTGGTGTGAATTAGTAAAAAGATAGAAATTATGGCCCAAGGCCCAAACTAAATGATTAACCCTAATTTACCATAAAATATAATAAATAGTAAAAAAAAATTATTGTGACACCCCAGGCGGAGCTGATGCCTTATTACTAGAGTTTTTTTACTTTTCAAATTTTTCCATTAGCCAATTAATAGCTGACACGTGGCATTGCAATTAAGAAAGAAAAAAAAGAAATAAAAATCCTCTAATACACAAATTGACAGAGAGTGAGAGAGATAAACCTTGCCAGCTGTTTCTTCGAGGCACTCTCAAGCATCTTCTTTACTAAGTGAGCTGCATGCACATTGTAGGCTAGAGTTAGAAAGTGAGGATGAAGCTCCTCAAATACTCCATCTCTTTCCGCTTGAGAACAATGTTTGACGCATGTCTAGATCGATCTTCTTTTGCAACCTCGTGACGCCTCATCTTTTCCCATAGACGCGCAAGATCTTGTTCAAGAGTAAAATGACGTCTTCTCTTCTTCTATTACCAGTGCTTGAGGTTTATTTGATTTACACAGTTCTTCCCTGTTAGGGGATAATGGTTCAGATTTAACTTGAGCTTTAGAGTCCGATTCTTCAATATCTTCACATGTAACTGCAGTTTTAATACCACTACCACTAACTGTGTCTCTGCCTGACTTGGAGTCTGTCGATGCTGGAGCGGTGGTGAACTCGCGGACGGTGTGTGGATTGGGTTTTGTTGTGGGTCGGGTTAGAACGAGGATGCGGCCATGTTTTTTGGGAGCGGAAACAGAAGAATAGGAAGCGGGGGAGAAGGAGGATGAAGATGAAAAAATGGAAGGGCTTTTTGATGCGTTGGTGGTTTTGGTGGTGGTGGTTATTAGCTAGCTCCAGAAGCATCTCATGATGGGGTGGTTGCGAGAAGCTTGGGCGTATGGGTAGATAAGATTCATGAACTCACAGTTCCAGCGGATGGACCACATCAGATGCCTACATTGCATGAACTAATTGGTGTTGCTGGTCAGATCATTCCATGGAATTTTCCACTTCTCATGTTTGGTTGGAAGGTCGGATCGACATTGGCCGGTGGCGACGCTTTTGTTCTAAAAAACATCTGAGCAGACACCATTGTCTGCTTTGTATGCAGCAAAAATATTCCACGAGGTTGGATCTCCTTCGGGTGTTTTGAAGATAGTGTCTGGTTTTGGTCCAACAGCCGGTGCCGCTCTAGCTAGTCATACAGATGTGGATAAGATTGCTTTTACTAGTTCAACTGCTAATGGAAAAATTATCCTTGAACTAGCGGCTAAAAGAAATTTGAAGGCTGCAACTTTAGAGCTTGGTGGAAAATCTCGCTTTATTGTATGTGAAGATGCTGATGTAGATCAGGCTGTTGAGTTAGCATATTTCGCCATGTTCTTCGACCAGGGACAATGATGTTGTGCTGGCTCTCGAACATTTGTACATGATCGTGTATATGATGAGTTTGTTGAGAAACCAAAGGCCCTCACTTTGAAACGTGTTGCTGGAGATCCATTCAAGGCGGGAGTAGAGCAAAGGTCCTCAGATATTGTTTGTTGTGGAAGAAACTGCGCCGTATGTAAATTCAGAGGTGCCTACGTCCGCTGGAAGGCTGGAAACAACGGTGGAACCAGAACCTGAATGGTGAACAGTTGGTATGTTGCAGCGGAGGGGACGAACTTGAAGTTGGTGGCGCGGAGGAATGAACGAAGGTTGGAGAAGGGGGATTTCGTGACGGTGTTACGGTGAGAGAGGGTTTGGATGGAGGCTAGTTAACATATGATGGTGATAAACAGATGACGAGGCTATGGCATTTGTATGCTTGCGGTGGAAGTTGACGAAGGGAGATCGATTGTTGGTGAAATTACAAGAAGAAGGAAAGGAGATAAAGAAGGGAAGTGGGACGGTAATTGAAGAGTGGGATGAAGAAAGGAATTGTGAAGTGAAGATTGAAGGGGGGTGTTGATAAATGGTTAAAGGAATGTAGATGGAGAAGAGAGTTACTGCACGAAGGGGAAGAGGAAATTGATGGATACTGTTAGCGTTGTTGGTTGTTGTTATTTGTTTTTGTTTTTTTTTGTGCAGTAAAAGTAACGTGAGAATAAGGTTCTACAGTAGAGTGATGATGTTGGAATGGTTTATGTTGTGTGTGTTTATTTTTTTTTTTTTTGACAGAGAGTCAAGGGAGTTGTGAGGTAATTTTGCTAGATAGTGAGAGGAAAATGTTTGAGTTCTGAGAGATGTTAGTTGTCCTGTGAGGAAGAATAGGTGCAGAGACTATGTACTGCATAATGGGATGGTGATGGGTGTATGTAGGCGGGAGTTTTTTGATTGTGGGGGGAAAGATTATGTGGATTGAAAAATAGGAGGGAAATATTTTTTGTGACTAAAAGCCTTTTAATGAAAAAAATAAAAATAAAACTTGAAAGTATATAAAAACTCAATTTAAAATGATTTTTTTGAATATTTTATGAATAAAAAATAAAGACACAAAATGACCGAAAACGATAAAAACCGGACGAAAATTTATCCGAAAAATAAAATGAACATATTAAAATAATCTACATGTCACAAAGATTAAAGAAAAAATATTCAAGAAGTCAAAAATCAAAAATAAAATAATAATAAAAATATCAGACTAAACAGACGTTTAAGGTTAAAACGAGACTTCGAACTATACCGAAAAATAAAGCGAGCATACCGTCATAATCTACGCGAAGCGCAGATTCATAAAATGATCGGTAAAAGGTGAAAACTTGAAATATTTTCTCACTACTTTCCCGCATAGTGTCGAATCGCTTTTAACAGTCTATCTATAAAACCAAAATATTTTTATTATCGACATATAAACAACTTGGAGCAATGCAACAGATGAGTAAATAGATAAAAATGCATGAAGCAAAATGTCGGGTATTTTACAACTGAAAGACGATGCAAACTTTGATTTAAACTGACTTTTTCTGGTCAACCTAAATACGACTAATGATGCAAAATGCGATGAATGAAGGTATTTACTAATGATTGTGACCAAATGACAACATATGGTATGAATGTGCGACTGAAAAACATAGGGGTGAAATTAAGGGTGCAACGGTGTGCCTTGATGAATATGTCTTCGAGAATCCACAATCAACCGTACTTCTGGCTTGAGAGATTCTGAACCCTAATCGAGGCATGACGCCTGATGCTCTTGATTCAGATCTGTTTCCTGCAAATGAAATCAAAGAAACAAAAAACACACACTTCGTGCTTGATTAGAAGTTAGTGATACATAGGCTAAGAATGTTCAAAATATTTGACAATTTCTGCATAGTCAAAGCTCGAAGGTGAGACGTTAAAACCGACCGTATTCCGTGACCTTGACTTATCTTAAAAAATGCAAAAAATAAAAAATGGGATCTTAGGTCAAAAATTGGGGTACAACAATAGTGTACAGATGAAGTAGGATGAGTCGATCCATGGGGTTTTGTGTCGATACATAATGTCTAATTTTTTTAACAGGTTCAACTTTAAATTGCTGTAACATGAGTTTTAGGATGCTGTTTGAGATGTCGTTCGAAGCGTTTATTAGCTAACGCGATGAACTTTATTCTAGATGATTAAATAATGAATGAGAAGTGTGATCCTAGTAGATAATTCAGGATTTAGAATTAATTCCTGTGATTGATCGTTATGCTGGATTTTGAAAAGAATGGTGAATATGAGATGTTTAGAGGCTGTTGTTGGAATTATGACAGTAGCATTAGTGACAGTAAAAGTGTAAAATCGCAGAATAACAGTATGGATTATTGTATTATTGTTATACAACTGAGTTATTAATGAGATGTGGTTATTAAAGTTGTGTTTGATAATTATGATGAACAAATGATGTTTGATAAATAAATGATTTTTAATAAATTATTTTGAGATGTTTATGAGATGTTGTAATTGAGATGTTTTTAAGATGATTGCAATGTTGTTATTTTGAGATGTTAACTGAGATGTTTTGGGATGATTGAGATGTTTCTATTCTGAGATGTTAATTGAGATGTTTTGAGATGATTTGAGATGTTGTCAATTGGGTGTTGATATTACATTCATGTTGAGTCGCATACATTGCATTTTTGGAGATGGAGCTTATGCTCGTTGAGATGGCCTGGATTGACAAATTTTGAGATGAAGGCTATGCCTTGTTGATGCCTCTATTAATTGGCATATTTTTGAGATGGGAGTTCTGCTCCAATGGTACCACATGCATTTGCATAGTTTTGAGTCGCATTATATGAGTGAATGATGAAGTATATTTTGATATCAATGAATGTGTATATGTTGTAATTGTTGTTTATCATGGAATGAGAAGTGGTGACGTTTTTGATCTAACTTAATATATTAATTATCATGCGCTTTATTATATTGTTAGATATCTCACCCCTTCTATTTTAATGTTGCCCTTATGTTGGTAACGTGCAAGTAATCGAGAGTGAAGGCTGTATACCTTCAATAGTTCGAGTTAGTGTCATTGCTCTGATACGTAACACTCGGGGGGATGAACGCTTTCTGATTTTCAGTTGTTGAACTTTAAATTGATTATTATTGAATATGAGATGTTTCGAAAGTTGCTCTTTTGATTAAAGAAGTTTATTGAGAGTTCCGCTGCGTAGTTGTTGAATTATTTTAATGAAAGATGTTATGTTGATGGTTCATCCGATGTTTTGAAAAAGTGTTATATATCCATGATGAATGCAATTAATTTTTTAGAAGAATTTGTGACGTCCCGATTCATTTGTATGATTGAAATTTTATAACTCTGATTTTATTGTATAATTGCTTGGGGTAGAATTGGGGTGTTACACCCCACATTTCAAAAGGCCACGGAGCTGTCAAGACGTTCAAAGGAACCAGAGGCACATGTACCTTATCAGCGTAGATTTGGCACTTATGACAAGATCGGGAGTGCTGATAACAATCTGCTTCCATAGTGGACCAAGAGTATCCTTCTTGTAGGATCTTCTCAGCCATGGTATGTCCACTTGAATGGGTTCTGAAGGTACCTTCATGTAGATCTGTCATAATCCTCTCTGCTTCACTCTTGTCTACACACCACAGTAAGGTAGAGTCATGATTGTGCTTGTAGAGGATTCCATTACTGAGGAAGAATTTTGCAGCGAACCTTCTCAGAAACTTCTTATCATTGACAGATTCCCCTTCAGAATACTCCTGAGTCTCAAGGTACTTCTCCACTTCATGAAACCAGGGTTTGTCTGCCACCTCTTTCGTATCAATCTCACAACAGTGAGCTGGTTCATCCAACCTTTCGATGGTGATTCGGGGAGCTTCGTTGTCCCACCTGACTTTGAACATAGTAGACATGGTAGCTAACGCTTCCTCTAACTGATTCTCCTCTCGCGGGAAATGTTCAAAGGTTACCTCCTTAAAGTGTGGGAGCAATGTCAGCACGTGCTTTTAGTATGGGATGAGATTCAGATTATTCGTATCCCATTCTCCTTCGATCTAACTTATCACTAAGGCTGAATCCCAGAAAACATCCAAGAACTTAATCCTGAAGTCAATAGCGGCTTTGAGATCCATGATGCAGGCTTTATACTCCGCCATTAGCAAGTGCGTTTGAAGCTCCATCAAAAACCATAGTCCATCGGGATCCCTCCTCGGGTCGTTCATCTGGTCCAGGTTCTTCATAGTCAGTCACCAGCATAATATTCTCATCCGGGAACTCAAAATTCATGGACTGGTAGTCATCCACAGCCTGATGAGCCAAATGATCAGCCAATACACTCCCCTTGATTGCTTTTTGGGTTGTATATTGTTTATCGTATTCAGTTAAGATCATGTTCCATCTCGCTATTCTTCCGGATAGAGTTGGTTTCTCGAAGATGTACTTGATTAGATCCATCTTAGATATCAAAAAAGTATTGTGGGTTAGCATATATTGTCTTAGTCGGCGAGCAGCCCATGCCAAAGAGCATCAAATTTTATCGAGCAGAGAGTATCTTGTCTCACAGTCGGTAAACTTTTTGCTAAGATATTATATTGCGTGCTCTTTTCGACCAGAATCGTCATGCTGCCCCAGCACACACCCCATTGAATTGTCTAGTACTGTTAAGTACAGTATCAAAGGTCTTCCTTCAATTGGAGGCATCAAAATTGGTGGCTCTTGAAGGTATTCTTTGATTCTTTCAAAGGTTGTCTGGAATTCATCATTGCACTTTACCACTTGATCTTTCTTTAGAATCTTGAAGATGGGCTCACAAGTAACAGTTAGATGTGAAATGAACCTGGCGATATAATTCAAGCATCCCAAGAAACCTCTAACTTCTTTCTCTGTACGGGGAGCTGACATATCTTGTATGGCCTTTACCTTTGTCGGGTCTACTTGAATACCTTTGTCACTGACGATGAAACCCAAAAGCTTACCAGACCTTACCCCGAAGGTGCACTTGTTCAGATTCAACATCAGCTTGTATGTCTTCAACCTGTCAAACAACTTTTGTAGATAATCAAGGTGCTCTTCCTCGGTTTGAGACCTGGCTATCATGTCATCAACATAAACCTCTATCTCGTGGTGAATCATATCATGGAACAAGGCGACCATGGCTCGCTGATAAGTTGCCCCAGCATTCTTCAACCCAAAAGGCATCACCTTGTAACAGAAGGTGCCCCATTGTGTGGCGAAAAATGTCTTCTCCATGTCTTCAGGAGCCATCTTGATCTGGTTATAGCCAGAGAAACCATCCATAAAGGAGAATATTCTATGTTGCGCGGTGTTGTCAACTAGAACATCAATGTGGGGAAGCGCGAAGTCGTCCTTGGGGATTGCCCTATTCAGGTCCCTGTAATCCACACACATCCGTAACTTGTCATTCTTCTTAGGTACCAGAACGACGTTAGCAACCCACTGCGGATAGGAGGTAACAGCTAGGAACCCATCATTGAACTGCTTCATGACCTCTTCCTTAATTTTCTCTGAAATTTCAGGACGCATACGGTGAACCTTCAGTTTAACCGGAGGGCAATCTTCTTTAGTCAGCAGACGATGTACCACTATATCGGTGTCTAAACCAGGAATGTCTTCATATGACCAGGCGGATATCTCAACATAGTCTTGCAACATCTGTATCAACCGCTGTTTGATCTTAGCTTCCAGATTTGCACCGATCGTGACTTATTTTGTGTCCACTTCTGTGCCCAAGTTTATCGTCTCAACTGGCTCTTCATGAGGTTGTATAGCCCTTTCTTCCCATTGTAACAGTCTAGAAAGTTCTCCAGGAACCTCACAATCATCCTCACCTTCGTCCTCAGCTTGGTTGATCATTCTTTCGAAGTCATAACCGACAATAGCGGAATTGTTATCAATGGGATCCAAAGTGGATATGGATCTGCAGTATGATACGTGAGCGCAAAATTTGTATGTAAGGAACGTCCAATGTTTCATTGATGAGTTTAAATTGTTTATTACAGATTCAGAAAATAAGTAAGACAATTACTGCGTGTGATACGGTGGGAGAACTGACCTGAGGTTTTGCGTTTCATCGCAAATGTCGCGGTTTAGCAAGAGTCTCCACCGACTTTTATTTTATCCAAAAGGAAAGGTAAAAAAGCACAGGAAAGACCTTTGAGATGTTTTCTTGAGTTCGGGGGGTATATTATGAAAAGGGAAGGTGCTAGCACTCTTTTCATCCATGGTTTTCCATGGGCTCTTAGATACTTGCTTAGATCACTTGCTTTGCTTTTGAAATTGTTTGAAACGGTGCTTTGTGTTTGGTGTGGTTTTGAAAGTATTTTGAAAAGAGGCCATTCGTTTAGGCAATCTTTGTAATGATTCTCGTTCGTGAGAATGTATACAAAGATGTTTGTCTTTTGAAAAATGTTTCAATGTTTTGAAATATGTTTGGAAAATGTTTTGAAATGTGTGTGTGTTTGTTTTTGAAAATAGCAAGGATTGTTTTGAAATTAAGCCAGTAACTTAGAAGCTATCTACCTACTCAAATGTCTTTCCTATGCATTTTTATTCCTTTGACATTGTTTTTTTACCATTGTTTTGGTAAACAACCCTATCTTTGGATGTTAAACGGGACGGGCGTGGGTCATCGTATGACCATGATAGCAATGTTGCCAAGTATCTTAGCATGTTTGAGGGACCAAGATCATTTGTTTAGGCAACCTTTGATAGCGTCATCAAGGGACTATGATCTTATTTGTCTTTTTGTTTTGCCAAGATACTTTGCATGCATACCATGGCCATTTTTGTTTAGGAAACCAAGTGGGTGAAACCCTAAGGGTGCTTGTGTGCAATGTGTGTCATTTTACATGCATTTTATTTGTCTTGGATTAGGTCATTCTATTTGTTTGTTTTTGGTCTTATCATGCAAAACCCTAATTTACTACACATGGTATAAATGCAATAAATTGCGTAAAAGTAAACTAAGCTATTACAACAATTATTATGAGAGGGGGGATACAAGTTTTTAAATGGGGATATTGCACAAAAATTAACCCTAAAATACTATTACAACCCAATTGAATATTGTGCGAAATAAATAAATATACAAATATTTAAATATGCAATAAAAATGTATTTATGCATAAATATTTTGTATTTGGTTTTTGTATGAGAAAATAAAATTAATTAACCCTAGAAAATAAGAAAAAAATAATATTATTATTTTTGGAGGGATGAAACCCTAGTTTTCAAATTTAAAAGAAAAATATGTTTCCTTTTATTATTTTGTCCATTTTTGTACAATAAAATAATAAATAATATTATGCACAAATATTAAAAATTAAATATATATAAAAAATAAATATTTGATGAGTATGAATAATATAATAAAAATATGTAGTATTTTTTATTATTTACAAGTTATTTTAAGAAAATGATTTCTATTCTATTAAATAAACTATGTTTATGAAAAAAATAATAAAATAATAAAATAAAAATGTGAAAATAAATAAATTATTTTTGGGTATTTTTTATCATGAGAAAAAATAAATGCAAGCAATAAATATGAAAATATGCAAGAAAATACAAATTTTTTAGAAAATAGTCAGGGGGTGCAAAAGTAATACAGGGGATGCAAAAAGTAAAAGCAAAAAGGCCAGAAATGCCAAAAAGCCCAAGCCAGTCATCTTCATCCCTATCCTTCAGTTTGCGCGAGTTTCATGTACAAATCTGCAACTTGGTCATGCTTGCATAAAAACAAAAACTTATAACATGAAACATGTAGCATTTCATCTCACGATTCCAATGATATAAAATTTGTAACCTAACTCTCAAAGATCAGAGAGAATTTAGTCAGCCCTAATTCGTGACCTAATTATTTCATGAACTTCAAGCTTCAAATTCTCACAGCATGGTTAATATAAATGGAAAGTATGCATATGTACAGGTTCACCAAGCTAAGGACTACATCTTTTCTTTACAAATCATGGCTTGAAGATGTCTAAATAGAGAGATAGAGTTTTGAAAAATACCTTCTTTAGCTGGATTTGGATATGGCAATGTGGGGACTTTGAGTAAGGCCTGAGGATCGTGTGAGCTTCCTTGAAGTTCCTTCAACTTTTTCCAATACCTAGCTTGCCTTGTGGATGGCCAAAACTCTCTGTAGAAGTCAAGCTGCAACCTCCAAATTTGAAAATGGAAATGGCTGGAACAGAGCTCATAAATGCAAGATGAATGCTTGGATAGCTTTGGTAGGATATGTGGAAGGTGTTTGAAATGTTAAAAGGCAAAAGGCACGAGCAAATAATGAGGTTGTTATGATTTTGCAGAAACTGGATGTTTGGGCAGGAAAATGAAGTTTTTGTGTTTTGGAGAGTTTCAGATGATACGCCTTCGTGTTCTGGCTTGTGATAAGTTTGTCAATCTGTATAGAATGATATAAAGTCCACTCTTTATCAGCTTGTACAAGTTCTGAACTTTTGGCCAACTTTCTTGCATTTTAAGAAAAGTTGAAGTGACCATGCTAACAACCCTGTACTTGCTTGATTTCTAGATGTAGAGAGTTGGTAAACATTTCTTGATATCTGTGGAAGATGTTTGTACCAAAGGAACAGGTCCATGGCTCAAGGTTGATAAAGTTGCAAAAAGCTTGCTTTATGAAAATGGCATTGTGAACTTTTGGCCATTTATGGAATAACCTCTTGTACAATGCTCCAAAAGCAAAGATAAAGCCCTTATCCTCTGAGTTTGCATTTAATTATGGAGTGTAGAATAAGTTTAGTACCTGTAATGCAAGGTACAAGCATCCAAGATCAGATTTGCAACTTGACACTTTGTAAAAATGGCTTGAACAAAAGTGATAAAATGCCAATTTCTCTTCTTCAATTCTCCCTAACCACAAATGATCTTGGAGAGTTATTAGACATTTTGGAAAGCTTTCAATGTAATCTACAATCCATATTTGAAATGCATTTTTAGATACCTTTTGGAACTAGGTGAAAAATGTCCATGAATTTGGGTCAAAAACCTGCCTAAATTAGGGCAAATTTTCACTAAGTTATTTAGTTCATGGACCTCTATTCACAAATTCATAACTTGAGATCCAAGCATATTTTGGGAAACCTTTTTGAATAAAAGTTGTAGATTTCATGGAGTACTACAACTTTCATGTTGGAAGTTTTCTTTGAATCCAATTGCATCATGGTGAAAAAGTGGTGAAAAGTTGGGAAAAAATAAGAAAATTTCCATACTTAGAAAAATTCTAAGTTATGAAAATTTTCAAATTCAAAACCTAATTTTAAAAATTGGTTTTCGTGGTGAACAAGTTTCATGTTTTGACATATCTTGATGAATTATGACCCTTGGCACTTGATTTTGACCAAAAAGTCAAAGTTTGACTTTTTAGTATACGGTTGACTTTTGATCAGTTGACTTGGAAAATTCTTTTTTCAATCCAATGAATTTGAGATCTTTTGAACCATGTAATTAGGTTAAAATTATGCCATTGAACCCTTGAAATCATGTTTGAACCCAATTGGTCATTGGCTAGGTTAAAAAATCAGAAATTGCCCTTTCTCTGTCAAAACCCAAATTTTGACCATTTTGCCCTTTTGATGATTTGATCAAATTTCTTGAGGAGTTGTGATCCAATCTTGATCAAATGGTAAATATGAGTCTAAGATTTTGATTTGGATAAAAAATTATGAGGTTTGACTGTAAATTGGCCATGGTTGACGTTTTCCCTAATATAGCTGATTTTTAGGTCAACTGTCCAATTGACTGAGCAAAAATGTGATTCAAGGCTTGAAACATAACATGAGCAATCTTAGGGGTCCAAAATGGTCACATGAAACATTGATGGTCCAAAAATCCTTGTGCAAACTCAAACACTGATTTTAGGTTATCAGTGCAAGATGTGGTGTCTTGAGCTGACCAAACCCTAATCTTGTCTTGAGTCCAAGAAGTCTTGTGAGAAAAGTCTTGATAAATGAGAGGGAAACTTTTGGGGTTCAACAGTTGCCCCTGTTCAATCTTCTTGAACATGAAGAGTTAGATTGGCGAGTTTTGCCGTTTGTGACTCGAAGGTAAAAGATGATTGGACAGTAGAGTGCCCGTAAATTTGCACTCGTCGAAGTGTAGTTGAGGTAATGGGCTTAAAGATGCCATTTGGAGAGGTGATAGAATCTTGTTGGAGATGGGCTTGTAGATTCCATCCAAGAATGTTTGTTGAGCTGTAAGTTGTAAGTCAGAAAAATAAGTATCAGAATGGTATCCGTGTCTGGAACGTATCTGAACTGTATCTGGAGACTGAATCTGAATAAGCAATGGAATAGAGTCCGTGTCTGGAGCGTATCCGAGCTTGAATCTGAATAAGTAACAGAATGACTTCCGTGTCTGAAGTGTATCTGTACTGTATCTTGAATTTGGAATCTGGATGAGCAATAGAGAAGCTTCCGTGTCTGGAGCGTATCTACTGTATATCATACTCTGTTAGGATCAACTGCCATCTAGATATCCTTCCAGACAAAGCAGGTTTCTCGAAGATGTATTTTGTAGGATCCATCTTAGATATCAGCAAAGTGGTATGAGTCAACATATACTTCCTTAGCCGGTGAGAAGCCCATACCAAAGCGCAGCAAGTTTTCTCGAGCAGTGAATATCTGGTTTCACAGTCGGTAAACTTTTTGCTAAGGTAATAAATGGCATGCCCTTTTCGGCCAGACTCGTCATGCTGCCCCAGTACGCACCCCATTTAATTCTCTAAGGCGGTCAGATACATGATTAGCGGTCTTCTTTCGACGGGTGGCATCAAGACAGAAGGCTCTTGTAAATACTCCTTGATTTTATCGAAAGAAATTTGACAATCATCATTCCATCTAACTACCTGATGTTTCTTCAACATCTTGAATATTGGTTCACAAGTAGATGTTAGGTGAGAAATGAACCTAGCAATGTAGTTTAGGCGTCCCAAGAAACCTCTGACCTCCTTCTCAGTGCGAGGAGCAGGCATTTCTTGTATAGCTTTGACTTTGGCAAGATCAACCTCGATGCCTTTGTTTCTGAAAATGAAACCTAAGATCTTACCGGACCGGACTCCGAATGTGCACTTGTTTGGATTCAATCTTAGCTTGTACTCCTTCAACCTGACAAACAGCTTTTGCAAGTGATCAAGGTGTTCTTCTTCAGTTTGTGATCAGGCTATCATGTCATCTACGTATACCTCTATCTCATGATGTATCATATCATGAAACAAAGCTACCATGGCGCGTTGATAGGTTTCCCCGGCATTCTTTAGTCCGAATGGCATCACTTTGTTGCAAAACGTACCCCACTGTGTAACAAATGTAGTTTTCTCCATGTCCTCAGGTGAAAGAAAATACTTTGTGCTGGGTTGTGTTGTCAACCAGGATGTCGATGTGCGGAAGTGGAAAGTCATCTTTAGGGCTGGCCCTGTTTAAATCTCTATAATCCACGCACATTCTCACTTTGCCGTCCTTTTTAGGCACGGGAACAATGTTAGCAACCCATTGTGGATAGGATGTAACAGCTAAAAATCCAGCATTGGACTGTTTCATAACTTCTACTTTGATCTTCTCTGACATGTTAAGTCTCATGCGGCAGACGTTTTGTTTCACTGGTGGACTATCTTCTCTTGTGGGTAGACGGTGTACCACAATGTCTGTATTGAGTCCCGACATGTCTTCATATGACCAGGCAAAGATCTCAACATAATCATGCAACAGCTGAATTAGGCGCTCCTTGACACTCGACTCTAGATTGGCACCCACTCCGATTTCCTTCTTGTCTTCCTCAGTACCCTGATTGATTGTATCCAACAACTCCTCATGAGGCTGAATAGCTCTTTCCTCTTGTTGTAATAGTCTGGCCAATTCCCCTGGAACTTCACAATCTTCCCCACCTTCGTATTCGGCTTGGTAGATCAAATCTTCAGAGTCACTGAAAGCTATAGGAGTATCGTTACCCATGGGTTCCGGAATGGAAGGGTACCTGCATTTGTGAGTGTGGGTGTGTGTAAGGGATAGACATCATAAAACAAGAAAAATGTAAAAGAAAGACAATGAGCACAAAAGGTTTATATATGAAAAGCGTCCATGATTCATTGAAATGACATATGAAAATGAAATAAAAAACCTTACAAATGGACCGTTGTGCCTCGGGTAAGACACAAGGTTAAAAAGTACAAATTGTTTGAGAATTATTACAAATCCAACAGAAATGGAAAAGATAAATTACTGCGGTATGAAAGTAATCGAAACAAAGTCTTTTGCTTCCCAGTTGCACAGTCCTCCGCCGACAGTAGGAAATATCCAGTCTTCCAAGCTGCCCTCTTCTTCAGAGTCTTCTAGTGCATTAACCCCTTGGTGGCTGATCTTCACAGGTGGCCCTCCAGCACGGGCGCGGTGCACTGTCTTCTGAACAGTTGAGGTGAACCCCAAGCCAAACTTGTCTGATTTGTAAGGAAAGTCTGGAAGTTGACCCCAGATGGTGCTTCCCCCTTCTTCCAACACTGCCTTTGCATCTTTTAGAGAAGACATCCGAGGTGGAGGTCTTGTGATCATAGGAATTGAGGATACCGCTTTGGTCGCCGCTATTTCCCCAGAGACTTCTTCAAAATGTTGGAAAGGGGTTTCAATGAATTCGCCATCCAATTCTACATATCGGAAAGAATTCAGATGACTAATCATGTATTCCTCTTCCCCATGGACAGTTATGATCTTCCCTTGGACGGGGTACTTCAGCATCTGATGTAGAGTGGAGGTGACCGCACTGGCATTGTGAATCCAGGGACGTCCCAACAGGCAAGAGTAGGAAGGACGGTTGTCCATCACATAGAATGTTGAATTAAAGGTCTGAGTTCCCACTTTGATCGGGATGTCCACCTCCCAATGGACCATCCTTTTAGAGCCGTTAAATGCTCTCACAATTATGTTGCTGGGTTTTAAAGTCAGCCCCTCACAATCCAACTTATCAAGGGCTTTCTTCGGCAAGACGTTCAGAGATGATCCCGTATCAACCAAGACATGGGCTAAGGTCGTTGCCCTACACACCACTGAGACATGTAATGCATCGTTATGTTTTCTCCCTTTGGATGTCAGGTCAGCATCGGAGAAACCCAGGCCATTGTCAGCTATCAGACTAGCCACACGCTCTTGGAATTGATCCACAGACGTCTCTTGCGGTACATGAGCCGTCTTCAGAAATTTTACCAAAGCTTTAGCATGCGCCTCAGAGTACAGCAGCAATGCTAACATAGAGATTTTAGAGGGGGTCTTCCCCAATTGTTCTACCACATCATAATCACTCTTCTTAATGATCCTCGGGATTTCTTCCATCTCCTTCTTGGATGTTTCAGGAATAACTAGTGATTGAGCCTTCGTCAGGACATGCTCCTCTTGAACATTCTTTCCTTTATTCTCAGAAGTGGAAGTAGGGATAGGAATTTCATTGTCATTGTTGGTAGGTACACTTGTAGGTACAATCACTGGTACATATGTAATCTTCGAAACGACAACGGGTCTAAAGACTTCCTCTGGAGGGGCAATCTCTGGAGAGAAAATTCTTCCACTGCGGGTAATTTTTCTTGTTCCGACAAAGTTACTGATGTCAGAATTATCCTCTTCGGAGCTCTCCTCTTCGGCAGTCTGTTCAATCTGTTTGACACCATGATAGTAGATTTCTCCACCATAGTTCCATGGTATCGTTTTATCTGATTTGTATGGGGTTGGCCCGGGCATTGTTATCTTAAGCAGAGCAGTCACTGGAGAAGATGTAATCCTAACGGGTTTTTTAGGAACCCTGGAAGGATTAGCGTATATGGTTATTATTGAAACTTTTAAAACTGGAATGGGTGAAACATGAGCTTTCTCAAACAAGATTTCTTGGTTATCAATCAGTTGTTGGATACCTTTTTTCAATAAAGGGCAGTCAAATGACAAAGATAGGAAGACACGATAATCTTTGTCACAACCTGGGAACACTCCAGCCTTTAACAAATTCAACTTGATGGTTAGGAGCGGAGTTAAAAATTTATCCACAGTAGAAACAAACAGATCTTCCTCAATAACATTAGCATTGTGTCCATGCCTAGGCATCGGAGCTGAGATAACATTCAGTTTTTCCGGCGCTTCAAACTCAACTTCCTTTGCGTCTATCAGTTCTTGAATCTTGTTCTTCAGAGCCCAACAGTTGTCAGTGTCATGGCTTGGAATTTCAGAATGGTATGCGCACCTGGAATTCGGGTGGTAGTGGGGAGATATAGTATTGGGATTTTTAGGGGCCTCTTTTAGCATGGCTAGGTTCAATTTCAGAAGATGTGGTAGGATTTGAGCTGGAGTCATGTTAATATTGGTGAATTGCTGTACTGGCCTTTCCACCCTTTGCTGATTGTTTCTCGGCTGATTGATTCTTGGCTGGTCTGATGCAGGCTTTTGAATCATAACGGCCCCACTGTTGGTCGTCACTCGGTTCTTCCCTGATTTCTTTGTGCATAGACAGCATACAATTCCTTCTTTCCCGTGAAGGGCTTTTTTACAGCAGCAGAGGTAGTCGCGTATTTCTGAATTTTCCCACTTCTTATACCGGCTTCAACCCTTTCTCCAGTTTAAATCAATTCAGTGAACCCTGCGGAGGAACTTCCAATCAGATGATTAAAGAAAGGACCTGGCAGAGTTCCCAAGAAAATGTCCAATAGCTCCCTTTCATATAAAGGTGGTTGCACCCTTCCGGCTAAATCCCTCCACTTTTGGGCGTAGTCTTTGAAGCCCTCATTAGATACCTTGGCCATACTCTAGTTGAGTACGGGTTAGTTCCAAATCGGCATTGTATTGATACTGTTTATAGAAGGCTGCTGCCAAGTCTTCCCAATTATGGACATATGCCCTCTCCAACTGGTAGAACCAACCAAGCTGCGTTCCTAACAAACTGTCCTGGAAAAAGTGGACCCACAAATCTTTGTCAGCAGAATACAGTTGTATTTTCCTGACATAAGATTGTAGGTGAATTTTGGGACAAGATACCCCATCATACTTGGAAAATAAAGGAACTTTAAACTTAGGAGGGATTACAATTCCAGACACCAACCCTAACTCCTCAAAATCCAGCCTCGGTACTCTCTGTACTTCCATAGCAGCTAGACGCTCTTCCAAGTGTTTGTATTTGTCATCGGCCGGAGGGTATTGTTGTTCAGAGTAATCCTCTTCTTCCTCCTCTTCTGCTTCAGAATCTGATGGCACTGCCATCTCTTTTCCTTTTCTTTCCCCTTCATCAGAGGTTGTTGGGAATTCTAAGGTCCTTCTGGCTTGTCCCTCAAACCTTCTTCCCATGATAACCACACCGGTGGGCTTCTTCTTCTTTTTCTCTTTCTCTTTCTCTAGAAGAGTCTTGAGCTCCTCCTGCCCCTTGGCTAAGGTCAAGAGTAGCTGTTGAAATTGTCAATTCTGAGCTTGCAAGTCTTTGACCGTTTCTTCAAGATCCATTTTGCTGAAATAAACAGCAGAGGGATGAGGAAACTTCTTGCAAATACATGTTTATTCACATGATGAATGATATGTATTCATGTAATGCTTTCAAGGATTTGAAAATTAAAATTTGTTTCAAACAAAAAGAAACACACATTATATTAATAAAAAATAACTTGAATACATCAATGCTCCTAGGGAAAAATAGTACAAAATTCTAAGATAAAAAGACATTGCGCATCCTCTTTGGTGCAAAGTAGGTGTTGAGAGTCTTCTCTTCATGAAGTAACCGAGTGAGTTCTAAAACCTTCTTCTCGCTTGTGTAGAATTGGGCTTCAAAAGTATCGCGTTCTCCCTTGAGCTCTATCCAACTCCTTTGTAGATCTTCGAGTGATGTTGGAATGTCAGGATGTAGGAGGGTGTATAGAACCTCTCCTTCCTTAACAGGCTCTATAATCACTGGGAGAACAGAGGGGTAAGGCATCATAAGACTTTGGGCGCGGGTTCGTACCCACTTGAGGTAAGGCTCAAGGGGATTGGAATTCTTGTGTCCTAAGGTCTTACTGTCTACCTTTTTGGGCATCCTCCAAGCTCGGATGAACCTTTGACGAAGTCCTTGATTTTGTTGTCGAAGTCGAAAACCAAACCTTGAACCAGCATATCATGTGGGCCATCCCTTCGGGAATAACCAAACTGTCTCAGAGCCAAGCAGGGGTTGTAGGTGATTCCTCCCCTAATTCAAAGTAGAGGGAAATTAGGGAATTCCCCATAATGGTCGACGATGATAACATTCTCTTTGGATCGAGAACACCAATGAATATCTGAATGGGTAAGTGCCATCAACCGTTGTGACCACCTCAAACCTTGATCATTCTTCAAGACTGATTGGGAAAGATGAGAAATAAACCATCTTTCCAGGAGAGGAGTGCAATACAAGAGAACACCTCTTTTCCTCATTGTTTGAGTGTGAAAAGAGTGTAGGATATCCCCAAGCAATGTAGGCACCAGGTTGCGTGACATCAAGATTTTGAGAGCACTCACATATATGAGTTGATAAGGGTTAGGGAACAAGACCATCGCATAGATAAGAAGAGCTACAATCTCCTCCAAAGCTTGCAAGTCCAATGAGTTTCAACAGCTTTGGGCCTTCTCAAATAAGAACTTTGCCAAGAAGCCTTTGACACCACTTTTAGTTTACCAATGTGTTGTGACATCAGATGAGTGCAAGTGTAGGGCTTGAGGAATCTCTTCTGGCTTTGGATCTATTTCCATACCGTTGAAGGATATTTGATTGAGAATAGGAATACTCAAGAGTTGAGAGAATTCTTCCAAAGTAGGCACAAGCTGGTAGTCAGGAAATATGAAGTAGTGATGTAAAAGGTCAAAGAACTGGAAGAGAACCTTCATCATGTCTTCCTCTGTGTTGGAAGTGACTAGGTTGAGTAGATGACCATGCCTCTCTGTGAATGGAGAATTCTCAGGAATCCTTGAAGCTAGCTCCTTGAGTTGTGGAGGAATTCTTACAAGGTTGACTTGGATAGTTTTCCTGCAAAGTGAATCCATAACCTACAAAACAGGAACAAAGATGAAATTCCCAAATCCTTGAAATGGTTAGTGGATGAAAATGATGCTTCATGATGTCCATGATGTTATGCACCAGTATATATGTACAAGAAAATCACACAAGTTCCTAGTTTAGGCTTGCATGGGGTTTTATAGGTAAATACCCTCTTGAAGTTTAGTTGGCTCAACCTGTCCTAGTAAATAGTAACCGGGTTCTAAGGAGCTAAATATCACTGGATTATTTCCTTGTTCATTGTTTCAATTCAATCCTCTTACCGGCGACCGAAATATTCCAAGGAACCAACCCTTAATGAGTGTAGTATCGAGTATCTACCAACTTCGGACTGCACCAAAGCCGATCATCTCACTACATCCTAAAAGGCCAACTTGGTTAAGTAAAGGTTCTAGAAGTTCGTTAGTGATTCACGACATCACTCAATGGCCCCGTATTCTCTTTGATTGACTCAAAGGCTACCGGTACCCACAAATATGTCACACTAACATAGTTATTGCTTAGACCGTGTCGGTATACCCCACACAGTTTCCACAACGTATTTCTATTTATCTATAATGTTTCCCAAATCCGGGTGGAGGATTCAACCCTAAACAATAGAACCAAGATGTAAAGAAATCAAGTCAAACAAGGTAAGCAATTAAAGGTGATCTAAACCCTAAGGTAACCCCACTTTTATTAATTTTCCCCAGCAGAGTCGCCAGTTCTGTGATACGGTGGGAGAACTGACTTGAGGTTTTAGGTTTCATCGCAAATGTCGCGGTTTAGTAAGAGTCGCCACCGACTTTTATTTTATCCAAAGGAAAGGTAAAAAAGCACAGGAAAGATCTTTGAGATGTTTTCTTGAGTTCGGGGGGTAGGTTATGAAAAGGGAAGGTGCTAGCACCCTTTTCATCCATGGTTTTCCTTGGGGTCTTAGTTACTTGCTTAGATCACTTGCTTTTCTTTTGAAATTGTTTGAAATGGTGCTTTGTATTTTGTACGGTTTTGAAAGTATTTTGAAAAGAGGCCATTCGTTTAGGCAATCTTTGTAATGATTCTCGTTCGTGAGAATGTATACAAAGATGTTTGTCTTTTGAAAAATGTTTCAATGTTTTGAAAGATGTTTGGAAAATGTTTTGAAATGTGTGTGTGTTTGTTTTTGAAAATAGCAAGGATTGTTTTGAAATGGAGCAAGTAACTTAGAAGCTATCTACCTACTCAAATGTCTTTCCTATGCATTTTTATTCCTTTGACATTGTTGTTTTATCATTGTTTTGGTAAAAAACCCTATCTTTGGATGTTAAACGGGACGGGCGTGGGTCATCGTATGATCATGATAGCAATGTTGCCAAGTATCTTAGCATGTTTGAGGGACCAAGATCATTTATTTAGGAAACCTTTGATAGCATCATCGAGGAACTATGATCTTATTTGTGTTTTTGTTTTGCCAAGATACTTTGCATGCATACCATGGCCATTTTTGTTTAGGCAACCAAGTGGGTGAAACCCTAAGGGTGCTTGTGTGCAATGTGTGTCATTTTACATGCATTTTATTTGTCTTGGATTAGGTCATTTTATTTGTTTTTTTTTGGTCTTATCACGCAAAACCCTAATTTACTACACATGGTATAAATGCGATAAATTGCGTAAAAGTAAACTAAGCTATTATAAAAATTATTATGGGAGGGGGGATACAAGTTTTTAAATGGGGATATTGCACAAAAATTAACCCTAAAATACTATTACAACCCAATTGAATATTGTGCGAAATAAATAAATATACAAATATTTAAATATGCAATAAAAATTTATTTATGCAAAAATATTTTGTATTTGGTTTATGTATGAGAAAATAAAATTAATTAACCCTATAAAATTAGGTAAAAAATAATATTATTATTTTTGGAGTGATGAAACCCTAGTTTTCAAATTTAAAAGAAAAATATGTTTCCTTTTATTATTTTGTCCATTTTTGTGCAATAAAATAATAAATAATATTATGCACAGATATTAAAAATTAAATATATATAAAAAATAAATATTTGATGAGTATGAATAATATAATAAAAATATGTAGTATTTTTTATTATTTACAAGTTATTTTAAGAAAATGATTTCTATTCTATTAAATAAACTATTTTTATGCAAAAAATAATAAAAAAATAAAATAAAAATGTGAAAATAAATAAATTATTTTTGGGTATTTTTTATCATGAGAAAAAATAAATGCAAGGAATAAATATGAAAATATGCAAGAAAATACAAAAATATAAGAAAATAGTCAGGTGTGCAAAAGTAATACAGGGGGTGCAAAAAGTAAAAACAAAAAGGCCAGAAATGCCAAAAAGGCCAAGGCAGTAATCTTCATCCCTGTCCTTCAGTTTGCGCGCGTTTCATGTACAAACCTGCAACTTGCTCATGCTTGTATAAAAACAAAAGCTTGTAACATGAAACATGTAGCATTTCATCTCACGATTCCAATGATATAAAATTTGTAACCTAACTCTCAAAGATCAGAGAGAATTTAATCAACCCTAATTCGTGACCTAATTATTTCATGAACTTCAAGCTTCAAATTCTCACAACATGGTTAATATAAATTGAAAGTATGCATATGTACAACTTCACCAAGTTAAGGACTACATCTTTTGTTCACAAATCGTGGCTTGAAGATGTCTAAATAGAGAGATAGAGTTTTGAAAAATACCTCCTTCAGCTGGATTTGGATATGGCAATATGAGGACTTTGAGTGAGGCCTGAGGATCGTGTGAGCTTCCTTGAAGTTCCTTCAACCTTTTCCAATACCTAGCTTGCCTTGTGGATGGCCAAAACTCTCTGTAGAAGTCAAGCTGCAACTTCCAAATTTGAAAATGGAAATGGCTGAAATAGAGCTCACAGATGTAGGATGAATGCTTGGATAGCTTTGGTAGGATATGTGGAAGGTGTTTGAAATGTTAAAAGGCAAAACGCACGAGCAAATAATGAGCTTGCTATGATTTTGCAGAAACTGGAAGTTTGGGCAGGAAAATGAAGTTTTTGTGTTTTAGAGAGTTTCAGATGATATGCCTTCGTGTTATGGCTTGTGATAAGTTTGTCAATCTGTATAGAATGATACAAAGTCCACTCTTTATCAGCTTGTACAAGTTCTAAACTTTTGGCCAACTTTCTTGCATTTTAAAAAAGTTGAAGTGACCATGCTAACTGCCCTGTACTTGATTGCTTGCTAGCTGCAGAGAGTTGGTAAACATTGCTTGATATCTGTGGAAGATGTTTGTACCAAAGGAACAGGTCCATGGCTCAAGGTTGAGAAAGTTGCAAAAAGCTTGCTTTATGAAAATGGCATTGTGAACTTTTGGCCATTTATGGAATAACCTCTTGTACAATGCTCCAAAAGCAAAGATAAAGCCCTTATCCTTTGAGTTTGCATTTAATTATGGAGTGTAGAATGAGTTTAGTACCTGTAATGCAAGGTACAAGCATCCAAGATAATATTTTCAACTTGACACTTTGTAAAAATGGCTTGAACAAAAGTGATAAAATGCCAATTTCTCTTCTTCGATTCTCCTTAACCATAAATGATCTTGGAGAGTTCTGGGACATTTTAGAAAGCTTGCAATGTACTCTACAATCCATCTTTGAAATGAATTTTGAGATACCTCTTGTAACTAGGTGAAAAATGTCCATGAAGTTGGGTCAAAAACCTGCCTAAATTAGGGCAAATTTTCACTAAGTCATTTAGCTTATGGACCTCTATTCACAAATTTATAACTTGAGATCCAAGCATATTTTGGGAAAACTTTGTGAATCAAAGTTGTATATTTAATGGAGGAATACAACTTTCATGTTGGAAGTTTTCTTTGAATCCAATTGCATCATTGTGAAAAAGTGGTGAAAAGTTGGGGAAAAATAAGAAAATTTCCATACTTAGAAAAATTCTAAGTTATGAAAATTTTCAAATTTAAAACCCTAATTTTCAAAATTGGTTTTCTTGGTGAACAAGTTTCATCTGTCAATCCAATGAATTTGAGATCTTTTGAACCATGTAATTAGGTTAAGATGATGTTATTGAACCCTTGAAATCATGTTTGAACCCAATTGGTCATTGGCTAGGTTAAAAAAATCAGAAATTTCCCTTTCTCAATCAAAACCCTAATTTTGACCATTTTGCCCTTTTGATGATTTGATCAAATTTCTTGAGGAGTTGTGATCCAATCTTGATCAAATGGTACATATGAGTCTAAAATGTTGATATGGATAAAAAATTATGAGGTTTTACTGTAAATTGGCCATGGTTGACTTTTTCCCCAATACAACATATTTTTAGGTCAACTCTCCAATTGATTGAGCAAAAATGTGATTCAAGGCTTGAAACTTAACATGAGTGATCTTAGGGGTCCAAGATGGTGTATGAAAGTCACATGAAGCATTGATGGTCCAAAAATCCTTGTGCAAACGCAAACCCTAGTTTTAGGTTACAGTGCAAGACGAGGTGTCTTGAGCTTACCAAACCCTAATCTTGTCTTGAATCCAAGAAGTCTTGTGAGAAATATCTTGATAAATGAGAGGGCAAATTTTGGGGTACAACACTGCGGAATAAAATAAACTGGTATAAAATCTCTAGCCGTCCAGTTACTCAATCCACCGTTGGTAGTTGGGTAGATCTAGTTGTCAATGTCAGAGTCTTCCTCATTGTCTTCAATGGAATTAATTCCCCGACTGCTGATGCATAGGGGAGGTCCTCCAGCTCGAGCGCGTCGAACAACCCTTTGAGCTCCTGGAGTAAAGACCAAACTAAACTTGTCAGTTTTGTGAGTAAAATAAGGGAGTTGTCCCCAGTTGGTATACCCACCTTCTTTAACCACTGCTCTGGCATCTTTGAGAGAAGCCATATTCAGAGGAGGTTTGGTACCGGTAGTGGTCTCAGTCGATGCCAAGATCTTGGGAACCTCTTCAAAGTTTTGGCAAAGAGTCTCTATGAATTCCCCGTCTATCTCTACGTACCTGGAGGAGTTGAGGTGGCTCACCATATACTCCTTTTCGCCACGTACAGTGACAATCTTCCCCTTCACTGGATACTTCAGCATTTGGTGCAGTGTAGAAGTAATAGCCCCAGCTTCATGGATCCAAGGACAACCCAACAAACAAGAGTATGACGGCCAGATGTCCATTACATGAAAAGTGGACTCAAAGGTCTGAGAACCTACCTTGACAGGGATGTTCACCTCCCCATGCACCATTCTCTTTGACCCGTCAAAAGGCCTTACCATAATGTTACTAGGCTTTAAGGTTAAGCCCTCACAATCTAGTTGGTCGAGAGCCTTCTTTGGCAGGACATTCAGTGAAGACCCATTATCTACCAGCATATGATCCATAGTGGTGCCCCTGCATTCGATCGAGACATGCAGAGTATCATTATGTTTCCTCCCTTTCGGTGTCAAATCGGCATCTGAAAAACCCAGCCCATTGTCAGCAGTCAGGCTGGCCACACAATCTTTGAATTGATCAGCCAAGGTCTCCAACGGTACGTGCGCAGTCTTGAGGAATACGATCAAAGCCTTCGCATGGGCCTCAAAACACAACAGTAGAGACAACATGGAAATCTTTGAGGGGGTCTGCCCCAGCTGCTCGACCACATTGTAGTCGCTCTTTTTAATTATTTTTAATATTTCCTCTATCTCTTGCTTAGAGGTTTCTACGAAAATTTTTCTAGGTGCCTCCGTCCGGGAAGGCTCACCTATAGCTTCTTTGCCTCGGGTACAAGATGACTCGACGACAGGGGTAACAATTGGAGTAGGAACAAGAGTGGTAGTTGAAGTACTGGTAGGAATAGCGGGCGAAATAACGACAGGTTTATTGACAGACTTTGGGGAAATCTCGGGAGAGAAAACCCTTCCACTTCTGGTGATCTTACTGGTCCCGACAATGTTACTGACTTCGAGATCAGCCTCTTCATTCTTCAGGTCTTGTTTAACGCAATGATAGTTGACATCGGCACCATAATACCAAGGGACAACTTTGTTTGAGGCGTATGGGACAGGACCAAGAAGGGTGATTATTAACGGAGCAACTCTTAGAGCAGATGTAATCCTAACAGGTATTCTCAAGGAGACCTTGGAAGGATTGGTGGAAATGGTTATAATTGCAATATCTTTACATGGGGCAGTTGGAATCAATGTTTTCTCGAACAAAATTTCTCTATTATCCATCAGGCGTTGGACACCTATTTTCAGCAAATGGCAACCGGAAGGAAGAGATGAACACACGTGGCAACCTTCACCACAACTCGGAAATAAACTGGCCAACAACAAATTCTTCTTGATAGTCATAAGAGGAGTAGAAACTTCATCAACTGAGGTCATAAACAGATCGGTATCAACAACATTAACTACACGATTGTGCTTAGGCATGAGAGCAATTATGACATTGGGCTTCTCTAGAGCATCAAACTAAATCTCTTGAGCTTCAATCAGGTCTTCTACCTTATTTCTCAGAGCCCAACAATCATTTGTATCTTGGCCAGGACTCTTAGAATGGTAGGCACACTGAGCATTTAGGTTGTATCGTGGAGATGTAGCATTTGAATTCTTGGAAGCCTCTTTCAAGGTTTCCAAGTTGGATCTTATTAGATGGGGTAGAAACTCTATCAATGTCATGTTAATCTGGGTAAATTGCCTTTGTGGTCTTTCTACCCTTTGTTGATTGTGGCATTGTAGAGAAGCCGCAGGCCTAGGTATCATTACAACACTTACCGTCGGATGGTGTTCAACTCTACTTTGGACATTCAGGCTAGAGATGGCACTGGCTTCCTTCTTACCAGTGAAAGGCTTGTTTATAGAAATCGAGGAGGTGTCCTTCTGTATGTTACCGCTCCGAATCCCGGCTTCTACCCTTTCTCTAGTTAATATCAACTCAATGAAACCATCTAACGAGCTGCCAATCAAATGATTAAAGAATGGACCAGACAACGTCCCCAAAAACATGTCAACCAACTCCCTGTCAGATAAGGGGGGTTGGAATCTTCCATCCAAGTCTCTCCACTTATGCGCATAGTCCTTAAAGCCTTCACCTGCACCCATGGATATACTCTGGAGTTGAGTATGAGTGGGGGAAAGGTCGGTGTTGTATTGATACTGCTTATAAAAAGCAGCGGCCAAGTCTTTCCAGTTTCGGACATTGGTTCTCTCCAGTTGGTAGAACCATTCAAGCAGAGTCCCTGACATACTGTCTTGAAAGAAGTGAACCCACAAGTTTCTATCAGCGGTGTGGGGATGCGCATGCAATGATTTCAAGGAGTTTTGGAAATTTAAGTTTACGAACCAAAATGAAACAAAAATTTTATTAGTAGAATTCAAGGTTCAATTGCCTTTTAGGCGTTACAATTAAAAACAATTCTAAAAAACTAGAAAAAATAAAATTTCCCATGGATGCTTCCTCTTCGTGCCGAGATAGACATTTAGGCTTCTTTCCTCCTAAAGTTGCTTTGTGAGCTCTAAAACCTTCCTCTCCTGGGCATAAAATTGATCCCTATAAGTATCCCTCTCTTTCTTTAACTGAATCCAAGACCTCTGTAGTTCTTCAAGATCAGTGGGTATATCAGGATGGAGAACCGTGTAAGGAATACCCCCTTCAGTAGTGGGTTCCACAATCATTGGTAAAACGGATATTTAGGGCATCATAAGTTTTTGGGAGCGAGCTCGTACCCATTAGAGATAAGGTTCCATAGGAATGGAAGCGTTATGCCCCAAAGCCTTGGCGTCAGATCTTTTTACCAAGCTCCAAGCTCGTATGAACCTCTGGCGATACCCTTGAACATCATCCTCATAGTTAAATACAATGCCCTCGATAAGTAACTCATGAGGACCATCCCTTCGAGCGTAACCAAATTTTTGCCGAGCCAAACAAGGATTGTAAGTTATGCCTCCTCTAATGCCAAGTAGTGGGACATTAGGGTACTCCCCGCTTCGGTCAATAATAGAAGTATCTCCCAAAGCTCGGGAATACCAGCGAATATTCGTGTGAGCGAGTGACATTATCCTTTGCGACCAACCCAAACCTTCTTCATTCTTCAGTACGGACTTAGGGAGGTAAGAAATAAACCACCTCGAAAGCAATAACATGCAGCACATAAGAACCCCTCTTCTCTTCATGGTACGAGTATGAAGAGCATGCAAGATATCTCCGAGCAAGGTAGGCACATGGTTGTGACAAAGGAAGATCTTGATAGCATTCACGTCTATGAGTAAGTCTAGATTAGGGAATAGTACTAACCCATAGATTAGAAGGGCCAAGACCTCCTCAAAAGCCCGAAAGTCTATATCATCCCAAAACAAATGGGCCTTATCTATTAGGAACTTGGCTAGAAAACCCTTGACTCCGCTTCTTATTTCCCAATTGGATACCACGCCAGCCCGTTTCAGATGCAAAGCTGAGGCAATGACTTCTGGCTTAAGAACCTCTTCTAAACCTGTGAAAGGCAATTGTTCAAGAATGGGTATATTCAATAACGGAGTTAACTCTTCCATGGTAGGCACCAACTAATAGTCTGGGAAGGTGAAGCAGTGGTGCTTGGGATCAAAGAATTGAAAGATTACACCCATCATCTTTTCATCAAAGTTTGAAGTAACTAGGTTGAGAAGTCGACCATGTCTCTTAGTGAATGCAGAAGTTTCAGGAACCGTTAATACTAGTTCTTTGAGTTGGGGAGGTATTCTCACAAAGCTGATTCGCATAGTGTTTCTACGAGCGGAAGCCATGATCTGCAAAACAGAACAAAGATAAATTCCCTCGGTCCTTGAAATGGTTAGTGTAATGAGAATTAAAACTATGTAATGATGCCTGATGTTATGTTCAAACACAGTGAATCACACACAAGCAAAGCACACAATAGATCTTAGGTTCAAAGGCTTGCATGAGGTTAAAGTTAGGTACCCTCTTGAAGTTTAGTTGGTTTCAAACCTGTCTTAGAAAAGTAACCGGGTTCTAAAGATTCTCAATATCACTGATCATCCTTTATCGGGCATTATTTCAGCTCAAGCAATCTTTTCTTGCAGCCAAAATATCCCGAAAGTCTGACCTCAATTAGTGTAGCACCGAGTATCAACCAATCCTCAGCTTTATACCGAGGCCATCTATCTCACTAATTTGTAATGGCTAAGTTTGTTCAACTAAGGTTCTAAGGACCGTTAGTGCTTCACGACACCATGCGGCGGCCCCGTATTCTCCTCGTTTCCACACGAAGGATACCGGTACCAACCAAAGTGTCACACCAACACAGCCATCGCTTAAACTATATCGGTCTAAGCCGTACAGTCTCCACGATCTATTGTTGTTTACCTAAAAAGTGCCCCAAATCTGGGTGTAGGATCTTTAACAATACCCAAGCAAAAGCCCTTAAAGATAATGCAAGCAAAGCAGACAAGAAAGAAATTAAAATGACCTATATCCTAAGGTGTACCCCACTTATTATTAATTCCCTAGTAGAGTTGCCAGTTCTGTGACACGGTGGCAGAACCGACTGTTAATACTGATTTTAATTTTTTGTTCGCAAATGTTGTGGTAAGTAAGAGTCGCCACCGAATTTTGTTTCATCCAACAAAGGAAAGGAAAAAAGAACAGAAAAAACCTTTTTTCGAGAGTGTCTGAGTACAGGGGGTAGATTATATAAAGGGAAGGTGTTAGCACCATTTCTATCTGTGGTTTTCCACGGGCTCTTAGGTACTTGCTCATTTTTAAATTGCTTGTGTGTGCTTGTTTTGAAAAGTTTTGTTTACTTCGTGATAACCCTTGTATAGGTCCTCAAGAGTGTGACAAAGTTGTTTTGAAAACAATTTTTTGAAAAGTGTTTGTGTGGAAAGTTTTTGTTTTGAGCAAGTACTTAAGAGTTTCCTACCTACTCGAAAAAAAGTCAGTTCATTTTCGTTTCCTTAAGACAGTGCTATCCTACTATTAAGGAGTAGGTAGCTTCATCGTTGAATTTATAAAGGGAAGTTCGAAGGGACAAAATGGTCTCTGAAGGCAACAAGTAAAGATACCTTAGAGTTTCGAAGGGACCATCGTCATAAGATCAATTCGTAGGCAAATCGAGGGACAGGTAGAGACTATGATCTTTATGACGATTTTGAATCGCGAGTCTTTGCTAAGGTATCCCTACATTCGAGGGATACGACCAATATTTCTGAGGCGACCAAGTGGGGACAAACCCTAGGAGTGAGCATGTGTAAGTGTGCCTTTTTCACTTAATTATCTTTGCACAATTAGGGTGGTCTACCATTTTAATTTGATTTAACTTTCGCATGAAATCCTAATGTCCATACATCTGACAGTTTAATAGTTGCAGAAATTAAAAGCGAGAAATAAAAAAAAACCTAACTATTACAAGGCCTTAGGGAGGGGGATTACATGATCAAAAACTAGGGAAATAGTAAATGCGACATAGTAAACCTAATTAACTATTACAAACTTGAAGCAATTACAATAATTTGAATTAAAAGAACGTAAAGGCGTGCACGACGACGTTAATACGAGGATTAATTAGAAGCCTAAAAAACCTGATTAATTAAAAAATATTTTTGTATTTTTTTTTATTGAGAAAATAATTTAATTACAAATTAAACCTAATTTGTCTATTTAATTTTAATTAAAAATCCATCAAATGAATCTAATTAATCTAATTTATTTTCAATAAAATTAATTTAAATAAATAAAAACCTAATTCTATTTTTTTTGTGATTTACTGATTTTATGATTAATTAAAAAGATTTTTGTTTTGCAGAAAAAATAATTAACTCAAATAATTTATAACAAATAAAAGAAATTAAAAAGAATTAAATTTGGCCTGGTGATGAAAGCTGATCAAGGGGGTGCAACTGAAATTGTGTTAGGCCCAAAGTTGGTGGCCCAGTTGCTGCGCCTGATCCAATGGGATCATCTTCTGAGGGTCTATCATGAGGTTGTGCATGATGGGTGTTGGATCTGGATATGATGAGATCTTGTGGTTGAATTTGGAGACGCATGATGGACATTGGATAGTGAGGCGCACTAGATCTACAACCAAATAATTAGAAAAATGCAAAAGCAACACGCATGGGATCGAACCCAGGACGCTTCCTTCAAACCCTTCACCCTTAACCGTCTGCGCGATTTGTTAATTTGTTTATGTAAATAACAAAAATCAATATAATATGAAAGCAAGGTCTAATGCTGAGTTAACCTAACACACGTGCATTGTGGGGCCCTATAATTTAAAAGAACGAATCATAGGCTGCTATCTCACCACATGTGCACATGGAGGGTTAAACCACCCCTCACGGTGGTTAACCACCATCGTCTCCGGGGATCCCAAAAATCCAACCTACAAAATAGCGCGATTCTGATCTAGAAATTTGGCCTACCCCCCTAAATCATAGGCTGTGAATTCAACCACGGGGTTAGTTGAAATTAAAACGACTTGCAACCATAAAAACAAAGCTTGCAATTCTCTAAACCCTAGTAATAGTGATTTGCAATTCTAGCCTTGTTCCTTGCATGTAACATGTTAGATAATTCACAAATAACAATAGCACTATGAATATGTAGCCAAAAGGATTTATATCAAGAGTTAAGCGAGTTTTGAGATCAAGAATTTTACCAACGTGAGAAGATCGAGCTAGGGAGATTCAGGGTACTTTGGCCTTCAAGGGTGGATGAGATGAGATGCTGGGATCCTCAGAATGATGATAGAATGTCTGGTTTAGACTGAAGGAGGCTGGATCGTGTGTTTTAGATTTTCACCTTTCTTGAACAATTTTGAAACTTTTGCTAGGGTTCTTTTGGCTGGTTGTGCCTCTCCTTATGCTTCTGAATGATTGTGTATTTGAATGAGAGAAGATTAGGGTAACAAAAATGGGCATAATCTCATGGCATTATGGTCTTTCAAAATGTTTCAAAATTTTCAATTTTTGAATATCCTTTCCTTTTCGAAGGCCTTGCACGATTTTCTTGTACTCACCCAGCCTTGCATGAGTTGTCTTGGCTTTAAGAAACTTGAATATCAAGCCCACACTCCATTAATTCCTCTTTTTGCATTTTATGTTAATTAAAATTTAATTCAAATGATTTAATTCAAAATAAATTAAATAAAATACAAAGAGGGCGTGTAACTGAGTTTAAAATTCATGGGCCATGTTAGGAATGAGTTTCAAACTTCAAAAGATAGGGTCATGTGGAAAAAAATGCTATTTTGGGCATTGTTGACTTTGTGCAAATTTCCAAAAATGGCCAACTTTGACAATGTATATCTCTCTCAATTTTGACCCAAAGAGGGTGTTCTATGACTTTTTAGAAAGCTTAGGATGTCCCCTAAGCAACCTCTTTGGTTTCATCTTAAGTGGATCTTCCATGTTCATGTAAGGAGCTTTAACCCAAAAGGTGTTTTTGTTGACTTTTTGGAATGACCTATAATGTCTGAGTTCATATCTTTCCAAGAGTGCATTACTTGAACTTAATGACTGAAGATGAGTTGTAAGGAATTGAATTCCCTTCCAAATGATCCTTGGATGGGAAATTTCTGATAAAGTATGAGAAAGTTATGCTTGGTCAAAGGTTGTTTGACTTTTCTTGAGAAACCCTAATTTAGCAATTTTTTAGTTTTGATGAATTAGGAGCATTCCTTGGGGAATCATGGTCAACCCTTGATCAAATGATGGATATCAATTCAAAATGTTTTAGTTGACCAAAAATCTTGAAGTTTGACTGTATGTGGGCCACAATTGCCTTTTGACCTAGTATAATTGATTTTCCAACACTTGAGAAATCGACTGAGCAAACTTCTTGTGCAAGGCATAAAACACAGCATGAATTGTCTTGAGATAATCTTAGGACTATAGAGAGCATATGAGGTCCTTGGGACTCAATCATTTTGATGAAAATGGAAACCCTAGTTGAAGGTTCATTGCTTTAGGAGAGAGTTTTTCTGGTCAACTCTTGGGCATCTTTGAGCAAGTTGAGTATCTTAATGAACATACGTTGAGTAAAATGGGAGCAAACATTTTGGGGTACAATGGTAGTCATATGGGCTTCCACCTCAGGCTTCTCCATATGAATCAACGCATCAATCTCATGTGATTTTGGCTCACCCTCCAAACTGGTAAAAGGAACACGATCGGTAACGGGTAAATCCAACAGATAAGAATACTCCTCCAGTGTAGGCATCAACTAATAGTCGGGAAAAGTTAAGCAATGATACATCGGATCATAGAACTGGACCAAGGTCAAGAGAAAACCCTCCTTCATCCTAAGATTCATAAGAGTAATTATGGATCCATACTTCTTCCGAAAATCTATAGCACACTCGATCTCAGGAACTAGACTGACCAACTCATCTATCTTGGGATCCTTGAAACTGTACTTCTCGGTCTTTCTTTTTCCAAAATCCATGGTTAAAAAGTACCTGAGATATTCACAAATGGTCAACTTTTAAATCCCTTGAAAAAAGATTTCTTCGAAAGATGCTTATGAGTGCAAGGATGCATGATGCAACAATAACACAAAAGATCACACATATAGGGTTCATAGGTTCAACGTCACGAGCATGAGTTCAAAGGTACTACCCAAAAGGTGTTGGTCTAAAATTTATCACCTGCCGAACAAGTTTCTAAAGGTTCCCAGAGTCTACATCCTTCCTTCGAATATTACCAACTTCCCGATTAACTTGGTAATTAGTAATATTCTCAAGAAAAACTTGTCCGAGTGTAGTATCGCGTGATAACTATTTCCGGATTACTCCGTCATAGCTTCCGCACTACACCTAAAAGGCCAAGATGGGTTAGGTATTCTACGGTCCTCAGGTTCAGCAAGCTCCTAGGTCGAAAGCAGTACGTCTTCCCAATTACTCGGTAAATGACACTACAGTCAAAGGGGCCTCCACTGAGTGGGGGATCTCATGCCTTCTTTTTTGGGATTACTCCCTCAAGTTAACATGACTATACCACCCGTCATATCTTAAAGTTTTCCCAAGTCCGGGTATAGGACTTATAAGTAATCACCAAGCACCCTGACAACCAGTAAATCCAGATAAACATGTATACAACATATAACACATACACAACAATATCAATGAAGTTTCACACAGACTTATCATGAAGCAACCCTACACAGGTTCCTTCTTCCCAAGATGCAGTTTTACACGGACTCATCATCATCAGGCAACCCTACACAGGTTCCTTCTTCCCAAGATGCAGTTTTACACGGACTCATCATCATTAGGAAACCCTACACAGGTTCCTTCTTCCCAAGATGCAGTTTTACACGGACTCATCATAAACCAACCCTACACAGGTTCCTTCTTCCCAAGATGCAGTTTTACACGGACTCATCATCATCAGGCAATCCTACACAGGTTCCTTCTTCCCAAGATGTAGTTTTACACGGACACATCATCATCAGGCAACCTTACATAGGTTCCTTCTTTCCAAGATGCAGTTTTACACGGACTCATCATCATCAGGCAACCCTACACAGGTTCCTTCTTCCCAAAATGTAGTTTTACACGGACTCATCATCATCAGGCAACCCTACACAGGTTCCTTCTTCCCAAGATGTAGTTTTACACGGACTCATCATCATCAGGAAACCCTACACAGGTTCCTTCTTCCCAAGATGCAGTTTTACACGGACTCATCATCATCAGGCAACCCTACACAGGTTCCTTCTTTCCAAGATGCATTTTTACATGGACTCATCATGAAGAAACCCTACACATGATCCTTCTCAGGAAATTTCAGATGGAGTTTTACACGGAATCATCATTAAACAATCCAACTTTCCAATTAAGTACGGATACGCTCTAGACACGGATGCCATTCTGTCACTCATTCAGATGTCAAGTTCAGATACATTCCAGTCATGGACGCAATTCTGATACTCATTCTTCCAACTTAGAAATTACAATTCAACAAGAATTCTTGGATGGCATCTACAAGCCCATCTCCAACAAGATTCTATCAGCTCTCCAAATGGCATCTTTAAGCCCATACCTTCAACCGCGCGTCACCGAGTGCAAATTTCTGGGCACTCTAGTGTCCAATCATTCTCTCACCTTCGAGTCACGAATGGCAAAACTCGCCAATCTAACTCTTCAGGTTTAAGAAGATTGAACAGGGGCAGCTGTTGTACCCCAAAATTTTCCCTCTTATTTCTCAAGGATTTTCACACAAGATCTTCTATGACATCAAGTTTGCAGCACCGATAAATCAATTTAGGCTTGCAATTGGAAAAAGGGCAAAATGGTCAATTGCATACTGAAAAGTCAAACTTTGACTTTTTGGTCAACATTACTTTCCAAAGATCAAATTTCATCAAGACATTCAAGAATATCAAGCTTGATCATCAAGAAAGTAAAAAGTCAACTTGAAAATTCAAGATTTCCAAGACTTAGAAATTTTCTAAGTGTCTTTATACATGATAATTCCATCACTTCATGCCATTCTTTCACTAAGATGCAAGATGATTCAAGAGAAACTCCCAACATGAAAGTTATAGATCTCCATGATATATACAACATTTCTTTACACAACTTCTCCTAAATATGCTTGGATCTCAAGTTATAAATTCATGAAGTCATGATATTTTCATTTAACACTTAGTGAAATTTTTAGCAGTTTTGGTCAGGTTTTTATCCCAACTTCTTGGCCAATTTTCATGAAGTTCCAGTTTGATTTAACAAAAGTGGTAAAAATGAAAGTTGTAGGGGATATTCCAATCTTTCCAAAAAGTCCAAGAACTCGTTGAGATCATTCTTGAGCTGAGAGGATCGAAGAGATGAAGTTAGGGTTTCATTCTTGAATTACAAAGCAGAATTTGTGATGAACACTTGACTAAATTTCAACCAAAGCTACAAGATCTCTCTTTTCAGGCTATGTTCTCTCCAAATCTATGCATAATTAAGCAATTACACAAACCCTAAGTGTATTACACAAGCATTTGAAGCTTTGTCCAAGTCTTGATACCATTTATGGTTAGAAATGCAAAAAGTAACATTTCCATTTGCATAAAGCTTCACTTTTCCAACCACTCTCTTTTTTCAAAGCTTGGAATTTGTTCCAAAGATGACAGAAAAATCTCTCAACATCCGAAGAAATACACAAGACCTGCAAAGCATGGCTAATTTCCTTAATTCACTCCTTTCTTCATCATAAAGCAACTTGTCTTCATGAATTTGAAAAAAAAATGCATAACATGTGATTTTCAGAAAGTCTGAGTTTCTCAAGTCTCAAACCTTCTCTATAAATAGAGAGGCCAGTTTCCAGAGAGAGGGGTTGGAAAAACAGGTTAGAGAAAAGATAGAGAGAGAGAACAAGGGGAACAACCAGTAGTTTTATTGATAAACCTTCAAAAAACCATAACAGTCCCTAAGACTTCCACTCTTGAGTTTTGAAATCTAAACCTTAAAACCTCTCACACTTTGCATATTCCATCTAAAAACCATCCAAACATTTCATACCACACAAAAGTTGTTTAGTAACCTTCAACAAAAAAGAAGTCTAGCGGCCTGTTGGAGCTTCCATAAGGTTTATACAACATCTTGAAGGGTATTTGGTTTCAAAACCTAAAGTGCAGTTTTAAGGTAAGTCCTCTTTACCCTGCCTTTTCCATACATCAATTTTTCTGTTTATAGGATGTAGCAATCACTATTTTTAAAGTTAATCATTTATTTGTTGTTCATGTTATTCATTTATATGTTAAAAAACTAACCGATGTATGAAAAGAATGGTGTTTAAGGCAGAAAAATGCAGTATGTATCGACACATATGCACATGTGTCGATCCATCTTAGTGAAAATACAGGGTATGAGTCGACATATGACCCTCATGCATCGACCCATATTGAGTTCAGGTCACAAAACAGAAGCTGGAAAGGACTATGAGTCGACACATAAGCATTTCGCGTCGATGCAAAAAGGTGTATGAGTCGTACATCCCATTATGTGTCGACTCATACTGAACATATTTCATTTTACAAAAGTTGGAAAAGCCTATGAGTCGATACATACGCGTTTCGCGTCGATACAAGAAGATGCATGAGTTGACACATCCCATTACGTGTCGACCCATACTGAACTGATTTTGTTTTACAGGAGCAGGAGAAGCTATGTGTTAATGCATAGCAGCATGGGTCAACACATAGCCGTTCAAAAGTGCATTCCCTTTATTTGACACTGTTTTCACATTCTTTTCATTATCATTCGATATGGTTGTAATATTTTAGTTCCTACTTCACCCCATTGCTAAATTGTACCCCCATCCCCCTAAAGTGATGTAATAGCTTAGATTTTACTTTCCATTTTTACTTGCTTTTCATATATTGCTAGTAAATAAGTGTGTATGGCAAGATAAAAACAACAAAATAGGCCACCCTAATCAAAGACTAAATGCATGAAAATCAAACACATTATTCACATATGCACCTCTAGGGTAATCTCACTTGTTGACTTTCGGAAAATAGTCATGTCCCTCGAGCATGGGCGTTTTAGCAAAGACCCTCGATAAAAGATCATAGTCCCTCGATGACCCTCGATGTTGCCTTCGGTAAACGATCTAGTCCCTAAAACGACATTGCTAAAATGTCCCATATGTTACCTTCTATGACTATACAAACGTCCCAACGCCCGTCCCTTCACATCCAACGATGGATTCGCTCTTAGTTACTCGCTTGCTCACAACAAAAACATTTTTACCCACACTCTCATCTTTGAACTATTTTCGAAACAAACACTTTGTAGGTGTTCTCATAGAAACGAGAACCATTACGAAGTTCCATTTTCAAAATACTTTCAAAAATCACCACCATAAGCACACATTCAAACGAAAGCAAGTGATCTAGCAAGTAACTAAGAGCCCATGGAAAACCATGGATGAAAAGGGTGCTAATACCTTCCCTTTTCATAATCTACCCCGCGAACTCAAGAAAACATCTCAAAGGTCTTTCCTGTGCTTTTTCACCTTTCCTTTTGGATAAAAGAAAAGTCGGTGGCGACTCTTGCTAACCGCGACATTTGCGATAAAACGCAAAACCTCAAGTCAATTTTCCCACCGTATCATAGTGACTTATGGAGCAAGTTTGGCAGGGTGATTCTGGCTGTTCAAGCTTGAGGAAATGAATGAGGGATAACCCTCTATTTATAGGGAATCAAATGGAATGTTCAAGTGTGTGAAATGATGAAGTTTGGACGGAAATCGTGTGAAGTTGCAAACAAGAAAAGTGTGACTTCTATTTTGATCAAAATTCATCAAAATGCACGTTTTGCTATCCTAATCACTTCTGGAAGTTAACTAAACATGTTTAGAAGAAAAAATGCACAGGAACAATGTGTTTAGAAGCTAAATCAAGGATTTAAAATTCTGACTTTAGAAGAAACTTCAGTTTCAAGTTACCAAGTTCAAATCAATGGCATTCTCAGCTCAAGGGGTCTTAAGGCATGATTCTTGATGCTTTAGAAAGATGAGGTTACAAGATTTGAAATGGGAAAAGAATGAAATCAAATGGATGTTTGAGCTAAAAGTTGCAATGAGTCAAAGTTGGAAAAAAAGTTGACTTTCCATACTTAGAAATATTTGAAGTTTTTCTTCAAAAGTGACCTATAATGTTTTGCATCCAAACATGGCCTTCCACTTGGAATTTTCTCTTGACCAAAAGAGATGGCATGAAATAGGCCTCTTGAATGACATTTTGAAACTTGAACCATTCAAAATCACCAAAAAATGAGAGAGTTATGGATTGTTGAAGTTGGTAAAAATTCATGAAATGACCTATAATCGTTTGTATCCTTAGGGCATCTTCCATCCATTTTCTCACTTTGCACATAAAAGAAGGAATAAAGTACACATATTCAAGATCATTATGGAAAAGTAGTGGGATAAAGGTGATAAACATTGACCAAGTTATGATCATTTGAAGTCACACATGGGAAATTGGGGGGTTGATTTGGAGGACTTGTAATCTTTCTTCATCATCAAATTTCTTCCACATGAAAACGCTTTGAAAATTTTGAAGGGATTTGTTATTAACCCTTTAAATAGAAGGATTTTTTTGTAATCACTCAAAAATACCAAAATATGAGCAAGATATACTTCTTTGAAGTCCAAAACCCTAGCTCATAGATCAAGAAAATGCTTTAAGGAACTTTGACAATTTTGAACAACCTTCTTGTACCAACACTTTTGCTTTGTAAATAGAAGTTGTTGAGGATGATAATGAGAACTCAAAGAAATCAAAACCACTTTCATATCTTTAAAATTGAGAGAAATATGCACTTGTGACCAATGGGAACAAGGCCTTGTCCAACCATGACAACTTCTTCAATCAACCCCTTGTACTTATGAATCAATCTTGATAACTTTGAAATATGGTGAACCAAGATAAAACTTTCCATGCCATTTCTTCCAAAATAACTTCATTGGTGAAGTTTGAACTTATAAAACTTTGTTTAATAGGGCATAGAAATATACTCATGAACCCATGGATCAACTTGCTAAGCCACATTGCTTATACCTACATTATTAACAAGTAAGACAAACCAACATTGCATTTTATTAATTAAAAGGAAATTCAAAACAAAATATGCATGATCACAAAAGAAAAACAAGTCAAGGTGCTTGGTGATTCCTCAAAGAGCAAAGCTAGAGATAGGGAGGAGAACCAAGCCCTAATGTGATCTTGTTACGATTGAATCAATATGGTATGAAGGGATCTTAGGGGGGAAATTGGGGTACAAAAGCTGCCCTTATTTAAGTTTCTTCTATCCAGAGATACGAAGGTTAAAAATCTTCGTGTCGACGTGATCGAAGATACTTAAATATAAAACAAATCCTATTTTTGTCCCTAAGATGCCATGCAATGTTATGAGAATGAATTCATATGAACAATTTCAAAGGGACCCAAAACACCACTGGGGATGTAGCAAAGGAAATAAAGATAAAAAGAGAAACCCAACCAGGAAAATAAATCACTGGGGAATCCAAAAAGACCCGACTCACAGAGGATGGTAAAAAGGTCAAAGGATACACCAACTTTTACTGAAGGTGAAACTACCAACGTTCACTGAAGGTAGAAAGAGAAAAGAATAACAATGACAACCTTCACTGACGGTGAGCTACCAACGTTTACTGAAGGTAGAGAGAAAAACTCATCGATGTTCACTGACGATGAACTACCAACATTCAATGAAGGTAGAGGGAAAAGATATGTCAGAGCACCAACGTTTAATGATGGTGAACTACCAACATTCACTGAAGGTAGCAAAAAAAGATGACAATCACCAGCATTCACTGATGGTGATCTACCAACTTTCACTGAAGGTAGAGAGAAAAGAAATATCATAGCACCGCCATTCACTGACTATGAACTACCAACGTTCACTGGGGGTAGCAAAAAGATAACAATCACCAACTTTCACTGATGGTGATCTGCCAACTTTCACTGAAGGTAGAGATAAAAGAAATATCATAGCACCGCCATTCACTGAAGATGAACTACCAACATTCACTGAGGGTAGCAAAAAGATAACAATCACCAACATTCACTGATGGTGATCTACCAACTTTCACTGAAGGTAGAGAGAAAACAAATATCATAGCACCTCCATTCACTGACGATGAGCTACCAACGTTCACTGAGGGTAGCAAAAAGATTACAAGTTTTCCCCAAAATTTTGGAGTTTCACCTAGAATGGGTCTCAACTTCTTCTTTAACCAAGGCAATTCGCTTGGAAAGGGTAATAAATAAGTTGTCTCAAATAAAGAGACTACCACTTGTAAGATTTTCACAATGAATTGTCTCTACCATATTGAAAGACTTACCATCCACTAGATTAATTTTGACATTGAACTGGAAACTATCAACTCATAGAGAAGATAACAAAAAAAAAGGTAACGTCTACTTTTACGGGGAAGTATAAGTTTCTCAAATAAAGAGACCCGCTACTTGTTGTTATAGGAAGTATTGCAAAAATGACTTTCGGGGAAATCAATATTGATGAAGTGAAAAACACAAGAAGGGGGGTTGAATTGTAAAACTTGAAATCAAATGCAGACAACACGTTATTTTTATCCTGGTTCGTTTGATCTCAAACTACTCCAGTCCACCCGTCAAGGTGATTTCGCCTCTCTCCAACGAGGTCTTAATCCACTATATTTAACTGAATATTACAACTGCTTTAACAACTGCTAAAGCCTTCTTGAGTCTAAACCACAGACCGGTTTCTCAAGGAAATTCTTTCTTACAGATAAATGAATACTATGTGTGTTTAATGTTTTCTACAAAAAACTTTATATCACAACTGTGATAATACACAAATTAAGCTTATGTGAAACTAGGATGCTATAACTATAGAGTAAGCAATTTGAGAGATATAGCAAGCTGTATGAGTGAGGATGAAGATGATTTGCTTTATGCGTATGAGGAGTTGTAGAGCATTAGCCAATTCATTTCTCACTGACTTGTTTATATAGCCTTGGAAAAGATACGTTGTAGTCACTTATTCCATTTCAATGCCCATTACGTTCTTTCCATATTGAGAAGATCTTTGTCTTGGAATACAGCCGTTGGTAATAAAGTGTCTTGAATGCACAATACCGTTGTCAATTAAGCGTGTTATTGGCTTTGGCTTATTCTGACGCTTCTAGGTGCAGATGATATTGTTTTGGTCTTGATCAGAGTTTAGAGTATGTTACGCGCAGATCTGTTCATCAAGCTTCAGCGTAAGCACATGTTTTGATCTTCTGATGCTGGCATATGACATTTCATCTTCTGATGCTGATGTTGACATTCTTATGCTGATATCCATTAGAGTTTCTGTAAATGCACAATATAATTTTTAGGTAGCATATATGTCTCATATGAATTATACAATTTATTTAATCTAGCATTTTGTTATCATCAAAAATTTAACTTAGGGTAGTAGATACAAACTTTGTTCTAACAATCTCCCACTTTTTGATGATGACAAAAACCAGATATTTTCAATTGAAATTTAAAGAAAAAAAATATTAGAGATAACCAAATAATAAATTTGTATCAGCGATAAACAGAAAGGTATCAAAGATAAGAAGATAGGGAATAGAAAGGTATCAGAGTTATGATCAGAAAAACTCCCCCTTAGTTTATTACTTCCCTTTTAATTTCATGAGTCCTTTAGCATCAGATCTTTATTGAACTTTCTTTGAGCATCAGATCTTTCCTTTACTAGAGCAGAGCTTCAGTGTATCTGAGATAATTAAATTCTTGTACCTGTAAGCTTATGCAGAACAAAGAAACATTCAAGTATATTAGAGTGTTAGAATTTTTGATACGTTTGTCTCAGTAATTCGTTATTGAAAAATATCATTCTTTCTCCCCCTTTTTGTCAGCAATCAAAAAGTGAAAATAGTTGAAGTTAAAGATGATCAGTGCAGAAAAACGATTGTATTCAGTTCAGAGCTCAGAAAATATTACAGATAACATGTAATGAAAACAGTGAAAACATCAAGAATCAAAATCTAAGAATGGGGAGGAAGGCGTGTGAACAGAGCTTCTAGCATGTTCTTAATCTGATCAGTGGTTTCCTTCTGCTGATGCACCATGCTGACTACTGAGTCAATCTTACTATCCTGAACATCCATCCTTTCCTTCATTCGTTGATCATTCTCATCCATTCTCTCCTGCAGTCGAAGATCATTTTGCTTCAGCTCTTCAAGAGTCTGTCTGTCCAATGCAGCTTGAGAGGTGTCAGAATCAGGATGCTTCTGAGAGCTTTCTGCAATAACTTCTTCTTGACTTAAATCTTCAGCTGGAATCATCTGTTCTTCTGCTGGTTGAACTGTTGAAGCTGGACGCTTTTCATACCAAGGCTCACTGTCCAGATGAAGCACTTTATCCTTCAGTAGCTGACTCAAAACTGGACCTTCAATTTCTTTCAGCAGATTGCTGAAGTTCTGTTGAGCCTGTTCATAGCTTAGGTCTTGCAGCTTAAAGGTTTCAGCGCATACCCATCCTCTGAATTGTGTCCAGAGTTGGTCTGAAACAGTAGGATCAATCACTCTCGGACTATCCTGTTTTAGAGAAGAAATCCACTTCTGCATGTCTGTTTCAAAATTCAAGATGCTAGAACCAACATCTGGTTCTTTGGGTTTGGGAAATGAGGTTTTATTTTTAAGGGCAGCAAGGCGGTCAAGGACTGTTAGATCAATGAAGGTCTTGCTGTGGTCATCAGGATTTTGCTTGGGTGAGGGAGTAGGAGAATCAGGAATGATTATTGGACTGGATGGGGTATTAGGTGGAGTAATTTCTGGTGAGGATGGTAGTTGAGGGATATTAACAGTGGTACCACCAGGAAATTGTATGGCTAAGGGTTGTGGTTCAGAGGATTCAGATGATTGAGGTTCAAGGGTTTGAGCCTTAGAGTGTTGAAACTCAGGTTGTTGAGATGATTCGTGTTGAGGTGAGGGTGGATTAAGTTCTGGTTGTGGAATTTCTGGTTGTGGTGAATGTGGATCTTCTGGTATTGGTGAGAGTGTAGTTTCTAGTTGAGGTGAGTGTGGATCTTCTGGTTGAAGATTTGGATTTTCTGTATGGGGAGCGGAAGAGTGTTGATCTATTTCTGAAAGAACTTTTTCAAGTTCTGGTTCTGTTGTGGTTGTAGGTTTTGGATTGTGAGGTTTGGCGCGGGATCTTCTGAGGGTTAATGACTCAGAAGGGTCAAACCCAGGTTCAGTATCATCAATGGTGGGAATGGGAATTGGGATTTCAAATGAAGTTGGGGTTGGAATAAATGTTGGAACAGCAGATGAATTTAAAACATTAACAGAAGACAGATTACCTCTCTTCTTTGGGGTCTGCTGAGACGATCCTTCTGATGCAGCCTTTCTCTTCTTAGTCTTCTTCAAAGTAACCTCTGGTGTTTGCTGGTGCAGATCTTTAATGTTCAGATCAGGATCTGTGCCATCAGCTTTACAAGCATCCAAGTATCTGAGAACAATGACTGGTTTAGAGTCAATCTCAGAGAACATAGGAAAGTTGTCCAGAGGGACTCTTCTGCTGGTGATTTCAGCATGAGGAGTGACGCAGCGCTCCTTCCTTATATTCTCTATCAGCTTCATCTTCTTCAGATTCTTGGCATTCAGCTGCTTGCCAACAGAAGGTTCTAGAGAGCTTATTTCCTGTGCCTCTGTCAGGTGTTCAATCAGCCTATTCTACGTTAGAATATCTGATATCAATCAGCTGAAGGATATCCAATCCCTTTTAGTCCTTTCTTCTTCTCTCGTTTCCTTGATGTTTGTCTTCAGATGATGGAACAGAAGATGAGCTAGGTTGATCTTGGACTTCTTTGCAAAATAAATCAGAAATTGCTGATCTATGTTTATATAGTCAGAAGAGCTTGTAGGCTTCCTGTGGTTGAAGCAGCCCGGAATAATCTTTGCCCAAATTATGTGTTGATCTTGCAAGTCTCTGATTTTGCTAGAGGGAACCCCATGTGTGAAAATCTCTCTTGCAATTAGGGCAGAGTTTGAACATTTATCTGCCATGTCAATACAGCGGATACCACCACCAGTGTATCCAATCAGCCTTGCAATGTGATCTTCAGTAATCACTATCTTCTTTCCCATGATATACGAAGTAACCTGATGAGTTGATGAAGACGCATGTATCCAGAATTCTTTAACCAAGATGGGGAATCTTGGACCCACCAACCTATCAAAGTACCTTTCCCAACCGTGTGCCTTAATTTCTTAAGACAAATCAAAGCCATTTTCCTTCAAACTGTTGAAATCTACTATCAATTCTGACAGAACTTCCAAGTTCTTGACCGGAGTGAGGAGCGTTCTGAAAGGAATCTGATACTGTTCAGAAGAAGCATCTTGCTGGGAACCTGCAGATGGAGTGTTAGAGGATGCCATGTTCACACAAGGGTTTGAGAAAAAAAGATTGAAAATGGTTTCTTTGAGAAAAGATGAACACACAGTAAGAACACAGAAATATTTTGAAGATGTAAGTGACGGTAAAAATGAATGAATGATGTTTAAGGCGTTTAAATAGGTTTCAAAAAATGTTTTGAAAACATAAACGTTTTAAGAGAGAGAATTAATCATGATTGCTCGCATTTAATGTTGGCTGATTTTGGGGGATTTAGAATGATATTTGGAACGGTTACCCATGACATGTGTCTCAAAGCATCCAATCAGCGTTTTGCCTTCTCAGAAGCGTGCACGCGTGTTCTGCTTCAGGAATTAGCTGATGACAGGATGACACTTGTTTGATTTAGTGAACAGCACATCTATCCCTGAAATGAAACGCTCAGATCTTTATGGATAGACTCTGATACAATCTGCATGTCTAAATTTCTGAAAGAAGATTGATCAGAAGTTCACAGTAAAATAAAACAAATTCTGAAGGTTAATATATAAAATTAAAACATTTTCACTCTGGGCAGAGCTTCATGCTGAGATGTTTCAGAATGAAATTGAACCTATCTTCAGAAAGTGGTTTTGTGAAAATATCAGCCCATTGATGGTCTGTATCAATAAATTTTAAGTTTAAAATGCCTTTCTGAATATAGTCCCTAATGAAATGATGTTTTATTTCTATATGCTTAGCCCTAGAATGCAAAATTGGATTTTTACTTAAGAAAATGGCAGAAGTGTTGTCACAGAGTATAGGAATGTTACTCTCAAATATCTGGAAGTCTTCAAGCTGACTTTTCATCCAGAGAATTTGTGTGCTGCATCCTGCTGCTACTATGTATTCAACTTCTGCTGTTGATAGCGCAATTGTGGATTTCCTTTTGCTGGACCAAGAGATCATATTTTCTCCCAGAAACTGGCAGCTTCCAGAAGTACTTTTACGCTCTACTCTGTCTCCAGCAAAGTCAGCATCACAGTAACCTACTAAGTTGTAATAACTAGCTTTTCTATAAAATAAACCTAGATTAGTAGTACCTTTCAGATACTTGAAAATTCGCTTAACAACTGTTAAGTGAGATTCTCTAGGATCTGATTAGAATCTTGCACAAATGCATACACTGAATAAAATATCAGGCCTTGAAGCCGTCAGATAAATAAGAGAACCAATCATACCTCTGTAGACCTTCTGTTCTACCTTTTTGCTTACCTCTTCTCTTTCCAAAATGCACGTGGGATGCATTGGAATCTTTGATGACTTACATTCCGAGAGATCGAATTTCTTCAGAAGTTCTCTGACATATTTGCTCTGATGAATGTAAGTTCCCTCTGGAGTTTGATTAATCTGAATTCCTAGAAAGAATTTCAGTTCCCTCATGAGGCTCATCTCAAATTCTGCCTGCATACACTTAGCAAATTTTCTTCCAAGAGAAGGATTAGTAGATCCAAATATAATATCGTCAACATAAATCTGACACACAAAGATGTCTTTCTTAACTGTCTTACAGAATAAGGTTGTGTCCACTTTCCCTCTGGTGAATTCCTTTTCTAACAGAAAGTTACTTAGTCTTTCATACTAAGCTCTGGGAGCTTGTTTCAGACCATACAGTGACTTCTTTAGTTTGAAAACATATTCTGGATTTTTTGTACTTTCAAAACCAGGGGGTTGGTGCACATAAACCTCTTCTTCTATATAGCCATTTAAGAATGCACTCTTGACATCCATCTGATATAGAGTGATGCCTTTATTAACAGCAAAAGAAATTAAAAGTCTGATAGATTCTAACCTGGCGACTAGAGCAAAGGTTTCTGTATAGTCTATCCCCTCTTGCTGACTATAACCTTGTGCTACCAGTCGTGCTTTGTTTCTGATGACTTCACCTTGTTTGTTCAGTTTGTTTCTGAACACCCATTTTGTTCCAATGACGTTGAATCCTTTTGGTCTCGGAACTAGATCCCACACGTCATTTCTGGTGAATTGATTCAGCTCTTCTTGCATTGCTGGAATCCAGTCGCTGTCCAGAAGTGCTTCATCAATTGAAGAAGGTTCAATCAGAGAAACAAGTCCCATGAGGGATTCTTCAGAGTTTCTGAAGCTGGCTCTTGTTCTGATTGGATCTTCCTTTCTTCCTAAGATAGTTTCTTCTGGGTGATCCATGCTGCTTCTGGATAGTCTTTTCTGAGGTTGATCAACAGATGTTGCTGGATTGCTTGCAGTGCCTCTTTCTGATGTTGAAGGAGTGTCTTTGTTGAGAGCTTCTGATGACTTGTCTTCAGAACTTGTGAATTCAACTTCCATACCTGCAAAGACTTCATTATGTTTTGACTTTTCAGAGTCAAGCTTATCATCAAAATGAACACTGATTGATTCTTCCACAATATGTGTTTCTGTATTGTATACTCTGTACCCTCTTGAGCGTTCAGAGTATCCTAACATAATACACTTCTGTGCTTTAGAGTCAAACTTGTTCAAATAATTTTTTGTGTTTAACATAAAGCAAGTACATCCAAATGGATGAAAATATGAAATGTTGGGCTTTCTGTTCTTCCACAATTCATATGGAGTCTTTTCCAGAATAGGTCTTATAGAGATTCTATTCTGAATGTAGCACACTGTGTTTATTGCCTCTACCCATAAGATCTTAGCAACGTTTGTCTCATTGATCATGGTTCTGGCCATTTCTTGCAATGTTCTGTTCTTTCATTCTACAACTCCATTTTGTTGGGGAGTTCTAGGACAAGAGAAATCATGCAGAATGCCTCTGTCATTAAAGAATGACTCAAAATCTTTGTTTTCAAATTCTCCACCATGATCACTTCTTACTTTAACGATTCTAAGATCCTTTTCATTCTGAACTTGGTTACAGAAGGTGACAAACACAGAGTGTGACTCGTCCTTGTGTCTTAAGAACTTTACCCATGTCCATCTGCTATATTCATCTAGGATTACTAACCCGTACTTCTTGCCACTGACTGAAGCAGTTTTAACTGGTCCAAATAAGTCAATGTGCAGAAGTTCTAATGGCTTAGAGGTGGAAACAACGTTTTTAGATTTGAAAGCAGGTTTTGCAAACTTGCCTTTCTGACATTTTTCACAAAGAGCATCTGAATTGAACTTCAGATTAGGAAGTCCTCTGACCAGATTGAGTTTGTTAATCTGAGATATTCTTCTCATACTAACATGCCCCAATCTTCTATGCCAGATCCATTACTCGTTGTTAACAGACAGAAGACACTTTACATTCTGACTTTTCAGTTCAGAAAGTTTGATTTTATAAATGTTGTTTTTCCTATTTCCATTAAATAGGATAGTCCCATCTTTCTGACTAACAACTTTACATGAATTTTGATTAAAGATTATATCATAACCGTTATCACTTAATTGACTTATGGATAACAGATTATGCATTAATCCATCTACTAATAGAACATTATTTATAGAGGGAAGATTTCCATTACCTACTGTTCCCGAGCCAATGATCTTTCCCCTCTGATTGCCTCCAAAGCCTACGTGGCCTCCAGGCTTAAGTTCCTGGCTTTGGAACATATGCCTTTTTCCCGTCATGTGTCGTGAGCAGCCAGAGTCTAGGTACCATGACTGGTGTTTCTGATTTGCTGCTAAAGATATCTGCAACATGTATTATTTTATCCTTAGGTACCCATATTTTCTTGGGTCCTGATTTGTTAGCTTTACCAAAACTCTGGTTGAATTTTGGTTTCACAGAATAATTACTACTAGTATATTTAATGTCATGTGTGTGACCATACACAAAGTGTGAATTCAGAGGAGTGCATTTAATAATTAGATCCAAGGCATTATTTGGTGTAGGTACCTTACCTTTGTATCCTATTCCCTTTTTGTCGTTTCTACTAACTCCATAGATCATTGAAGCCATTTTGCTTCTATCTATGCTTTTAGCAAGGAACTTCTGAAAGCTGTGATCATACTCCTTGATGATCTCATCAGCGCTGCTGGGAGTTTCAAAAATTGTTTCCTTCTGAGAGTTTTGTAAAAGATTTTCTAATTTTGAAATTTTATTTTTCAACTCAGAATTTTCCAATTTAAGACTCTCAGTTTTATCAGAGTCAGAATCAAGATTCCTTTTCAGGTTTCTGAATTTAACTCTGATCTGCTGATATCTTTCCAGAATTTCGTTAAGGCTTTCAGCAAGTTCAGCCTTAGTAAAATTAATTGCAAAGTCAGGGAATACCTCTTCGGTGTCTGATTCAGAGTCTGATTCACAAGCTTCACTGTCTTCTGATATGTTAGCCATAAGAGCTATGTTTTCTCTCTCATCATCTGATTCTGAGTCAGCTTTAGACGAGTCAGAGTCATCCCATGTAGCCATGAGACTCTTCTTCTTTTCCCTTCCAAACTTCTTTTTGGGCTTTTCCCTCTGAAGCTTTGGACAGTCACTCTTGTAGTGTCCTTGCTCGTTGCATTCATAGCAGATGATGTCGTTGGTGTTTGGCTTTCTGCTTCTTGAAGAGCCTTCAGATATTCTGTATCCAAAGGAGGAGTTTGACCTTCTGTATCTGGAGGAGGACTCATTCTGATCGGATCTTCTGGTATTCCTGAACTTTCTTTGCCTCTTCTTCCATAGTTGGTTCACTCTTCTGGAGAGGAGGGAAAGTTCGCCTTCTTCTGATGAGGACCCATCAGAGGTTTCTTCAACAGCCTGCAAAACTTTGGAATCAAATTTCTTGTTAGATTTTAAAGCTAAAGGCTTACCTTGCTTCTGAGGTTCATCAGCTTCTAGCTCTATCTCGTGACTTCTGAGGGATCTGATAAGTTCCTCCAGAGAGATTTTGTTGAGATCTTTAGCTAGCTTCAGCGCTGTAACCATTGGCCTCCACTGTTTTGGGAAGCTTCTGATGATCTTCTTAACATGATCAGCAGTAGAATACCCTTTGTCCAGAACTTTGAGACCAGCCACCAGAATTTGGAATCTTGAGAACATCGTTTCAATTGATTCACTTTCTTCCATTTTGAATGCCTCATACTTCTGAATGAGCGCAGAAGCTTTAGTTTCTTTGACCTGAAGGTTGCCTTCATGCGTCATTTTGAGAGAGTCAAACATACTCTTTGCAGTGTCTCTGTTAGATATATTTTCATATTCAGCGTAAGAGATGGCGCTGAGAAGAATAGTTCTGGCCTTGTGGTGATTTTTGAAGTCACGCTTTTGTTGATCATATTTTGCCTTCCTGACAATCTTCTGACCACTTGCATTCACTGGGTGCGTGTATCCATCTGTCACCATGTCCCACAGATCAGCATCATGTGCCAGAAAGAAGCTTTCAATTCTGTCTTTCCAGTAATCAAAATTCTCTCCATCAAATACTGGAGGTTTTCCGCTGAATCTGTCTCTATCTTCATTGTTGTCATTGCTGGTGTGTTGATATGTTCCTGCCATTGTGTTTTTCTGACGCTGGATCTTGTACTGACACGGTTAAGTGTTTTAGCTCAGAACCAGGCGCTCTGATGCCAATTGAAGAAGTGAAAAACACAAGAAGGGGGGTTGAATTGTAAAACTTGAAATCAAATGCAGACAACACGTTATTTTTATCCTGGTTCGTTTGATCTCAAACTACTCCAGTCCACCCGTCAAGGTGATTTCGCCTCTCTCCAACGAGGTCTTAATCCACTATATTCAACTGAATATTACAACTGCTTTAACAACTGCTAAAGCCTTCTTGAGTCTAAACCACAGACCGGTTTCTCAAGGAAATTCTTTCTTACAGATAAATGAATACTATGTGTGTTGAATGTTTTCTACAAAAAACTTTATATCACAACTGTGATAATACACAAATTAAGCTTATGTGAAACTAGGATGCTATAACTATAGAGTAAGCAATTTGAGAGATATAGCAAGCTGTATGAGTGAGGATGAAGATGATTTGCTTTATGCGTGTGAAGAGTTGTAGAGCATTAGCCAATTCATTTCTCACTGACTTGTTTATATAGCCTTGGAAAAGATACATTGTAGTCACTTATTCCATTTCAATGCCCATTACGTTCTTTCCATATTGAGAAGATCTTTGTCTTGGAATACAACCGTTGGTAATAAAGTGTCCTGAATGCACAGTACCATTGTCAATTAAGAGTGTTATTGGCTTTGGCTTATTCTGACGCTTCTAGGTGCTGATGATATTGTTTTGGTCTTGATCAGAGTTTAGAGTATGTTACGCGCAGAGTTGTTCATCAAGCTTCAGCGTAAGCACATGTTTTGATCTTCTGATGCTGGCATATGATATTTCATCTTCTGATGCTGATGTTGACATTCTTATGTTGATATCCATTTGAGTTTTTTGTAAATGCACAATATAATTTTTAGGTAGTGTAGCGGTGAAAATCTGAGATCGAACTATTAATTAATTCGTCTCACAAAAGCAAGAGTCTCCACCGCGCTTTATTATTTCCAAGGGAAAAGGGAAAAGAGCAAAATAAAACCCTAAAGTATGCAATGTAAAATAATACTTTTAAAAGTAATGAAAATACAAGGCGTTTTTGAAAAGAGGTCTAGAGTTCGGGGGTTGGTTATACAATGGGAAGGTATTAACACCCAATGTATCTATAGTATTCTATAGGAACCTTTTGAAATATCTGTTTATTAAAATGTTTGTTTGATTAAAAATAAATTGTTTTGGCCGAAAATGGGTATGAACGAGTTTTTGAAGATATGAAGACCTAATGTCGAAGTTTTGACTTAAAAGGTGTGAGTTTTTGGAGAAATTGGATATTTGGGAAAATTATCCTATGTTTTTAATGAATGAAGGTATTCACACGATGTTTTTTGATGACATAAAGTCGACAAAAAATTAGACAATTCCCTTGGATTAAATTGAGCAAGTAAAATAAGATGAATCCACAAAGTATAAGCATTCAAAAATTCACAAGAAAACAAATCTAATGAAACAGATTAATGACCAAAAGCATCGAGAAATTAAAATGACAAAGATATTTAAATAGAAGAAAAGGGAACTAATTATCTAAGTCAAAATTATAAGATTACTTACTAAAATAATTCTAAACTAATTTGTTATCTGAAGTTATAAAAATAATTCTAAAATTGCTATGCTAGATCTAAACTAAATTAAAATTTTAATATTAGAAAATTAGATCTAAACTAAATAAAAATTCCAAGGTTGCTAATCTAAAACAAAAAAAGTTCCAAAATTACTAAACTAAATCTAAATCAAATAAAATTCTAAAAGAATATTAAACTAATTCTAAACAACTAAAATTCTAAACTTATTAAACTAATTCTAAATCAAATAAAAATTATAAACTCATTAAACTAATTCTAAATCAAATAAAGTTCTAAAGTCCCTAAACTAAAACTAACAACTAAAATTCTAAAGTTAACTTAAATAAAATCAAATAAAATTCTAAAGTTTACTAAATTAAAACTAAACAAAATAAAATTCTAAAATTTACTAAGTCAAATCTAAATAAAATAAAATCCTAAAGTTACTAAAATAAAACTAAAACAAAATAAAATCCTAAAGTTTACTAAGTCAAATCTAAATAAAATAAAATCCTAAAGTTACTAAAATAAAACTAAAACAAAATAAAATTCTAAAGTTTACTAAGTCAAATCTAAATAAAATAAAATCCTAAAGTTACTAAAATAAAATTAAAACAAAATAAAATTCTAAAGTTTACTAAGTCAAATCTAAATAAAATAAAATCCTAAAGTTACTAAAATAAAACTAAAACAAAATAAAATTCTAAAGTTGTTAAATTAAATCTAAACTAAAATTTCTAAAGTTACTAAAATAAATCTAAGCTAACTAAAAAAAATTTACTAAAAAGTTCTAAACTAAAATATCATTCTAATATTACTAATTTAAATCTAGGCTTAGTTAATTATAAAAAAGGGTGTGAAACAGAAACATAGGATAGAAACAGTTAACTAGCGGATTGGGCCTAGTTTGGTGGGTCAAGGCCCCAAATAAAATTCTAATGTGAAGAAAAAAACCCTAGAAGTTCTAAACAACCATGCAGCCGTTCCACACTTATTTCTCTCACCAATTCCAAATAATTAGCATTTAAACCAAATCAAATCCAGTTAACTAGTTAAGTAAAAAAAAATTATTCTAAATCCTCTCTCTCTCTCTTAAATCACAAATTATTCCAAATCCTCTCTCTCTCTCTCTTAAATCACGCTTCATCTTTCTCTTGCTGTATGTTCACATCGATCCCTCAAAATCAATCAATACCACAAGACCAAATCTCTTCCTCTCAAACCACTTACAAAAAACCGGAACAACAACAACAAAAACTTGCACTTCTACTTTTTCAAATCTCTCTCGATTCCATTCAACAACAACAAACTGTTTTGGTTATGATTCCTTTCACTCTCAGTTTCTATGCCAACAAATCTTTAGGTTCAGAAAATACCCCTTAGTTCCTTAAACCCTCTGTTCTTTTATTTATTTTAAAACAAAAATCTAACACATGGTATGTACAAACAACACAAACTATACACACATCATAGAGAAGAAGATGGTTGGTTACCACTGATCTGTAGGCGCGGGAGAACGTCGGGGCTGAACGGAATCGGAGTGTCAGTGTTTCGTCGTGATTTCGATGGAGGGCGTGGTTCGTCGAATAGAGATTCACGGATACACTGCTTCTCGGAGTTTTCCTTTCTTCTGTTTTCTCCAATTTTCAAATTTGTCATTAATAATTTGTTGTTGTGTTCATGGGTGAGTTTTCATGGAAAGTATGGTTTGAATTTAGTGAAGGCTTGAAAAAAAATTTCAGTATAGATGAAATGAGTGGTAGGTTGTGTTGTTGTACTTTGAGGAAAATGTGAAGGTTGTGGAGATTCAACTTGAAGTTATTTTTCTGTAAAGTTTGTGCACACTTTTTTTTCTTTAATTTTTTTTTATGTTTCTGATTTCTTTCCCTCCCCCCTCCATCAGTAATTTTTTTTCTCCTTTTATAGATAAGAATCCCCTGGATTTTTGAGAGGGAAGATTGGTGCTTTTTGAATTGTTTTTTTTTTGTACTGATTTATTACTTTTATATGCAGTTTTTTGTATGACCATTTTTGTGCAAGCTTTGGTAATGGTTTGAACTATTATGCTTGGAGCATTATGCAGGTTTTGTTGTGTAGCATGTTGGAATTTTATGGACAGTTAGGATAGGGACAATGGTAAGGTTTTGGACTGCAGCAGCAGGATTTTGGACATAAAACAATAAAACAAAGACAATAGTAATAATAATGATAAAAGGCAATTTGTTAGTAATACAAAAATAGAAGAATAATAATAATAAAATAAGATGCAAACAAAATTTATTTTATTTTAATTTTAATATTAATTCAATTTTAAAAATTGAATTAAAATTAGAATCAAATCAAAATTAATATTGGATTAAAAGAAGCTAAAACTATAATGACCAAAAAGAATAAAAAAATGTAAAATAAAGGAAAAGATATTAACTATATTTTTTGAGATTTTTTGGATTGAAATCTATACTAAAATAAAAATCTAAATGAAACCGATAAAATTATAATATTTTTTGATTTTTTTTTTTGAATTAAGAATTGCGAATTTAAAATACTATAATGCTAATTATAAATATTTTTTGTGATTTTTCTAATAATGCGATAGTAAAAAGTGACATGAATTAAATACATATTTTTTTTAGATTTTTTTCAAATAAGACAAAAATGATAAATAAAAGACGAAAAAATATGCGCTATGCACGATTTGGTAAAGGTTGGACAAGACATTATCAAATTTCATTAAATTCATAAAGCGACTTCTAACGTTTTCATTCTTTCGTGGCATTTCAAAAATAATCAGCTCTTGACTTGTAAAAAAAAGTCGTGGACGTTGTCAAGGAGAATCATATGTAAAAGAACCACTAAAAATGTCGAAATTTGAAGAAGTTATGAATATTTGAAATCTGACTCGAGAAAATGGCAAAAATAGGTCAAATTGTTTGTGAACACTTGCTATGTAATGACACAGATGGGAGGTGGAATCTTAGGTCAAAAATTGGGGTATGACAGGTAGCATATATGTCTCATATGAATTATACAATTTATTTAATCTAGCATTTTGTTATCATCAAAACTTTAACTTAGGGTAGTAGATTCAAACTTTGTTCTAACAAATATGACTTCCCGGGGAATGAAATATAACTTCCTAGGCAATGAAATATGACTTCCTGGGGAATGAATCATGATTTCCTGGGGAAATACCAATATATTCCTGCTGAGGAGATAAAGTCTTCTCGTACAAAATAAATGCACATTCTCAAACCAAGGCTCGAAGCTTGCAGAAATCTAAAGTAATAATATTGCCGAGGATGAAAGATTCAATCCAGAAATAAACTGGAGTAAAACAATCAGCCAAAATACATCCTTTGAGAAATAAACTCAAGAGGGAAACCCAAATCTTCCAGAAAAAGAGTTGTACAGGAAGGCTAAAGAAAAACTCTTCAATGAGGGATAACTCAGTCGGGAAATTAAAAGAATATACACTTTCTGCTTAAGGCCAACACTCTATTGGAGAGAGGACAACACAACTCTGCAAAATAGGGTAATATGTCAACAAGATATTAACAAATGTTAATGAGCAATGATTTGCTAAATTTAAATATGCATGATGTATGTATGAATGTATGAGTGTTATCATGTATATGATGACAAAACAAACATATAGCACTGGGGATAAACAAACAAAACAAACTCGGACACAAATAACACTCAGCTAAATCACATCCAAGATGAACATTCCATAAGAAAATAATCACCAACTGAGGAAACAAAATCCTACTGCATGGCTTAATTCACCGGGGAGGAACATAATCCGGAAGTAAATAAATCATAGCGACAAAACAATACATATACAGGGATACAACATCCTTCTCAAGGCTTCACCGGGGAATAACACTCATACTTCAATGGGTAAACAAATGCTTTCATGGTACGCACTTCTATCAGGGATTGCAATAGTTATCTCAATAAGGAAGATGAAAACCATATCATCAAAACATCAACTGAGAATCTCGAGTTGTCTTCAATGGAGAAATATCATACAGACTTCACTAGGGGAGATAATGCCTCATCATCGAAACATCAGCTAGGGACCTCGTGCTGACTTCATTGGGGCGGCCAACATCACAACAAAGAGAGGAAACCAAGATACGTTCCTCACTGGGGATACGTTCTTCAATATTAAGAGCAAGTATTGCACCAACTTCTCTGGGGAAAAAGCATGAAACCTCATAGGGACAACAACTTGGAGAGTTAAGAAGTCAAATATTATAGCAAGAAATCAATATTATGGGGATTTTAAATCAAACCCAACACTTGGCGAGTGAAAACCAAAAAAGTTGATAACCATTTCAACACTTCTTAAATAAAACATTGCCCTTGCCTGATTATCAGGTAATCAAACAAAATGCAAGTATTTCCGAAAGGGAGATGCTTCGCAAATGAGTCCAACTCAGCATGCACGCGGAACAAAGACTTGAAGAAGTGAAAAACACAAGAAGGGGGGTTCAATTGTAAAACTAAAAATCAATGCAATGAAAAAGATATTCTTATCCTGGTTCGTTTGATCTCAAACTACTCCAGTCCACCCGTCAAGGTGATTTCGCCTCTCTCCAACGAGGTCTTAATCCACTATGTTCAACTGAATATTACAAATTGCTTTAACAACTGCTAAAGCCTTCTTGATGCAAACCACAGCCCGGTTTGTCAAGGAAACACTTTCTTACAAAGAAGAGAAATATGTGTGTGAATGTTTTCTACAAAACTGTATCACAACTGTGATGTTACACAACTTAAGCTTATGAAACTAGATTGCTAAAATACTGAGTAAGGAAATATGGAGCGTTTAGCAAACTGAGAGAAGGAAGATGATGATTAGCTTTTAGGCGTGTAATATGATGTAGAGCATTAGCCAATTCAATCTTCATTATCTTGTTTATATAGCACTGAATTTGTTGAACGTTGGAGCAATATTCTTGATTCAATGCCAATAACAAACTTTCCTTATTGAGCAGATCTTGTCTGGAATGATGCCGTTGGTAATAATTCGCTTTGAATGCACAGTACCGTTGCTACTTAAAGCGTGTTCTGGCTTGGCCTCATTCTGACTCTGCTTAAGTGCTGATGAACTATTGTTGTCTTTAATCAGAGTGTTGAGCGCAGTTCTGTTCATCAAGCTTCAGCAATCGCGTGAATTATTCTTCTGATTCTGTTATTCTGATATAGCAACTTCTGATGCTGATGTTAATAACCAATATTCTGATGCTGATTAAGATGTACTTTTGCTGATACCTATCAGAGTTTCTGCAAAACAGAAGGTAATATTTTAGGTAGCAAATAGTTCTTATATGAATCACATAATTAATATATCTTTTCATTTTGTTATCATCAAAACTTAAACTTAGGGTAGTAGATTCAAACTTTGTTCTAACAATCTCCCCCTTTTTGATGATGACAAAAACTAGATATTTTTAATTGAAATAACGTGAAAAGTATCAGAGATAACTGTATGATAAGATGTATCAGAGTAAGAAGATATCAAAGATAAAGGATAAAGAGATATGAGAGTTGAGAGATACTCCCCCTGAATTTATTACTTCCCTTTTTAATTCCAAGAGTTCTTCCGGATCAGATCTTTATTGTCTTTCTTTGATCATCAGAATGTCAGAGCTGAGACTATCAGAAGCTTTAGATCATAATATCAGAGCAGAGCTTCATATTAGAATATCAGAGCTTTATCAGAGTATCAGAGCTTTAGTCTTCAGAGAGTTAGAGAGCATTCTTGTACCTGTAGACTTAAGCAAAAAAAAGAAGAAAACATTCAAGTATATCAGAGTTAGAATGTTTGAGATTTTCTGTCTTAGTAATCCGTTATTGAAAAATATCAGTCTTATTCTCCCCCTTTTTGTCAGCAATCAAAAAGTGTAAGTGATGTGCTAAAACATTTAGAGCAGAAAAACTTGTCATATTAAAATATTCAGAATCAAACAAAACAGTACAACAGATAAGCAAAGACAACATGAAAATGGCATGAATGAAAATCTAAGGTTGGGGAGGAAGGCGTGTGAACAGGTTCTCCAGCATGACTTTGATCTGATCAGTAGTCTCATTCTGCTTGTGCACCATGCTGACTACTGTGTCTATCTTGCTATCCTGCACATCCATCCTTTCTTTCATCTTCTGGTCATTTTCATCCATCCTTTGCTGCAGATGAATGTCATTCAGCTTTAGCTCTTCCAGAGTCTTCCTGTCCAAGGCAGCTTGAGAAACATCAGAAGCAGGGAGCTTCTGAGAGCTTTCTGCAACATCTTCAGCTTTACTTACTTCAGCTTGAATAGTCTGATCTTCTTCTGGCTGCACTATAGGCGTTGGACGCTTCTCAGACCATGGCTCACTATCCAGAAGGAGCACGTCTTCTTTCAGCAGCTGACTTCCAACTTCATTCAGAAGCTTGCTGAAATTCTGCTGTGCTTGCTCATAATTGATGTCTTGCAATTTTAGAGCTTCAGCACGTACCCAAATTCTGAATTGTGACCATAGCTGGTCAGAGGCAGCTGGATCAATCATTCCAGGACAGACTTGCTTCAGAGAAGCAATCCACTACTGCAAACCTGTTTCAAAATTCATAATACCAGAGCCAACATCTGGTTGTTTTGGTTTTGGAATGGCTATTTTATGTTTCATATCAGCAAGACGGTCAAGGATTGTTAAATCTATGAAGGTCCTGCTGGGGTTTTCTGTGGTTTGTTTGGGAGCTGTTTGTTTTGGAGATGGAGTGGGAGAATCAGAAATAATGATTGGACTGTTTGGGGTTTTGGGAGTATTTGGTGGTGTGGATTCTGGCGAGGATGGCAGCTGGGCCATGGTTACTGTTGTTCCACATGGCAGCTGGATTGCCAGAGGTTGTGGTTCAGATGATTGAGGAGACTGAGGTGGAGGAGATGGAGTTTCAGAATGATGAAACTCAGGTTGAGGTGATGGTGGATGAATTTCTGGTTTAGGAGAGGGAGAAGGAATTGCTGGTTGTGGAGAAGGAGGAGGAATTTCTGGTTGTTCAGGAATACGTGGTTCTTCTGGAATGGGTGAGAGAGGTTGTTCTGGTTGAGGAGAGTGGACAATTTGTGGTTCAGAGTTTGGATTATTGGAGGGGTGATCAGAGGCATGTTGATCAATGTCAGACAGCACTTTGTCAATTGCTGATGTTGTTGAAATTGTTGGTTTGGGATGTTTGGTTCGGGGTCTTCTGAGTTGTAGTGCCTCAGAAGGGTCATCTTCTGGTTCAGTTTCATCTATTGTTGGGATGGGGATTGAGATTATATGAGAGGTTGGAGTTGGGATAGATGTTGGAATAGTAGAAGAATTTAAAACAGAAGCAGCAGATAAATTACCTCTTTTCTTGGGTGTCTGCTGGGATGTTCCTTCTGAAGGGGCCTTCCTTTTCTTCTTCTCCTTCAGTGTAACTTCTGGTTGAGGTTGGTGCAGATCTTTGATATTCAGCTTGGGATCAGTACCATCAGCCTTGCACGCGTCCAAGTATCTGAGAACCACCACTAGTTTAGATTCTATCTCAGAAAATAAAGGAAAGTCACTCAGTGGGACTCTTCTGCTGGTGATGTCAGCAGTGGGAGTAACGCTGGGTTCCTTTCTGATATTCTCTATTAACTTCATTTTCTTCAGATTCTTCGCGTTCAGAGGCTTCCCAACCGTTGTTTCAATGGTGCTTAGCTCTTGAGCTTCTATCAGGTGCTCTATCAGCCTATTCTCAATCAGAATATCTGATATCAACCTTCCAAAGGGTATCCAATCCCTCTTTGTTCTTTCTTCTTCCCTGGTTTCCTTCACCCTTGTTCTGAGGTGATTAAACAGAAGATGAGCCAAGTTGATTTTTACCTTCTGATTGATAAAGTAGATCAGAAACTGCTGATCTATATTTATGTAATCAGGGGAACTAGTTGGCTTCCTATGATTAAAACACCCCAAAATTATCTTCGCCCAAACTCTGTTGTGATCCTTGAGATCTCTGATTTTGCTGCTGGGCACCCCAAGGGTGAAAATCTGTTCTGCTATGACACCAATGTCAGAGCATCTCTCAGCCTTATCAATACAGCGGACGCCACCGCCACTGTAACCAATCAACTTTGCTATGAGATCCTCAGTGATCACAATCTTCTTCCCCATTATGTAGGAGGTGACTTGATGCATTGAAGCAGTTGCATGAATCCAGAACTCCTTGACTAACATTGGGAATGTTGGTCCAACCAATCTGTCAAAATACCTTTCCCATTTCTGTGCCCTAACTTCTTCTGTTAAATCAAAACCGTTTTCTTTCACTGCCAAAATCAATGATCAGTTCAGATAACACTTCAAGATTCTTCACTGGAGTGAGGAGTGTTATGAATGGAACTTGGTACTGTTCAGAGGATGCTTTCTTCTGAGAACCTGCAGAAGCATTGCTGGAGGTTGCCATGTTCACACTTAGGGATTTTGAGAAAAACTGAGAAAATGGGTTTGAAAGAGATGAACACAGAGAAAATGCAGAAAATCTTTGAGAGATAATGAGAAACTGTAAAAGATTAAAGTGAGAGGTTAACGTGCTTAAATAGGCTTCAGAATATTTTGAAAGTGTAAACGTTTTCAAGAAAGAGAAATAAAATCATGATTATGTTTTAAAAATGTGATTACTTTCATTTAATGCTTGCTGATTTTGGGGGATTTGAGAAAGATACTTAAAACGGTTACCAGACATGTGTCTCAATGCACCCAATCAGCGTTTTGCCTTCTCAGAAGCGTGCACGCGTGTTCTGCTTCAGAGATTTGCTGATGATTGGATGACACTTGTTTGATTTAGTGATCAGCACGTCTGTCCTTGAGCTGAAACGCTCAGATCTTTAAGACTAGCATCTGATACAATCTGCATGTTCTATCTTTCTGAAAAGAGATTGATCATAAGTTCACAGTAAAACAAATACATTCTGAAGATAAATATATGGAATTTGAATATTTTCACTCTAGGTAGATTTTCATGCTGAGATGTTTCAGAATGAAATTGAACCTATCTTCAGAAAGGGGTTTAGTGAAGATATCAGCCCATTGATGGTCTGTATCTATAAATTTTAAGTTCAAAATTCCTTTCTGAATATAGTCCCTAATGAAATGATGTTTTATTTCTATATGCTTAGCTCTAGAATGTAAAATGGGATTCTTACTTAAGCAAATAGCAGAAGTATTGTCACAGTGTATAGGGATGTTACTCTCAAAAATCTGGAAGTCTTCAAGCTGACTTTTCATCCAGAGCATTTGTGTGCTACATCCTGCTGCTGCTATGTACTCAGCTTCTGCTGTTGATAGCGCAATTATGGATTGCCTTTTGCTGGACCAAGAGATCAGATTTTCTCCCAGAAACTGGCAGCTTCCAAAAGTACTTTTACGCTCTACTCTGTCTCCAGCAAAGTCAGCATCGCAGTAGCCTACTAAACTGTAATCACTAGATTTTCTATAAAACAAACCCAAATTAGTAGTACCTTTCAGATACTTGAAAATTCGCTTAACAGCTGTTAAGTGAGATTCTCTAGGATCTGATTGGAATCTAGCACAAATACATACGCTGAATAATATATCAGGTCTTGAAGCTGTCAGATAAAGGAGAGAACCAATCATACCTCTGTAGACTTTCTGTTCTACCTTTTTGCTTACCTCTTCTCTTTCCAGAATGCACGTGGGATGCATTGGAATCTTTGATGGCTTACATTCTGAGAGGTCAAATTTCTTTAGAAGATCTCTGATGTATTTTCTCTGATGAATGTAAGTTCCCTCTGGAGTTTGATTGATCTGAATTCCTAGAAAGAATTTCAGTTCCCCCATGAGGCTCATCTCAAATTCTGCCTGCATACACTTAGCAAATTTTCATCCAAGAGAAGGATTAGTAGAACCAAAGATACTATCATCAACATAAATTTGACAGACTAGGATTTCATTCTTAACTGATTTACAGAATAAGGTAGTGTCCACCTTCCCTCTGGTGAATTCATTTTCTAACAGAAAGTTACTTAGCCTTTCATACCAAGCTCTGGGAGCTTGTTTCAGACCATATAGTGACTTCTTTAGTTTGAAAACATGTTCTGGATGTTTTGTATTTTCAAAACCAGGGGGTTGGTGCACATAAACCTCTTCTTCTATATAACCATTTAAGAATGCACTCTTGACATCCATCTGATACAAAGTGATGCCTCTATTAACAACAATTGAAATTAAAAGTCTGATAGATTCTAACCTGGCGACTGGAGCAAAGGTTTCTGTATAGTCTATCCCCTCTTGCTGACTATAACCTTGTGCAACTAGTCGTGCTTTGTTTCTGATTACTTCACCTTGTTCATTTAGCTTGTTTCTGAAGACCCATCTTGTTCCAATGACGTTGAATCCTTTTGGTCTGGGAACAAGGTCCCATACGTCATTTATGGTGAATTGATTCAACTCTTCTTGGATTGCCAGAACCCAGTCATTATCCAGAAGTGCTTCATCAATAGAAGAAGGTTCAATCAGAGACACAAGTCCCATGAGAGTTTCTTCAGAGTTTCTGAAGCTTGCTCTTGTTCTGATTAGATCTTCCTTTCTTCCTAAGATAGTCTCTTCTGGGTGATCCAAGCTGCTTCTGGGTAATCTCCTCTGAGGTTGATCAGCCGCTGTTGTAGGATTGCTAGAAGTTCTCCTTTCAGACGTTGAAGAAATGTCTGTGTTGAGAGCTTCTTATGACTTGTCTTCAGAACCTGTAAATTCAATTTCCATACCTGCAAAAACTTCATTCTGCTTTGACTTTTCAGAGTCAAGCTTATCATCAAAACAAACACTGATTGATTCTTCCACAATTTGTGTTTCTGTATTGTATACTCTGTACCCTCTTGAGCGTTCAGAGTATCCTAACATAATACACTTCTGTGCTTTAGAGTCAAACTTGTTCAAATAATTCTTTGTATTTAACATAAAACAGGTACATCCAAATGGATGAAAATATGAAATGTTGGGCTTTCTGTTCTTCCACAATTCATATGGAGTCTTTTCCAGAATAGGTCTTATTGAGATTCTATTCTGAATGTAGCACGCTGTGTTTATTGCCTCTGCCCAGAAGATCTTAGCAACGTTTGTCTCATTGATCATGGTTCTGGCCATTTCTTGCAATGTTCTGTTCTTTCGTTCTACAACTCCATTTTGTCGGGGAGTTCTAGGACAAGAGAAATCATGCAGAATGCCTCTGTCATTAAAGAATGACTCAAAATCTTTGTTTTCAAATTCTCCACCATGATCACTTCTGACTTTAACGATTCTAAGATCCTTTTCATTCTGAACTTGGTTACAGAAGGTAACAAACACAGAGTGAGACTCGTCCTTGTGTCTTAAGAACTTTACCCATGTCCATCTGCTATAGTCATCTACGATTACTAACCCATACTTCTTGCCACTGACTGAAGCAGTTTTAACTGGTCCAAATAAGTCAATGTGCAGAAGTTCTAATGGCTTAGAGGTAGAAACAACATTTTTAGATTTAAAAGAAGGTTTTGCAAACTTGCCTTTCTGACATGCTTCACACATAGCATCTGAATTGAACTTCAAATTAGGAAGTCCTCTGACCAGATTGAGTTTGTTAATCTGAGATATTCTTCTCATACTAACATGCCCCAATCTTCTGTGCCAGATCCACTGCTCGTTGTTAACAGACAGAAGGCACTTTACATTGTGACTTTTCAGTTCAGAAATTTGATTTTGTAAATGTTGTTTTTCCTCTTTCCATTAAACAGGATAGTCCCATCTTTCTGACTAACAGATTTATATGATTTTTGATTAAAGATTATATCATAACCATTATGACTTAATTGACTTATGGATAACAGATTATGCATTAATCCATCTACTAGCAGAACATTATTAATAGAGGGAAGATTTCCATTACCTACAGTTCCAGAGCCAATGATCTTTCCCCTCTGATTGCCTCCAAAGCCAACGTGGCCTCCAGGCTTAAGTTCCAGGCTTTGGAACATATGCCTTCTTCCCGTCATGTGTCGCGAGCAGCCAGAGTCCAGGTACCATGACTGGTGTTTCTGATTTGCTGCTAAAGATATCTGCAACATGTATTATTCTATCCTTAGGTACCCAGATTTTCTTGGGTCCTGATTTGTTAGATTTACCAAAACTCTGGTTGAATTTTGGTTTCACAGAGTACTTACTGCTAGTGTATTTAATATCATGTGCGTGACCATACACAAAATGTGAATTCAAAGGAGTGTGTTTAATGGTTAAGTCCATGACATTCTTTGGTGTAGGAACCTTACCTTGGTATCCTATTCCCTTCCTGCCGTTTCTGCTAACTCCATAGATCATTGAAGCCATTTTGCTTCTATCTATGCTTTTAGCAAGGAACTTCTGGAAACTGTGATCATACTGCTTGATGATCTCATCAGCGTTGCTGGGAGTTTCAGAAATTAGTTCCTTCTGAGAGTTTTGTAAAGTATTTTCTAATTTTGAAATTTTAATTCTCAGCTCAGAATTCTCCAATTTAAGACTCTCAGTCTTATTAGAGTCAGATTCAAGATTCCTTTTCAGGTCTCTGAATTTAACTCTAATCTGCTGATACCTTTCCAGGATTTCATTAAGGCTTTCAGCAAGTTCAGCCTTGGTAAAATTAACATCAAAGTTAGGAAATACCTCTTCAGTATCTGATTCTGAGTCTGATTCAGAAGCTTCACTATCTTCTGAAATGTTAGCCATGAGAGCTATGTTTGCTCTCTCATCATCTAATTCTGAGTCAGCTTCAGACGAGTCAGAGTCATCCCATGTAGCCATGAGAATTTTCTTCTTTTCTCTTCCAAACTTCTTTTTGGGCTTTTCCCTCTGAAGATTTGGGCAGTCACTCTTGTAGTGTCCTTGCTCATTGCACTCATAGCAGATGATGTCCTTGTTGTTTGGCTTTCTGCTACCTGAGGAGCCTTCAGATCTTCTGTATCCAGAGGAAGAATCTGTCCTTCTGTATCTGGAAGAAGACTCGTTCTGATCAGATCTTCTGGGATTCCTGAACTTCCTTTGCCTTTACTTCCACAGTTGATTCACTCTTCTGGAGAGAAGTGAGAGTTCGTCTTCTTCTGATGAGGATCCATCAGATGTTTCTTCAACTGCCTGCAAAACTTTAGACTCAGATTCTTTGTTTGATTTTAATGCTAAAGGCTTACATTGCTTCTGGGGTTCATCAGCTTCTAGCTCTATCTCATGACTTCTGAGGGAGCTGATAAGTTCCTCCACAGAAATTTTGTTGAGATCTTTTGCTAGCTTCAGAGCTGTAACCATCAGCCTCCACTGCTTGGGTAAGCTTTTGATGATTTTCTTGACGTGCTCAGCAGTAGAGTAACCTTTGTCCAGAACCTTGAGACCAGCTACCAGAATCTGGAATCTTGAGAACATTGTTTCAATGGATTCACTTTCTTCCATTTTGAACGCCTCATACTTCTAAATGAGCGCCAGAGCTTTAGTTTCTTTGACCTGAACGTTGCCCTCATGCGTCATTCTGAGTGAGTCAAACATGTTCTTTGTTGTGTCTCTATTGGAGATCTTTTCATATTCAGCATACGAGATGGCGCTGAGAAGGATGGTTCTGGCCTTGTGGTGATTCTTGAAGTCACGCTTTTGTTGGTTAGACATTGTTTTCCTATCAATCTTCTGACCGCTTGCATTCACAGGGTGCGTGTATCCATCGGTCACCATATCCCACAGATCAGCATCATGTGCCAGAAAGAAGCTTTCAATTCTGTCTTTCCAGTAATCAAAGTTTTCTCCATCAAAGACTGGAGGTTTGCCGCTGAATCTGTCTCTGTCCTCATGGTTGTCATTGCTGGTGTGAGAATAATTTCCTGCCATTGTGTTTTTCTGACGCTGGATCTTGTACTGACACGGTTAAGTGTTTTAGCTAAGAACCAGGCGCTCTGATGCCAATTGAAGAAGTGAAAAACACAAGAAGGGGGGTTGAATTGTAAAACTGAAAATCAATGCAATGAACAAGATATTTTTATCCTGGTTCGTTTGATCTCAAACTACTCCAGTCCACCCGTCAAGGTGATTTCGCCTCTCTCCAACGAGGTCTTAATCCACTATATTCAACTGAATATTACAAACTGCTTTAACAACTGCTAAAGCCTTCTTGATGCAAACCATAGCCCGGTTTGTCAAGGAAACACTTTCTTACAAAGAAGAGAAATAGGTGTGTGAATGTTTTCTACAAAACTGTATCACAACTGTGATGTTACACAACTTAAGCTTATGAAACTAGATTGCTAAAATACTGAGTAAGGAAATATGGAGCATTTAGCAAACTGAGAGAAGGAAGATGATGATTAGCTTTTAGGCGTGTAATATGATGTAGATCATTAGCCAATTCAATCTTCATTGTCTTGTTTATATAGCACTGAATTTTTTGAACATTGGAGCAATATTCTTGATTCAATGCCAATAACAAACTTTCCTTATTGAGCAGATCTTGTCTGGAATGATGCCGTTGGTAATAATTCGCTTTGAATGCACAGTACCGTTGCTACTTAAAGCGTGTTCTGGCTTGGCCTCATTCTGACTCTGCTTAAGTGCTGATGAACTATTGTTGTCTTTAATCAGAGTGTTGAGCGCAGTTCTGTTCATCAAGCTTCAGCAATCGCGTGAATTATTCTTCTGATTCTGGTATTCTGATATAGCAACTTCTGATGCTGATGTTAATCACCAATATTCTGATGCTGATTAAGATGTACTTTTGCTGATACCTATCAGAGTTTCTGCAAAATAGAAGGTAATATTTTAGGTAGCAAATAGTTCTTATATGAATCACATAATTAATATATCTTTTCATTTTGTTATCATCAAAACTTAAACTTAGGGTAGTAGATTCAAACTTTTTTCTAACAAGACTTCTACCAAATAAGCGAGGCCTTCCTTGGGGAATCTTGGATTGAGTCTTTGATGTGTCTGCAATCGACCTAATGTCTAACGGTATCATAACTGCAAGCGCACAGCCTATCGCGGTAGTAATAAAAGATTGTCGAATCCACAGGGACTTTGTAATCACTCTAGTGCGGGAAAGTAATGCTAATTTAGCTAAGGCGGAAATTGTCACGTTGGTTTTGGGAAGGTTAAGGAAGGTAACTAATTGATTTTAAAGTAATTATAAAATGAAATGGTCGGTATGCAATAGAGTCGACCTAAAGGATCTAATCGGACCTAGGCATATAAGGATGGTGAACTTGGTTTATCTGTAGAATTAATCAGTTTAAAAACCCTCAACTCACACTTTCATGGTCTTATCTCGGATTATACGTCTAAAGCCATATACCTGCTTTCGCTAGCCTATAAGTGTTTAGAATTATTTTTTGGAAACTTAATTAATTCTAATTTGGTTTAAAGCGCTTTCACTATATTTAAATCAAATGCCTAACTTTAGCTATCCGGTTAAAAACCTCACACTTTCGTGGTCTCGATCTAACCTATTTACTCTTCTTACTTTCGTAACAAAGGTTTTATTTTTAAGCATAAAAAGTTATAACCAGAGTTAAGTTGATTAAAGTTTTAGCCTAAGTTTGATCAGATGCCTAATGTCTCTTACTATCCCATACCGACGCTAAAGGTTTAGCTAGCCATAGAAATTATAATGAACGTACTGGAAATAAAAACAAACAAATATAGATTGGACATTATAAATAATAAATTAAACATGCATTAATTAATTAAAAGGTATGTAATACAATTGCAAAATAGAAACCTGAAAATAAAGCCAATACTTCAATCCCTCTTCCACAAATCGGAAACTCGGACTTGGTATCGGTAATATGAAAAATTCTGAGGCTTGAATAATAAATCCTAAACTATGATAATAATTCCCTGATGTTGGAAAATTATTATTTGGGCAATGAAATTAAAAGAACGGAAACAAACAAATGCAGAAAAATAACAACTGAAGGAATACTGGTTTTGATTTCGGCAGAGCTTCCGCACAAGTAAACTGTAATAATCTCCGTCCTTCTAACGTTGAATGTTGAGGTATTTATAGAGGAATGAATTTGGCAGTTGGCTTGAAGACTTGTAACGAAGCTTTCCTTAAAAATCTCCACAAATGTAGGAACGTGGGTAGTTGAGGAAGAAGTGGTGAACGTGCGGTTTGACTGGAGAGAAATAAGGAGTTTGAAAACTCCTTCTATTTTGCTTTGCCACAATCTGCACTTTCAAATAACTAATATACGCGTTACGTTCGTCACTGAGGCGTTACGAGCAGGTTTGGTGTTTCCCCGTGTTACCGTCGTGGCAGATGTGTTACGGTCGTAACATGCTTCATGATGGCTTACGGTCGTGGCAGATGCGTTACGACCATCACAGCTACAAAATCTGTAATTCTTGACAGATTTATCTTTTTCTTCTATTCTTTTGATGCTTTCTTGCATTGTTTCATGTTTTCTTCTGTTTTGAGTTGAGTTATGAATACCTGCAAAAAGTAATGACAAACTCGAAATATTCGGGAATTAATCGGGTCAAAATAATACAGAACGGGTAAATTTCATGGAAAATAAACGATACAATTTCGTGTTATCAAATTCCCCCATACTTAAACCTCTGCTTGTCCTCAAGCAAAATAATCAATTAAAAATATCGGACAAGTTTTTATAAACGCACATAACTAGTATACCTTTCGTTTTCAAATAATTTCAAGAAATCCTAAGTTAGTTCGGCCGAGAAAATCGAATGAAACCACAACGATACGTAAATGATACAAGCAACAAGCTAGTCGACGACTATCCGTTTTAAACGAAACGTCCAATTATACCGTTATAATTTAACTCAAGGTTTCTCGTTCATATTTCACCCGATTTCGTTCTTGCGCAATCACATTAAGCCCATTATCCTTGCACACACGTAGTGGAATAGCCGGTTAGTGGTTCTGATCAAAACACGACGGTTTCTGGCACAATTATGTGGCAACCTCTTTTATCCAATTGCAAGATGCGGGGGATCAAACCGTAGTCTGCCCTACCGAGTTCAATACCAGATGCTTCTGAACCACCTAGACAATGGATTCTCATGTTACTTAGTAGAAGCTTTTGCATCCGTTGGATTAAATGATCGGGTGAGGATCGCCCAATTTAATTGGTGCAATACCTATTTCCTTAAAGCATGTAACATTCTATTTAAATCAATTTGCAAGATCATCCACTTATGTTCATCGACTTTCCACGTGGATTGTGTTAAGACTGGTGCCGATTGCTAATATAAACTACTAGGGGCTAATTTAAGACTTAAAACTCAAAGTATCGGTATAACGAAAATGGAGACAATTTGCGTAAGTAGAGAGTCGAAGGTGTCATAATCGTATAGTTCTCGTTGGATCGCTCTCGACCTTCTAACTAAGATTTCAGTTAAAGTAGGTAACTAACGGTTATGCGAATATAGAAGGCGAAAAATTTTGGTATGGCTAAATAAAACGGGAAGAAAATGAAATAACGAAATATAACTGAAATAGAAATGAAATTACTCGTTCTGAAATTAAGAATGCAGTGCTCCTCCCACACTATATCAAACATTGTCTCAATGTTATGATATAATGGCGAGGTTAAATGAAAAATACATCGGAAAAACAAGGAAAACAACAAGAAAAGGAAAAACTACTGGCGACCACGGCGGCTTCGGGTTCGTGACCGTCTGGAAGGAGTAGCTTCAGAGTCAGTGCCCTGGGGTCCAAGAGATGTAACATCCATCCTTAAAGCATTAAGCTCGCATAGCACTTCATCAAGCCTTTCATTCGTCGAGCGTTGACCACTCAAGATTTGGGCATTTTGTGCGTGTAAGGCGTCGAAACGCTCCTGATGCTTTCTTTCAAGAGCTACAGCCATCTGATTTTGCTGATGGAGGGCTCTGAGGACGTCCTCCATAGTAAAAGGAGGTGGTGCAGAAGAGGACGACTCCGGAATGTCAGGCACGGGAACATCTCGATCCAGTTCTTCCTGCATCTCATCAGCGGGGTCGACATGAGGTTCTTCTTGAGCAGCAGCAGGGCCTTCAGGGTTAAATAGCCAGTTGGCTCGGTTCTGAGGGTCGATTCGGTCCCTGCAAGGCAAAACAATGTTAGTGTAAACTCGGTTTTGTATCACTGGATGAAATCTTCCGTCGTCCCGCTCGTGGATGAGGTGGGCCGATTTGCAATGATCCAAAGTAAGCAGAACCGTTGGTCGGGATGGCAGATGAACAAGGGTGTCACCATGGTTTAGTGCTAAAGCAAGAGAAGTGACAAGCCCTCCGAAATAGAAAGGTTTGCCGCCTCTGGTGCAGATGGAGTGAATATTAGCCAGGAGGAAAGGTTTGACATTAATTTTCTGACCCGAGAATGCACAATGCATGAAAAATAGCTCCTTGGAGTTGAGCTTGTGGTTACTATCCCTTGCAAATATTGTGTTGGATAAGATGCGGTGGAAGTAGCGAATGGCGGGGTTGTGGATTTGGGTAGCATTGAGGTGATCGTATGAATCAGCCCGATTATTGGTCAAGCTATGCCAAAGGTTGAAGGATTCCTCATGAAAGGTGTCGGGCACACGTAGGTGAACGCCTTCATCAGTACAGAAGTCTAGTAGGCGACCGAATGCATTTTGAGGGAATTCGTATTCAGTGCTGAAAATGCGGAACCTTACCACACCGGTAAGTTGATTTCTTGGGCCGTTTGGAGTGATGTAGCAAAATGAACTGAGGAACTCAAGGGTGAGATTCTCGTACGTTGGTTGTGGCTGGCTACATAGGGTCCAAAGGTTGACATTCTGTAGTAGGTGTTGGACACTTTCAAGTAACCCAAGGTTTCAGAGGCAGTCAATGTCGACGAACCTCGTAGAATGGATGCCTCGGTGTTGGAACTTCAGGAACCGTGTGCGTTGAGTTTCACCTGCTTCGCCATTTCGTAGGGTAATGCCAGGAATGGGTTGGAGATTGTTCGCCATTTGCATGCAAGAGTGTTTGAGTGAGAATGGTTGTTGTTGGTGAATGAGAGAATGAGAAGATGATACGGATAATGGACGTATATAAAGTGGAAGGAGATAGTGGGAAGTTTGAAAATTGATAGGGATTAGTGGTGGGTTGAATGGGGTTAATGGGTAGTTAATGGAGGAAGAAGAGATAAAGGTTGAGGGAAGAAGAAAAGGGAATGTTATGCTAACAGGGTTACTGATGTAGCCCGTGTTACGGTCGTAACACCAAGCTGATGAGCGTAACGCTCTGAAAGGCGCGTGACGGTCGTGGGGGATGGATTACGATCGTGACAGCTACAAATTTTGCAAATTTTTACAGAACATAACAGAACACAATGGCACAGAGTATATTTTATAGCAGGCAGAACATCTCAGGCATTCCAACATAAACACAACATTAATTTATTCAACATATAATCCAACATATATAATTCGCAATAGGGTAGAAAACCATAAAACATTGTAAGCAGCATAATGATTGTAAGTTTAAAATTGAAAACAAACAATTGCATTAATTCAAATTGAGTAACTTGTTCTTTTTGACAGAAAATAAATGACTTGTAAATTGAAATGCAGTAATTTAACAACAAAAAAAAATTGAAACTACCTAGAAACAAAGCAGAATGGAAAAAATCTAAAAACTAAGAATTGAAAAACTGAAAACTGAAAAACTAAGAAACTAAAAACTGCTTCATCCAATCTTTTCTTTTAATATCTCTAAAGCTTGGGTGATGTTATAGAATTGCTCCACCGAGATGTCAGTTAAACCAATAAGATCCAAACACATAGTCTTCAACTCATTCTTTATTCCATCAATGTCAGTTTTATAAGCATCCAAAGTGGTCAGAATGGTGTTTAATTGTGTAGTATATTCTCCTTGGTTTATATCAGGGGCTACTTGTGCTTCAGCTATATTTGTAAAGTCATGGTAACCAGTAGGAGTTTCAGGATCTGTTTCGTTTTCAGACATGAAATTATTAGCAACAAAATATGATTGTGGTGTTTCTGGTGTCGAAGGATGGTCGGGTGGATTCAATTCGTACAACCAATTTTCCCGGTTATGGACACTTACTCGGGCATGGTTCGGAAGGGTAAAAAGAGTAACAACTTCATTTCTGATCAGGTAATCATAAGGTGCAGGGCCTAAATTTCCTATTATCCGGTTGTTGAAACAGAAATCAATATTCATAGGCCTAATTGATCCAAATGGTGCACAGTTATTAAGTTGGTAACGAGGTCCAAGAGCATGTGCAATCATTGTAACTAATCCTCCCACACTGACAGGAACATTAGGGTCCTCACTAATGCGGGTAAAGGTCTTCATCAGGAGTGGGACAGCATTGACAGGGCGTCCTAGATTCATACAATAAAGCAGAGGTAATTGATCCTTGGATACATCATTTTGATTTTGTTCTTTTCCAAACAGAGTGTGGGCAAGAATCCTATGGAAATAACGGATGGCTGGGTTATGTATCTCATTGTTATCCATACTTTTTGGGTCAGGGTGATAGTTTCCGGTTAAAGTACCCCAGAAGTAATCCAGCTCAAAATCCAATAAATCGGCCTCAGGGGTAGTAAAAGCTAAGGGTCCGCTGGGGAATCCTAATAAAGCAGCTAAGTCCCTATGGTTATAGGTGAACTCAATACCAAAAAGTCTGAAGGTAATGATTCCTTTTCGGGCTCCGACACCGTGTTCAGGGATGTAAACTAGAGAACTCAAGAACTCAAGGGTAAGCTCTCGGTAAGTGACAAACCTATTTTTAAGGTGGGATTTCTCCCATCCCAACTGGTTAAACATGTAGTAAACACTGTCAGTAATGCCTAAAGAGTCCATAGTGGGTTCATTATGATACAGGGTTAAACTGATGTCTCGCTGAGACAAAGCCTCAAATCTTCTTCGTTGGTTTCTACCTCTAAAGGTGGTTTCCATAAAGTTCTGTGGAGGAGCCATAGCAAAAACAAAGCGGGGGAAACAGAGTAGAGGAGAAAGTAAAGAGAAAAAGACTATTCAGAAATCCTGTGGCAAGTAAAATTGTTTTGAAATCAGCAGCAGTTTCATAAAAGTTTTTAAAAAAAAATGAAAAATACTTATATAGCAAGGAAAAACAAATAATACAAACAAAATAGCAGGTAAAAACAAATAAAATGGGTTGCCTCCCATGAAGCGCTGTTTTTAACGTCATAAGCCTGACGAAATACCTAGTGAAAGATTAGTTGGGAGAAATAGGGTGCAGTTCTATGAGTGTAAGCTTATTCGTATAATCTCTATTATTTATACGATGATATTGTTTTAACCGCTGCCCGTTTACAATAAACGGGGCGCTATTTCTATCCTTAATTTCTACCGCTCTGCTAGGAAAAACTCTTGTAATTTCGAAAGGACCGGACCATCTAGATTTAAGTTTTCCAGGGAAGAGTCTAAGTCTAGAATTAAATAAAAGTACGACATCTCCCACACTAAATTCTTTTCGAGATAAACGCTGATCGTGCCATTTTTTAGTTCGTTCTTTGTATATTTTAGCGTTTTCTTAAGCGTCTAGTCTTAATTCTTCCAGTTCATGTAAATCGAGGATTCGTTTCTCGCCAGCAGCAGTGTAATTAATATTGAGTGTCTTTATCGCCCAATAAGCTTTATCCTCTAATTCTACCGGGAGATGACATGATTTTCCGTAAACAAGTTTGAAAGGTGTAGTTCCGATAGGAGTCTTGTAAGCCGTCCTATAAGCCCATAAAGCTTCGTTAAGCTTGGATGACCAATCTTTTCGAGATATCGCGACAGTTTTTTCTAATATTTGTTTAATCTCTCTGTTTGAAACTTCGACTTGTCCGCTAGTTTACAGATGATAAGGTGTTGCTACGCGGTGTTTCACTCCATATTTAGATAGTAATTTATCAAATATCTTTGAAATAAAATGAGATCCTCCGTCACTGATAACAAGTCGGGGAACACCAAAACGCGGGAAAATTATATTCTTGAAAAGCTTTATCACTACTCGTGTGTCGTTTGTAGGAGAAGCTATTGCCTCGATCCATTTTGAAACGTAATCGACAGCGACGAGTATAAACTTGTTTCCAAAAGAAGATGGGAAAGTTCCCATAAAATCTATTCCCCAAACATCAAAGATTTCGACTTCAAGTATTCCTTTCTGAGGCATTTCATCGCGTCTTGAGATATTACCGGTGCGTTGGCATCGGTCACAGTTTTTAACAACGACGAGGACAACCTTCCACAGGTTAGGCCAGAAAAGGCCGGCTTGGAGAATTTTGGCACACGTTTTAGAGGTGCTAGTATGTCCGCCATAAGGAGATGAATGACAATGGGAAATGACGTCTTCTATTTCTTCGTCGGGTATACACCGGCGGAAAATTCCATCAGGTCCTCGTTTAAATAAAAGTGGTTTGTCCCAGTAGTAACTCTTGAGATCATGGAAGAATTTCTTTTTCTGTTGGTAAGTTAAGTTAGGTGGAAGCGCTCCGGCAGCTAAATAATTAACGATGTCAACATACCAAGGCAATCCTATGGTCATGTCGATGGCTTCCACGACTTCTTTAGCTTCTGGTTTATTTAAATCCAATTGAGCTAGGTCGCTTATCATATGTGCTATCAGATGTTCATACGGAAAATCGTCGTTAATTGGCACTTGTTCGGGTTTTATACCTTCTAAACGGGATAAATGATCCGCTACGACGTTTTCGGTTCCTTTCTTATCTTTAATTTCCAAGTCGAATTCTTGTAAAAATAAGATCCATCGGAGGAGTCTGGGTTTTGCATCTTTCTTGGCAAGTAAATATCTGATAGCAGCGTGGTCCGTGTAAATGATGATTTTTGCTCCTACAAGGTAAGAACGGAATTTGTCAAGCGCGAAGACCACGACTAAGAGTTCTTTTTCAGTGGTGGCGTAGTTCATCTGAGCTGAGTCTAGCGTTCTGTTGGCGTAGTAAATTGCGTGAAGTTTCTTATCTTTCCTTTGTCCAAGAACTGCGCCTACAGCGCAATCACTTGCATCGCACATGATTTCGAAAGGTAACCTCCAATCGGGCGGTTGCATGATTGGTGCAGAAATAAGTGCGGCTTTAAGGGTTTCAAAAGCTTTAAGACAATCGTCATCGAATATGAACTCAACATCCTTCATTAATAGACCGGTAAATGGTTTTGTAATTTTCGAGAAATCTTTAATAAAGCGTCGGTAAAAACCGGCATGTCCTAGAAAACTTCGTATCTCTCGAACGGTCTTTGGTGGTTGGATTTCTTTAATCACTTCTATCTTAGCTTTATCAACTTCAATTCCTTTATTAGAAATAACATGTCCAAGTACGATTCCTTCTCTGACCATGAAATAGCATTTTTCCTAGTTGAGCACAAGGTTTACTTTCACACATCGTTCTAAAACACTTTCTAAATTAGATAGACATCCTTCAAAGCTTTGTCCACATACAGAGAAGTCGTCCATAAACACTTCCATGATGTTGTCAATGAAATCTGCGAAGATGGCCATCATACATCGTTGGAAAGTTGCGGGAGCATTACATAATCCAAATGGCATTCATCTGTACGCGAACGTTCCATAGGGACACGTGAATGTAGTCTTCTCTTGATCATCAGGGTGAATCGGAATTTGGAAAAATCCGGAATAACCGTCTAAATAGCAGAAATAGGAGTGTTTGGCTAATCGTTCTAACATTTGATCAATAAAGGGTAAAGGAAAATGGTCTTTTCGAGTATATTTGTTCAGTTTTCGATAATCAATGCACACTCTGTGTCCACTAACTACTCTTTGTGTTATCGATTCGCCTTGTGCGTTTTTCACGACAGTGACACCTCCTTTCTTAGGTACGAAATGCACTGGGCTAACCCATTTACTGTCGGAGATCGGGTATATAATTCCAACTTCCATTAGCTTTTTGATTTCATCTCTGACTACAGTGCTTAGAATCGGATTGATTCTTCTTTGAGGTTCTCGAGAGGTTTTGCAATCCTCTTCTAATAGAATACGGTGCATATAAATTGAAGGACAAATTCCTTTTAAGTCTGATATGTTGTAACCTAACGCAGTAGGGTATTTCCTTAGAACGTCTAAAAGTTTCTGAGTTTCGAGCGTTCCTAAACTGGAATTCACTATTACAGGTCGAGTTTGTTCAGTATCAAGGAATTCGTATCGTAGATTTTTAGGTAGAACTTTCAATTCTAGTTTTGGTTTCTTGGAACATGGCATATGATCGGGTGTAAGTGCTAGACTTTCGCTTAGACTGTCATCTTTATATGGTTCTCGCCAATTGTCGTCTTCGAATATCAGAGGGGTTTCAATTTTCATTATTTCGAAATATGTGGTTTGTTCGACTTCCATTTCTCTCACGCACTCGTCTATAATATCGAGTAAATAACATGTGTCATTCATGGCGGGTGCTTGTAGAAATTGAGTGAGGATGAATTCCACTTTTTCCTCTCCGACTTCGAATGTTAATTTGCCCTTCTTTACATCAATTATAGCTCCAGCTGTGGCTAGGAATGGTCTTCCTAATATGATAGGGGTAACTGAGTCCTCGGTTATGTCCATGATGATGAAATCGGTAGGGATATAGAATTGACCTATTCTAACTGGAACGTTTTCCAGTATACCTACAGGGTATTTAACCGATCGGTCGGCTAATTGGACGAACATTTTCGTGGGTCTGAGTTCTCCCATCTCTAGATTTTTGCAGATAGATAAGGGCATGACACTAATGCTTGCTCCTAAGTCACATAGAGCTTTGTCTATGACAAATTTTCCAATATTACAAGGTATAGAGAAACTACCTGGGTCTTTTAGCTTAGGAGGCATATTGTTTTGAATGATCGCGCTACACTCGGAAGTGAGTGTAACTGTTTCGTTATCCTCTATCTTCTTCTTGTTGGATAGGATTTCCTTAAGAAATTTAGCGTACGAGGGCATCTGAGTGATGGCTTCTGTAAAAGGTATTGTTATATTGAGTTGTTTCAGAAGTTCAACGAATTTCTTGAACTGGCCCATCGCTTTGGAATTCGTAAGTCTCTGAGGATACGAGATTGGTGGTTTATAAGGTGGTGGAGGTACATAAGGCTTCTCTTGCTCCACTGCCTCTTGCGTTTCGCTTTCCTTTTCTTTTTCTCTAGGTTCATTGGCTTGTTCAGGCGGCTCGGTCTGCTTTTGGTACATGGCTGGATTTTCTAGTCTTGGGTCAACAGGTCGGTCGAGTTCTTTTCCACTTCTCAGTATCACAGCATTAGCATGTCCTTTCGGGTTGGGCTGTGGTTGACCAGGAAAAATTCCAGTCGGTGCCGCAGTAGGTGCTTGTTGTTGAGCTACTTGTGAAATTTGCGTCTCAAGCATCTTGTTATTGGTGGCTAAAGCATCAACCTTGCTAGCTAATTGTTTTATCTGCTCATTAGTATGTAAATTTTGATTCATAACGTCTTTATTAGTCTGAGCTTGGGAAGCAACGAAGTGTTCAATCATGATTTCTAGGTTAGATTTTCTAGGAGCATTAGGTCATTACCAGGATGATTTGGGATAGCTTTTGGATAACCGGGTGGTGTGGCAGGAGCTTGTACAGGCGCGTATAACGCGTTGTTACTTTTGTATGAAAAGTTCGGATGATTTTTCCAGCCAGGGTTATAGGTATTGCTATAAGGGTTCCCTTGTACATAGTTTGCTTGTTCAGCTGGAACTCCTGTTAGAAGTGGGCATTCTGGAGCAAGATGTGATTGAAGACCACATAGATCGCAAGTTTGGACAACTGCAGCCACGGTAGCTGCAGGAGCAGTGGTAAGGTTTTCTAGCTTTTGGGTAAGAGCTTCCACTTTAGCATTGACTTGGTCCAGGATATTCACTTCAGACATTCCACCTTTGGTTTGGGATTTCTCCACATTAGCTCTTTCGCTTCCCCATTGATAGTGGTTCTGGGCCATACTTTCGATAAGTTGATTTGCTTCGGCATATGGTTTATCCATCAATGCGCCACCAGCAGCGGCGTCTATAGTCATTCTTGTGTTATACAACAGACCGTTATAAAACGTATGAATGATTAGCCATTCTTCTAAACCATGATGAGGACAGAGTCTAATCATATCCTTGTAACGTTCCCATGCTTCGAAAAGTGATTCGTTATCTTTTTGTCTAAAACCGTTGATGTTAGCTCTAAGCATAGCAGTTTTGCTTGGTGGGAAATATATAGCCAAGAAGACTTTTTTCAATTCATCCCATGTGGTGATTGAATTTGAAGGAAGGGATTGGAGCCAGGCTCGGGCTCTGTCTCTTAAAGAAAAAGGAAATAGGCGCAATCGTATCGCCTCGGGAGGGTCGTCAGTAGGAGATCCAGAAAATTGGTTCTGCTGAACGGCGGATAGAAGCGAAGGTTTCAATTCGAAATCGTTTCGAGCGATAGCAGGGGCGGCAATGCTGTTGTGAGGCTCCGCTTGCGAAGGAACTGCGTAGTCCTTAAGAGCGCGAAGCGGATTTGGTACGTCAGCCATTGTCGATTCTTCGATAGATTCGATAACGGGATATCAGGAATTTTAGTCGGAGGAAGATTATTGAGAGATCGGTATTCTTGAATTTGGCGTCTTAATCTTAAGTAACGCTTGATATCGTTAATTTGTAAATGTAAAGGCTCGTTTTGAGAACGAGTGTTTGGCATACAACAGAGGGAAATATAAAAAGTTGCCTTAGTCTAGACAGCGTTGTTTTCAGATTACACTAGTGACTAAACTAAAGTCCCCGGCAACGGCGCCAAAAACTTGATGTGTCTGCGATCGACCTAATGTCTAACGGTATCTTAACTGCAAGCGCACAGCCTATCGCGGTAGTAATAAAAGATTTTCGAATCCACAGGGACTTTGTAATCACTCTAGTGCGGGAAAGTAATGCTAATTTAGCTAAGGCGGAAATTGTCACGTTGGTTTTGGGAAGGTTAAGGAAGGTAACTAATTGATTTTAAACTAATTATAAAATGAAATGGTCGGTATGCAATAGAGTTGACCTAAAGGATCTAATCGGACCTAGGCATATAAGGATGGTCAACTTGGTTTATCTGTAGAATTAATCAGTTAAAAAACCCTCAACTCACACTTTCATGGTCTTATCTCGGATTATACGTCTAAAGCCCTATACCTGCTTTCGCTAGCCTATAAGTGTTTAGAAGTATTTTTTGGAAACTTAATTAATTCTAATTTGGTTTAAAGCGCTTTCACTGTATTTAAATCAAATGCCTAACTTTAGCTATCCGGTTAAAAACCTCACACTTTCATGGTCTCGATCTAACCTATTTACTCTTCTTACTTTCGTAACAAAGGTTTTATTTTTAAGCATAAAAAGTTATAACCATAGTTAAGTTGATTAAAGTTTTAGCCTAAGTTTGATCAGATGCCTAATGTCTCTTACTATCCCATACCGACGCTAAAGGTTTAGCTAGCCATAGAAATTATAATGAACGTACTGGAAATAAAAACAAACAAATATAGATTGGACAATATAAATAATAAATTAAACATGCATTAATTAATTAAAAGGTATGTAATACAATTGCAAAATAGAAACCTGAAAATAAAGCCAATACTTCAATCCCTCTTCCACAAATCGGAAACTCGGACTTGGTAACGGTAATATGACAAAATCTGAGGCTTGAATAATAAATCCTAAACTATGATAATAATTCCATGATGTTGGAAAATTATTATTTGGGCAATGAAATGAAAAGAACGGAAACAAACAAATGCAGAAAAATAACAACTGAAGGAATACTGGTTTTGATTTCGGCAGAGCTTCCGCACAAGTAAACTGTAATAATCTCCGTCCTTCTAACGTTGAATGTTGAGGTATTTATAGAGGAATGAATTTTGCAGTTGGCTTGAAGACTTGTAACGAAGCTTTCCTTAAAAATCTCCACAAATGTAGGAACGTGGGTAGTTGAGGAAGAAGTGGTGAACGTGGGGTTTGACTAGAGAGAAATAAGGAGTTTGAAAACTCCTTCTGTTTTGCTTTGCCACGATCTGCACTTTCAAATAACTGATATACGCGTTACGTTCGTCACTGAGGCGTTACGAGCAGGTTTGGTGTTTCCCCGTGTTACGGTCGTGGCAGATGTGTTACGGTCGTAACACGCTTCATGATGGATTACGGTCGTGGCAGATGCGTTACGACCGTCACAACTACAAAATCTGTAATTCTTGACAGATTTATCTTTTTCTTCTATTCTTTTGATGCTTTCTTGCATTGTTTCATGTTTTCTTCTGTTTTGAGCTGAGTTATGAATACCTGCAAAAAGTAATGACAAACTCGAAATATTCGGGAATTAATCGGGTCAAAATAATACAGAACGGGTAAATTTCATGGAAAATAAACGATACAATTTCGTGTTATCAGTCTTCATATCATGCAAATTTATTCCAACAAAAGATGCCCTAGGATAGCTTTCATGAGGAATCAAGAAGTCAACATTATAGAAAGAGGTCAAACTCATGTGGATTTTAAATCAAACTCAGCACCTGGCGGGTGATAACCCAAAGGGTTAACAACTGTCTCAACACTTCTTAGAAAATATACTGCCCTGGTCTAGTTGCTTGGGAAATAAATACCAACAATCATGCCAATACTGCAGAAAGAGCGACATTTTGCAAATAGTTCCATCTCAGCACACCAAGGGAAAAAGACCTTTCGTCATATGAAGGAAAAATTTGCTGGGGAATATGAGATAGAGGTCAGACCATGCAAAACCCAAAAATTAGAAAATAAACCAACACTTGATTGGGGACACTGGGATCACAAACCCAATACTGCACCTTAAGCCAATTGGTATCGTCTTCAATGTACAAGAATCAGATGCAAACCAGCGAAAATGACCTGAGAAAATCTTCTCGGGGAAACAACATTTCCCAAAATTTACTGGAGTTCGTCCATTCCTGGGATCACCGCTTTTGTTTTCCTCTTGAATCACAAAATCTAAAGTAAAAGTAAGTTGTAAATTCTTTTTGAAAAACAATTTTATTATTTAATCTTTTTGCTTTGAAAATTATTATCAATAATAAATGGATCCTTTGTAAGCTGAATAAAATAAGAAATACAAAGAATTGGGTAAAAGCTAAAATTTTATTGATAAAATCGTAGTCTGCGAATGGCGAGACTCCATGGATAATTACAAAGTTTGGAAAATAGTAATATGTAATGGAAAAGATACATTAAGATACAATGACCACTATTCCCACTAACAACTTTGAAATCTTGAGCAGCAGCTTCTGTTGAAGTATGGTGAGGATCCAACAAAAATTGTTGCTTCAACTATCAAGTCTTGTCTGATGCAGTTACTTGCCAAGAAAGTCCCTAACTTTTGCCTAAGCTGCGCTTGCGGGTTTTCAACTTAGCGGGAAATTTTATTCTATTTATGTCTCTAATTTTTTCCTAGACCGCCCTTTCGGGTTTTCGGTCTACCGAGACGCTCCTTTTTTCCTAAGTCACCCTTTCGAGTTTTCAACTTAGCGAGCTATTCTTTTATTTCTTCAGGCGATGTATTTCTTGACTGCATCAGCATTCATGGGACGTGGGAACTCCTCGCCATCCATAGTTTCAAGAATTAATGCACCGACAGAGAAGGCTTTCTTGACAACATATGGGCCTTCAAAATTGGGATTCCACTTGCCCCTAGAATCAGCGTTAAAAGACATGATCTTCCTGAGCACGAGGTCGCCTTCTTTGAATTCACAAGGTTTGACCTTCTTACCAAAAGCTTTCTTCATTCTCTTCTGATATAACTGCCCGTGGCACAAAGCTGTCATTCTCTTCTCTTCTATCAAATTCAATTGGTCAAACCTGTTCTGAACCCACTCAACCTCTGATAACTTGGCTTCCATTATCACACGCAAGGAGGGAATCTCAACCTCAATTGGGAGCACTGCTTGCATTCCATACACAAGGGAGAACGAGATCGCTCCTGTTAAAGTGCAGACAGATGTCTGATATCCATGTAAATCAAAAGGGAGCATTTCATGCCAATATTTATAAGTAAAAACCATCTTCTGGATGATCCTCTTGATATTCTTATTAGCAGCTTCAACAGCCCCATTCATCTTCGGCCTGTACGGAGATGAATTGTGATGGACAATCTTGAATTCTTCACAAAGTTCTGTCATCATCTTGTTGTTCAGATTCGATCCATTATCGGTGATAATTCTTCTCGGCACACCATACAGACATATGAGATTATTCTTAATGAAGCGCACTACCACCTGCTTAGTAACATTATCATATGAAGCAGATTCCACCCATTTGGTGAAGTAATCAATTACTACCAAGAAAAAACGGTGTCCATTCGAAGCTTTGGGGTCTATCATTTGAATCATGTCAATACTTTACATAGAGAAAGGCCACAGGGAAGAAATAACATTGAGAAGTGTTGGAGGCACATGAATCTTGTCCGCATAAATCTGGCATCTATGGCACTTATTTGCAAATTTGTAACAGTCAAATTCCATTGTCAGCCAATAGTAACCTTCCCTTAGCATCTTTTTAGCCATCGAATGTCCCATGGCATGAGTGCCAAATGAACCTTCATGAATCTCATGCATCAACATGTCTACTTCGTGTCTATCCACACATTTGAGCAAGACCATGTCATAATTTCTCTTGTACAACACATTTTCACTGAGGAAAAAGCTGCCAGCCAATCTTCTCAATGTCTTTCTATCTTTATTCGATGCACCAATCGGGTATTCCTAAGTATGAAGGAAATGCTTCATATCATAATACCAAGTTTTCTCATCTACTACCTCTTCTGTTGTAAACACATGAGCGGGCCTATCCAATCATCGATCTATAATTCGAAGTGTATCATTCCAAGTATTCACTTGATACATAGAAGCCAGAGTTGCCAGAGCATCCTCCATTTGATTTTCATCTCTAGGGATGTGATGGAATTCAACTATATTAAAGAAGGGTAACAATCTTCTAGCATAATATTTGTAAGGGATCAAGCCGGAGTGACGAGTATCCCACTCTCCTTTAATCTGATTTATTACCAAAGCTGAATCGCCATACACCTCTAGAATTTTAATTCTGAGATCAATAGCTTCCTCGAGACCCATGATGCAGACCTCATATTATGCCATTTTATTAGTACAATTAAATGTCAACCTTGCAGTAAAAGGAATGTGTGATCCATGTGGAGTTACAATCACAACACCAATTCCTTTACCATAAGCATTCACTGCTCCATCAAATATCATGCCCCAGCGAAATTCAGGATCAAGTCCTTCCTCGGGAAATGGTTCATCACAATCTTTCACTTTCAGAAACATCACATCCTCATCGGGCAAATCAAACATCACATACTGATGATCATCAACTGGTTGGTGAGCAAGATAATATGAAAACACGCTGCTTTTAATAGCTTTTTAAGTATGATATTTGATGTCATATTCAGATAGAAACATCTGGAAGCGGGTAATTCTCCCAGTAAGAGCAGGCATTTCAAAAATGTACTTGATTGGATCCATTTTAGAGATCAACCAAGTAGTGTGATTCAACATATACTGTCATAATCGTTTTGCCACCTAGGCCAGAGCACAACATGTCTTTTCTAGCATGGAATACCGCGATTCACAATCAGTAAAAATTTTACTCAGATAATAAATGGCATACTATTTCTTCCATATTTCATCTTGTTGTCTAAGAGTACAACCCATGGAATTATCTAACACTGTCAGATACATAATCAATGGTCTTCCTTCAACAGGAGGGAGCAACATATGAGGTTCAAGCATATATTCTTTAATAATTTCAAATGCCATTTGGAAGTCATTTGTCGACACACAACCTTGATCTTTCTTTACCAACTTAAAGATCGGTTCACACGTTGCAGTCATGTGGGAAATGAATATGGAGATATAATTCAAACGCCCGAGGAACCCTCTGACTTGCTTTTCATTTCTTGGCGTTGGCATTTCTTGAATTTCCTTGACTTTATCAGGGTCAACTTAAATCCCTCTCTGGATAACAATGAAACCCAACAATTTCCCTGACCAAACACTGAAGGTACATTTATTTGGATTCAAGCGGAGATGATACTTCCTCAAATGCTGAAACAACTTCAACAAATCTTCTACATGCCCTTCTTCAGTCTGGGATTTAGAAATCATATCATCAACATATACCTCAATTTCCTTGTGCATCAGATCATGGAATTGGGTTGTCATAGCCCTCTGGTAAGTTGCACTAGTGTTCTTCAACCCGAAGGACATCACTCTGTAACAGAATGTTCCCCAGGGTGTGATAAACGTTTTTTTCCATCTCCTCAGGCGCCATCCTTATTTTATTATACCCGGAAAGTATGTCAATGAACGAGAAAACTTTGAATTTTGCTGTGTTGTCCACTAACATATCAATGTGTGGCAATGGAAAATCATCTTTTGGACTAGATTTATTTAGATCTCAGTAATCTACGCACATGCGAACTTTTCCTCCTTTATTCGGTACTGGGACAATATTGGCAATCCACTGAGGGTACACTGATGTCACAAGAAAACCGGCATTAATCTGCTTTAGAACTTCTTCTTTGATCTTCACTGCCATATCTGGGTGAATTCTTTGCAACTTCTGTTTGATTGGCGGGCACTCTGGCTTCAGCGGAAAATGGTGCTCTACAATATCTGTATCTAGACCAGGCATATATTGGTAAGACCAAGCAAAAATATCCACATATTATTTCAACATCTTAATCAACTTGCTCTTCACATCAGGATGCAACAATGCTCCGATCTTGACTTCCTTCGGATCTTCTTCTGAACCCAAATTGATTACTTCCAATGGCTCTTTATAAGGCTAAATGGCATTCACCTCGCGCTCAAGCAACCGTGTGACCTCTTATAGAATCTCATCATAGTCTTCTTCTTCAGCCCTATACACAGGAAATTCAAAGTTGGGAGAGGGTGCAGGGTCATTGTATTCAACGGGTTTTTTTTAATTAATCTGCACATATGATTTATGATTGCTTTTAGAAACTGACACATATAACAAGTGATCATGCCGATTGAATTTCAGTTATTATTTATTTTTAAAGGTTTTTTATTTTATTTATTACCATTTTCCAAGAAAAAGCACAAAATAAAGACACAATTTGGGAAACAAAGACAACTTTTATTATTAATTTTAAAAATAAAAGCAAATAGATAAGCCCATGCAATATCAATACTTTCACCTTATGTAGAGTGAAAGCTTTTCAAAAAGATCAACAAAAACAAATTACTTTGAAACATGTATGCAAGAGGGAACATCAATGGTGATCCAGTTCTAAACCCTAACTCCGTGTGTCACATAAGTTGGCATTTCTGGCTCTGCTTCATCTTCCACATGGGCATTAATCCCGAAAACAGTCAGATGAAGATAACCCCCGATACAAAAGATGTCTTGATACTTGCCTGCAGCAGACTTCAACTTCATGCTCTTGCCTTTATCATTCTTCATAGAGAACCCTAAGCTAGCTCTATTCTTATTTACAGGTGGATCAACAATTTTTCCCCATACTTCACTATGGCCATTACGCACAACCTGTTGCGCATCCTTAAACGAAGCCATAGAGATCTCATTTCCTCTTATGTTATCAATGGCTAAAGCTTGGAATTGGGTTCCAACAACAGCTTCATCCGCCTCCACAACGCTGAAAGAGGACAAATGAGATATCAATAATGCATGTTCTCCATTTATAATTATCACTTTTCCCTCACGCACAAACTTCAACTTCTGGTGTAAAGTTGAAGTGACAACCCCTGGCTCATGTATCCACAACCGTACCAACAAGCAGCTATAAGCGGGTACAATATCCATGACCTGGAAAGTAATCTGAAACAAATGTGGGCCTATATGAATATGCAAGTCCACTTCACCAATAACAGATTTCCTTGATCCATCAAACGCTTTCACAATAATTCCACTCGGGCGTATGGGTGTTCCTTGATATTTAAACTTCATAAGCATGCTCCTTTGTATAACGTTCAATGCGGATCCATTATCAATCAACACATTGGATAATGAATCATTCTTGCAGTTAATAGAGATGTGGAGGGCCAAATTGTGATTCCTTCCTTCATCAGGAAGTTCATCATCGCAAAAACTCAGGTTATTACATGAAGTAGCATTCCCTACTACACTTCTGAATTGGTCTAAAGGCATATCACTTTCCACAAAAGCTTGGTCCAATACCCTCATCAAAGATTCTCTGTGAGTAGAGGAGTTCATCAATAAAGCCAATATAGATATTTTTAAAGGAGTCTGCAGTAGTTGATCTACAATTTTGTAGTCGCTCATCTTGATTATCTTTAAAATATCATCCAGCTATTTTTCTAGTGTAGCTCCACTAGATTCACCCACTGCCTTCTTAGGTTCAACATCTTCAATAATTTTCTTTCCAGTACTAACATCTCCATGAATAATTCGTGCACACGCATGAGCGTTGCGGGTCACTCTACTAGTCTCAGCAATATTTCCAACATTAGGCATTGGCTGGATGAGAACTTCCACGCCATCCTCTAAAATTGTAGCATTATATTTGTAGGGTACAACCTTATCTGACTTTTAGGGGACAGGACCTGGCAAACTAATCACCAATGGAGTAACAGATAGCTTTCCATGATATTCAACTTCAAAAGGGGTAGGTGCTCCAAAGAAAGGCACAATAACATTTACTCCCTCTTCAACACAATCAGTCATTACGGGGTCATCTTTGGAAAACATATCTTCATCCGAGGATAAGAACTCATCCGCAGAGGCATACTCATCATCCGACTCTTCTTCAGCCAAACAAACCTCAATCACATCAACTTCATGGTAATCATACCTTTGGCCCGTAACCTTGATAGTTCCATCATCCAATAACAACTGAACCCCTTTCCTTAGAATTGAACATCCTCGGGAGTCCCGACAACAAATTCAACAAGATCCATACTGATGTTCTACTTGACCAACCATGTGGCAGAAAGTAGCATGCAATTGTACAAGATCCTCATTCATATATTCCACATCAAAGATTCTGAACTCTCCGGAACATCCAAAAACCATGTTTACTTCCTCTTCATACTCTGCCCTATGCCTGATTATATGGATGAGGCCCTCATCCATTATCTCCTGCAAATCAGCCTTTATCTTGTCACAACCTTGTATATCCGTAGTGCAAATAGCACAACCAGCATGGCCATGCGTATAGTAGATAAATTCACAGAGGTTTGCATGCATTTTCACCAAATCTCCTCTAACCAGATTAACATCAAAAATCTAGAAGTCGCCTGGACAACCGGACACCATATTCACAACATTCGCTCCTCCATGCTTGGGCAAAGTATTATCTTTCACATTAGGGCCAACATCCTTGAAAGATAAGATACTATGATTCACCAATTTTTGTACTTCAGTCTTCAAAGGATAGAAATTCTCAACATTGCGCCCTGGTGCTCTCTGTTGAAAAGAACGTGTTTGGTCTGGCTTGTAATACCAAGGCAATGGTGATGGTACATCGGGAGGTGGTCTGGTCTGAATCAACTTCTTCTTAATTAACTTCGGGAGTAATTTTGTATAACTCATAGGGATAGGGTTATAACTCTCCCTTCTCTGATTATACACTTGATTCCCCTGATGGGGTGGTCTCTAATAAGCCACGGTGGTTGGAGCCACACCAACAACAGGGATCACTGAGGCAACCTATTGATGACACTGGTAATTTCTTCTAGGATTGTTAACCATCCTCTCTTGCATAACAACATTTGTATCTCCTTCCTTATTTTTGGCAAACCCATAGGATGGCTTCTTCGTACCTCCGGAAAATTCACTTTTTGTTAGACGACCCTCTCTTACAGCCTCTTCTAAGCAGATACCCATTCCCACCATTTTAGTAAAGTCACTTGGCGAACTCGCTACCATTCTCTCATAGTGGAAAGTACCAAGAGTCTTTAAGAAAATCTTAGTCATCTCCTTCTCTTCCATGGGAGGATCACTTTGGCGGCTACCTCACGCCATCTCTGTGCATATTCTTTGAATGATTCCCTGTCTTTCTGGACCATGGCCCTGAGTTGATCACGGTCAGGAGCCATGTCCGTGTTGTATTTGTATTGTCTGATAAATGCTTCTCCCAAGTCATTGAAAGTATGGGTATTGACGCTGTCCAAACTCGTATACCACTTCAGCGCAGCACCAGTCAAACTATCCTGAAAAAAGTGAATTACAGACGCTGATCATCAATATGGGTAGACATTCTTCTTACATACACACAAGATGAGCACAAGGACAAGTGTTTCCCTTGTACTTCTCGAATTCTGGGACTTTAAACTTCACAAGTATCTTGACATTTGGGACCAAGCATAAATCATTCACATTCTGTCCGAACAATTCCTTTCCACTGAGGGCCTTCATCTCCCTCTGCAACTTGTCAAACTGCTCTTGGAAATCATACATTCTATCATAGAGACCCAAGTCTTCACTTGGTGGAGGAAAAGGACGATACATATCATCATTAGCAAATGGAACCATATTCACTGAAGGAGGTGCAACAGGAGCAGCATGCACCACAGAAGGTGCAGGCGTAATAATAGTCTGAACAACTGGAGTATCTTGAGGACCAATATTGAAACCTTCAGGTGAAAAGTTCTTTGGCATTCTCCATGGACAACCTTGAGGCATGCGATTCTGAATAACACCCAGAGTAGCGGACACAGGAACAATCGGAGCTTCAGTAGTAACCCTTGTTGATTGAGGTTGAACACTCGGTGGCTGATTCTAAGCAGCCACCAGAGATTCCATCAAAGCAGTAAGATTGTCCATGCCGGCCTTCAGAGCAGAAACTTCCTCGCGCAGCTTGCGATTCTCTTGTTCTAAGTTGTCCATCTTCCTTCTGAAATTAGCTTGAGTATTGTACTAGTGAGACATCTTGCTGAACGAAGTAAAGAAGGTTGGTAAGACACCTGGATATGCATAACAAATGCAAGAAATATGTGGAATATGATGCATAATATGCAGTGCACATGATTTATATATTTTTTATTAATATTCCGAGGGACTTAAAGGTTTATAGACACATTGCAAATATCAAAGAAATAACACATTTGAAATAATGAAAATTTTTATTATAACTTCAAAATGGATTACAAGTTTCAACAATCCCAAGTAAAAGATGAAAGTAAAGTCTAAAACCCTAAGAAGAAATGCTGATGGAGATCACTCTATACGTTGGCGCTTCCGTGTAAGCATGAAAATCTTAGCCTTCAACAACTGGTTTTCTTCCGCATATCTGGTGGAAACCTCCTTCCAATAACTTGAATCAGTAAGTGAGCAACTAGCATCTGACTGAGGATTAGGAGAAAATAAATCCATTTGACTTTCCATGGTCTCTACAGCCCGACTCTGAAGAATCTCTATCAAGTCATCTTTCTCCTTCAAGTCTGCTCTATAGGAAATCTCTAAAGTTTGGCACTTATTCTTTCAAGCATCAGTTTCCTGTTGCATCCTGACCAAAGCAAGTTGTAGCTCTTCCACATCATCCAATAAGGGAGGAGTAGTCTTCACAAACAAATCAGACATACGTGTTTCTCGGGAATACATCATCTTCAACTGAATGGCTCTCGTTTGGACCCACTGAAGATAAGGCTCCAAAGAAACAACCCCCCTAGGTCCCAAGTCTTTCCTACTCTTCCTATAAATGTGACGCCATGCCTTCGCAATTTGCTCCCTAGATTCCTTATGGTCTTCTCCCCCCTTCATAAAGAAACTACTCAAATGAGTACTATTTGGTTTATCCCTCATCAGATAACCAAGTTGTCATCGTGCAAGAACAATGTTGTAGTTAATTCCTCCCTTTGTACCAAGAAGAGGTACATTGGGGAAAACTACCACAACTGTCAACAATCTCTAAATCATGGTAAGCCCGATGATACTAATCAATATCCGAGTGAGTAAGTGCCATGATCTTAGGAGCCCAACAGGGTTCCTTCCTGACATCCCAAAAATCATCAGACTGTGGCATATGGGAAATAAACCATTGGTACAACAGAGGTGTGCAACAGATAATTATCCCCCCATGATAAGAATTCTGAAGATGAATTGAGTAATAAGCATCACCCAAAAATGTAGGAATTGGGTTTCCAATCATGAAGATCCTGATAGCATTAATGTCAACAAACTTGTCCACATTAGTAAACAAAAAGAATCCGTAAGCAAGTAGAGCAAATATGGCCTCAAAAGCGACTGTACTCTTCATCCTGGGAAAGTAACGAGCTTTCTCCAATAAGAACTGAGTTGGTAATCCTTTAATCCCTCCTTTAGTAGTCATATGGGCTTCAACCTCAGACTTCCCTAGATGGATCAAAGTAGCAATCTCGTGTGGTTTTGGCTCACCCTCCAAACCAGTCAAAGGAACACGATCGGTAACAGGTAAATCCAACAGATAAGAATACTCATCTAGTGTAGGCATCAACTGATAATCAGGGAAAGTAAATAAATGATACATCGAATCATAGAACTGGACCAAGGTCGAGAGAATACACTCCTTCATCCTAAGCTTCATGAGAGGAATGATAGATCCATACTTCTTCCGAAAATCTGAAGAACACTCAATCTCTGGAATTAGACTGATCAACTCATCTATCTTGGGATCTTTGAAACTGTATTTTCCGGTCTTTATTTTTCCATAATCCATGGTCAAAAGGTACCTGAGATATTCACAAATGGTGAACTTTTAAGTCCCTTGAAATGAATTTTTTTCAAAAGATGCTTATGAGTGCATGGATACATGATGCAACAATCACACACGAGATAACAAACATAGGGTTCATAGGTTCAATGTCACGAGCATGAGGTCGAAGCTACTACCCATAAGGTATGGTCTAAAAGTTATCACCTGCCAAACAAGGTTCTAGAGGTTCCCAGAGTCTACATCCTTCCTTCAGGTATTACCAAATTCTCAAAAAACTTGGTAATTAGTTATATTTTCAAAAAAAAATTATCCGAGTGTAGTATCGCATGACAACTATTTCCGGATTACTCTGTCATAGCTTCCGAACTACACCTAAAAGGCCAAGATGGGTTAGGTATTCTATGATCCTCAGCTTCAGCAGGCTCCCAGGTCAAAAGCAGCACGTCTTCCCGATTACTCGGTATATGACACTACAGTCAAAGGGGCCTCCACTGAGTGGGGGATCTCATGCCTCCTTTTTTGGGATTAATCCCTCAAAGTTAACATGACTATACCGCCCGTCCAATCTTAAAGTTTGCCAAAGTCTGGGTATAGGACTTATAAGTAATCACCAAGCACCCTGAAAACCAGGAAAATCCAAACAAACATATGTACAACATATAACACATAAACAACAATAGCACATATATAGGTATAAACAAATATAGGTTTAACCCACTTAGGGATGGACCAACAAGAGGGCAATTTGTCCTCGGTGAAGTCGTCATTTTTCTGTAGCGGTAGAAATATTTAAGACTAAGCCATTTGATTGACTTGACTTATACAGATCAAAATAAAAATCGCCACTGCGCTTTATTGTTTCCAAAGGAATGGGAAAAGAGAGAATAACCCAAATAGAGGGGGAAAGATTCAAGATAAGGGGGTTGGTTATGCAAAGGGAAGGTATTAGCACCCTAAACATCTACAGTACTCCGCAGGAACCTCTTTGAAAAATCTATATATTTTGGCTATAAAATCACTACAAGAAAATTGGCAGATTGCGACAGGTATTTTTGTAGATTACGACGGTTAAAACCGTCGCAATTTTCTTTCCACGACGGTTGCTTTACCGTCGCAGAAGTGTGTGTCCCCAACCTATTTCGCGACGGTTACAAAAACTGTCGTTCTAGTTTACGACGGGTTGATACCGTCGTGACTATCTTTTGAGTTTCTTTTAATTATTGATGGCGACGGTTCGATACTGTCGTGAATATCTTGTGAAATTGATTAAATTGTTTATGGCGAAGGTTCGATACCGTCATGACTTTTGTTGATTATTTTTAATTGTTGATTACGACGGTTCGGTACTGTCGCCATGACTTTTGTTTATGTCTTGATTTTTTTTTATTTTTCTATTATATATATTTTTTATTTAAATTATTATCTATGTAAAAAATTTTAAATATAGTTTTTTTTTGTGTTATTTTTTTCTTTAAATTATTTCTTTAATATATTTATTTATAGTATTATTTTTTGTTTTATTTTCTATCACTTTGTAATATAGTAAAAATAATTTCAATAAAAAATATTTAACATCAAATAAGCATTATAATATCCAAAAAAAATGTGTGTTCCATAATCATGTAAAATGCGAGTTCCATAATCATGTCAAGTAGTACAAAAAACCCAAAATATATCAATTCCTAATCTTATAATAATAAGTATCATTATGCCAAAAATACATGAGAAAGATCACAATCTAATTATCTCGATCATAGCAAAGTCTAATTTGTCCCCCCTAAAGTTCCATTATCTCTAATATGGTAGCTAGACTCAGATGAACGTCTACCATCAGCGGGTGATTCCAATCCCTAAAAAAAGGTATTAAAATAATAATCTTTAAAATAATACTCATAAAATTTAACTTTAAATGCGTCAAAATAATATACCTGTCTTCCACTAAAATTCTGCATTTGCATTAAGAGTTCAATTTCCTTTGTCCTCGCCTTGTCCCTTTGCGTTAAGAATATGATTGCCTGTGTTAGGATTTTAAAGTGCTTTTGCGGTCCCGTATGAATGCGATTGCAAACATTGCAATTTTGGTTATTACAATTGCTTATAAGAATAATGTATTTGTAAACGCACACTCAAATTTAAGATAAAATTCTTATAAGATAAAATTCTTTAGTATAACACTATTAAACAGTGATATAGTAAAGGCACACTCAAATTTAAGAATGAAATCATACCTCAAAGACGCACGAGGGTTTGAAGAGCAGCGAAGCAAGTGGAAGATAAAAGTTACCTGCAACAAAAACCAAAGCAGCATATCAATAGTTGGTAGAAATCATAGATTTATCAAATAGAAATCTTATATTTTTCAACAGCTCATATCCCTTTAAATCCAACAAAAACATTATTATTTTCATTCTAGTGCAGAAGACACTTCATGTTTCAGATGCATGAAGGGGTGCAGCTCAGTTTCTTGAGAAGAAGGGGTTCACTCAATTTACTCCTCACTTTATAACTTGGTACTGCCCTAATGATTTTCTCTTAAGCAATCAATGCAAGTCTCAGTGTATAAACAACGGCCGGTACTGTGCTCCAGACCCTCAATAGCATCTATGATATAATTTAACAGAATTCCAGATTACTAGATCTGTTTTGTATTATTTATAAACTGTCAATGTTTTTCATATGCTCTAGCTTGTGTAAACATTTCTCTACCACATGTTAATTTTAGACCCTACCAACAGGAGAAATTGGTGGATTAGAAACATAACTTGTAGGAATATCTTCTAATTTACCAAAAGCCTTTAGTTCCTCGGTTTGCGACTTTCTTGTTCCAGAAAGCTCACATGGCATCTTGCTATCAACTAATGCAATGCAAATGGCGAATGCTTGCAAAAGTGAGAGCGACGAGTCAAAGGCTATAGAACTCATACCATTTTCTAAGGGGTTAAGCTGAATGCTGGGCACAGATCGTGTTTGTTCCCCTGTGGTTAGCAAGAAAAGAGATGCACCAAAGTTACTAATCTTAGTAATATGTAATAGCGTATGCAAAATATGTAATAGCGTATACAAAATATGTTGCATTCGTCTTTTCCAGAGTCGCCTAAGTTCTTCACTTTGGCTGCAAGAATGTTACCGTCAATTTGGTTAACAGCAAATGTAAAAAGAGGCAGACCGTTCTTCACAGCAATTCTCAAAAGAGCTTGTGGTTTCTATTCGTTTCCCTAAAGTCACTTACAGGTACATCAGCATCGTTGCCATACGGTTACCCCCATTCCGAACATTATACTTATCCGCAAAGAAATCAAAATGAGGTACATACTTTTGTCCAACTTTATAACGAAGAACTTGAAGGGGTTCGCCATGCTCTACACATTGTGAAACAAAGCTGAAGTCATGGTTGTTTAAATATAGTTTAGAACGAAAAAAACATATTATCTCAGCATCATAGTCCAAATTGCAACGACAACTGAAAACATTCCACTTTGTTGATACATGGTTGAACCAAAAACATTAGCAGAAGCATCAAACCTTAATTTCATGAAACATTAAGAGGAAAAAATATCGGGAGACAAAAAGCGCAGAAAGAACGCACCTACAGGTATATGAGTAAAATCAGCAATTCTTTTCTCAATCTTGCTCACAATTTTATCATGTCCTCTTTGGAGAAGAGTTCCGGAGCTTGTACGTACACTAAATGCGAAAGCAATATGTATACAAAAGGTTAACTAACCATCAATGAAATTTGCAATAGCAATCTAAACGAGACATATGAGATTTATTATATTCAATAACATTGAGCTCAAAGGACAGTTGATAAAGAATTTTGGATTCGGGAAAAAAAGAAATCTAACCTGCTGTCAAAACTCTTTCCTGTTTCACTATCAACAACAGAAGACTTACTCATACCAGGCTTGGCTATACGGATTATATGTTCACATTCCTCTTTGGTCTGCGCATATTAATCATGTAACTTTAAGCACTTGGAAAATGGATATAATTAAAGAAAGGAGACAGAAACTAACCAGAAAATTATGATGTAAAAAGGCTCTAGGTTCCCACGATACAGTTTCAACCCAAATTTCTCCCGCGTCATCTTCGCTTCTGCATAGAACGTATAGGAGTTAGAGATATAAAGAAAGGATAATGAGTTGCAGTAATGGAAACGAATAGAAACCTGAGAGTGTTTCTACGAGAGACGGAGTTGAGGTGGTTGGTTTTAGGGAACGTAATCAGGTTCTTTGCTTCTGCCTGCTTTACTCATCCAACTTCCATTCTTCTTCTTAACCTCGCTAAAGGTTAAAAAGATATAGATGCGGTTGCATTCGTCTTTTCCAGAGTCGCCTAAGTTCTTCACTTTGGCTGCAAGAATGTTACCGTCAATTTGGTTAACAGCAAATGTAAAAAGAGGCAGACCGTTCTTCACAGCAATTCTCAACGGTATTAATTGCGCTACAACCGGCCTTATGGTCCCTATCCACTTCTTTGATTGGATGTAGAGTTGAAAATCTCCCATTAGATGACCTATAATTCTTATTTATTGACAAGGAAAACTTCTGAGATGAGTCCAATGAGCGACTGAACTTAGCTGTCTTTGGTTTCAGCAATGGATCCAATAACCTCCTTAAAGGGCTTGACCTGCTTCTACCAGCATCACCAGGTTTATCATTTCCTGAAATGTTTAAGTTATCACAACCTCTCACATTGTCTAAACTATATTCAGCAACTTTTATAGAGTTCTGATGCGGCACGTGCCCAGTCTCTTTACAAGCAGAACCTCTACTTGTATAGCTGGTGCTGCTTAATTGACGAAAAGGTGAAGAGCTTCTTGACTTTTCAGATTTAAAATATAATTTGTTGATTTGAGCATGAGCATAATACAGTTAACTAGCCATTAACTATAAACACTGAAAATGAAATTCTCACCTTAGCAATAGACTTTGAGCAGCCAAAGAAGCAGCGGAATATTTCACCTCTGCAATAACAGCAGGGGTTGCAAAAAAACCACTAATAACATGATTCAATTCAATTGACTAGCTTAGTAAATGGCATGTTAGATTCAACAGTATAGCAAATGATGAACACTGAAAGATCTTCGATTCAATACTATACATAAACAACTTAAAAGATCTAGACCAAACAAAATTTTCATTCGCATGTAACAAACGATTAATCAAAATGTAGCATTCAAAATATTACTATTTTCCATAGATCTAAACCCAAAACAAAAAAGCAAAGAGTATCTAGAGAAAGCGATAGTAATGCATATGCTTTCCGCCGCCGAGAACGGAGTGAACGGGCTTCTCCCTTCCAAAAAGGCGAAAAACCTTGTCCTTAACTGATGAAATCTCCGGTTTAACAGATTCGGAATGGGAATCGGAGTCGGAATCGGAGGACGATTCGTCAAAGTGAAGCTTCGCTGGGATCTTTTCAAACAATGAATCGCCGCCAGTCGCTGCCGTCACGGTGCTTCCGGATTCTCTGAAAAAGTGAACGCAGAGTAGAAAGGGGAGATCAAAAGGAGAAAAGAAGCATAATGGAACATAATATACGAATATGACATTTGAATTTGCAACCTACAATATAAAATCAAATAAAAACATAGTCCTGAAAAGAGGAGATACTTACTTCCACTAGTAAAATTACATACTAAAAAACTGACATATTGGGAGAATAATACTAGAAGTGCCAGGAGAATTTTGCTTATCAACTAGATAAGCAGGATGAGAGACGCATTTATTATTACTAAGAGTTGAATGAGCAAGAATATATCCGCAAAGGTTCCAATTAAAGCCCATTTACCAGCCCACTAGGCTTTACCAAGTCAAGAACCACCAAATTGAGTAAAGTCTAGAGAATTACCTTTATAAGAACCAAACTTCCTATTGTATAGTATATGTCAACCAAAGTACTAGCATCATTGACAGCAGCTTTAAGTCTTGAAGCAATATCCTTTACAAAATAAAGAACTTGCATCAACTATTCAAAAACACAACAAAAAGCACTGACAATCAAGCCTCGACTCCGCACTAAAACAATACGAAAGCATAAAATTACCTGGAAAACACCCTTATCAACCTTGCATTTTAAAATGCCATTGACCTTTAAGGCATAGAACAAATCCTTGAGAGAGGACGACGACCCGAGATTTTCCACTACCTTCCGACAAGTGGTTATGCTCACATCAGGCTTATTCTCAAGCGCAAGAATCTCAAATACTCTTAGAGCATCACAGGCTTCTTCTAAATTGATAAGATAACAAGAACAAAAATGAATTTTCCTACTCAGCCATCTAACATATAATTTCAACATACTACTGCAAACCTAAAATATTAATTGACAACAAAACTTATCTAAATAACTAGTGTTTGATAACAATTGAACATGATATAATTAATTAATATTTGATTAATTAAGGGTTGAATCGACCTTGAAGAGGAACCATCGAAGAGTTGTAAAGCAGCGGAACAGTGAGAATCGGAAATCGGACTTGGATTCGTGACGGCGTTGCAGATCGAAATAGTGAAAAACAGTATGAGAAATTTGGCTAGGTTTATGGCCATTTCTGCAGCTATGAATCTATGAATGCAAATCGCATTTACGATAGGTTAGGGATTTGAGAAATGAGATCGAGAATTACGAGATACGCGAAGAAACGACTTGTGCGAGTGAGTCTGTGTGTTTTTGGTGCAACTGAACTAGTATCATCACTGGCTCTTGATCATCTAGCCATCTTTTCAAACAACGAGTCGCCGCCAGTCGCTGCCGTCACGGTGCTTCCGGATTCTCTGAACGCAGGAGTAGAAAGTGAATGGATGTTTTATGAGATTTTTAACTTTTTTACGGCGACGGGTGTTTTACCGTCGTGCCCATGAAAATTTTTAAAGGTTTTGGATGCGACGGTTGTTTTACCGTCGTGAAATGAATTTTAGGACGGATAATTTTACCGTCGTGAAAGGTTTAAGGGTGCGACGGGTGCTTTACCGTCGTGATATGCCTTTTAGGACGGTTAATTTTACCGTCGTGACTAGTTGTTGGTGAAAAATCAATGTTAAAAGTGTTAAATGGGGGCCGACGGTTGTTTTACCGTCGTAATAATAATATTATGATGGTTAAATATACCGTCGCAAAATAAATATTAGGGACGGTTGGTGTCAACTGTCGTAAACACTGTCTCTATATGTCAATTACGACAGTTATCACATAACTGTCGCAATTTTTGTGTCGTTAAACACTAATTTTCTTGTAGTGAATGTTGTATAAAGAATAGATGGTGGAGGTGAGAAAAGAAGTATTTTATGATTTTTTTCACCCGCCGCAATAGGGGATCAGGGTACACGTAGTTCCTCTTTAAAAAAAATTTAAAACATAAGTGTGTTGATTGATTTTACGAGATAAGACATCATCGTCATTGTCTGTGTGGAAAACATACTTACCACCCACAATCATGAGAAAGGAGAATTTGCATCTTCTCAAAGTGGAGTATATGGCTTGGATTTTAAAATCAACAATGACTCACTCAACACCCAAGTGGAAAATATCTCTCTTCACTACAAATTGTAGAAGTATAATTGTTTGCATCACTACAAGGATTGACAATAGTCTAATCTTTTGGGAAAGGTTTTTAAAATAGAAAGCCGAAGTGGAAAAAATGGTTTGAAATGAGATTGATTGACTTTTAGTCTTCTAAAAAAATGTTAAGTTATTATTAAATTGATTGAATTTATTTATGAAAATATTTTGAAAATGCATGGACCTAAGTCCAAGTTTATTATGAAAGTGGTTCAAATTTAGAAACAAGAATAGTTTTCAAAATGAGGAGGAAGATTTTTGAAATTAAATAAGATGGGAGGAGAAGAAGAGACTATCCTAAAGCATAAGGTAAAAACTAGGGATAAGAACCATCTAACGAACAAGAAGCCAATACTTGACATTATGAGCCATGATAGAATTCCCATTCCTTGGATTGAAACCAAGAAAGCAAATATACTAGACCTCTTGAGAGAACCAAACATCAAGTGTATTAAGTCTTCACAAAAATTGGGCAGAGTAACGGCTGTATACAGATGAATTCCAGATTACAGACAAAGTATGTAATCACAATAACCTGCACACAAAACAAACAAAAAACCCAATGTCTTGAGGTAAACCTCAAGAACTCCAGACAAAATATCAATTAAGGTCACAAAGTCTCCAACATAGGTCAAGGTTTCTAATCCTAAGTCCAAGAAGTCCAATGCTCCATAATGCCAAGGATAGTAACCAAATAGTCCAAGTATCATTAAAGTTTTTATGGTTCATTTTGATTATTAGTGTTGTACCCCAAATTTTGACCTAAGATACCATCTCCCATCTGCATCATTACATTGCAAGGGTTTTGACTTATTTTTATCAAATTTTCAAAGCAGATTTTAAATTCATAACTTTTTCGAGTCGAGAGCTGTTTATTTTTTGAACGCTAAATTTATTAATTGATCAATGCTAAAACAATGTTTATTAATTATTTATTATCTTAAATTTAAAAATTTGGAATTTATTTTCAGTTATTATATAATTTAAAGATTTATAAATAATAAAGTAAATATTTGAAAAGAAGTTTATTAATTGATCAGACAATGTTTATTAATTATTTATTATCTTAAATTTAAATAATTGGCATTTATTTTCAGTTATTATATAATTTAAAGATTTATAAATGATAAAATAAATATTTGAAAAGAGTTTATTAATTGATCAACAATGTTTATCCAATTATTTATTATTCTAAGTTTAAATAGTTGAAATTTTATTTTCAGTTATTACAATTTAGAGAATTATAAATAATGAAGTAAATAATTGAAGAGAAGTTAATTGGTCAATGATGTTTATTTAATTGTTTATCATTCTAAATTTAAATAATTGGAATTGATTTTCAGTTATTATATAATTTAAAGAATTATAAACGATAAAATAAATAATTGGAAAGAAGGAGAGAATTAACTGGTAAAATATTGGAGTTTTATTCATTTTATTCTAATTGTTACAATTGTTTGTTTAATACTATACTTATTTAACGAAGTATTTACAATGACAATTTTTTACAATGTCTAAAATGAAATAAAAGCTATCCTAATTTTTTCCTAAGTTCTAAATCTTCATCTTCTATCCGATACTTCTTCAATGCTCATTTGATTTTAGCTGCAAACAATTGAAAGAAAAAGTCAGAAAGGAATATATAATTAAAAGAAGAAAATTAATTTAAGTGTTCATCATTAAAAGCAAACGGCTGAAATCAGTTTTTACCCTTTTTGCAAATCACGGGATTTCTCCCGGTTCAAAAAAGGGATGAATTTTTATTGATAAAAATAAATACACAAGTTAAAATATGCACAAATTCATTTTTTGTCAAAATTGCACATTTTTAATTGAAAACTGCATAATTCAAAATCCAATGTATATTTCAAAAGCAAAACAGCATATGCATAGTCAAGTTCCAAATTGTCAAAGCCAAAGTGCAACGTTAACTGCCAAATATGTGGGAAGAGGCCAAAAACATAAGGCTCCCATGTTGTACATGTAATTGACAAAGAGGAAGTGTGCAAATCAAACTATGCAAGAAAATATTTCTATTTTACATCATTTTCCAGCTTTCACTTTTTCAGAACTTAAAGTACATACATCATTTTAATGTCAATTGTACTAGAGAGAGAGAAGAGAGGAAGAGTAGGGTTTTTTACAGGTTTTGGCTTAGGCAGAAAATGGACACAAAACAAAATAGCAGCAACACAGTCAGAAAAGGAAGTATAAAAAAAGGATACCAAACAAACTGATGTAGCAGCATAATGTGCAGAGGTCAAAGGCAGAAATATAGTAAAATATACCAAACCTGTAGCATAAACTCCAAGGCCAAATAACTATTATAACAAGGAAAAACTCTTCAAAAAAAAGATATAGTTCATAACCTGCTGAAGGCCTTAAACGAAAAACAGAGTTCCAACAACTCAAGCATCAACATAAACCAAAACATACACAACCTGCATTAAAACCATGTCAAAACCATGTCAAAACTATGGCCAAAACCATAGCCATTTCAAAACATCATCAACATAAACCATAAAACCTGTTTCCATAACCTGCACAAACTCGTTGCCCAGTCAAAACCTCACCAAAAACTTAAAACCTTATGGCCTAAACCACAAAACTGTCCAACAATAACCAGAAAACCAGAAAGCCTCAACCAATATGGCCATAACCTGCATAAAACCAGTAAAACCAATATGGCCTAAAACCAAGCCTGTACCTGTTTCAAACCTCACCATTCCATGCCAGTTCTAAGGCCATAACCAGTAAAGCTTCATTAAAGCCATACACGCCCAAAGCAAAAAAACCAGAATACCATAACAACTCAAACCTTAAAACAATGTGCAAGCATACAGTCAAGCCTCAGAGTCATTCCATCATGGGCAAATAAAAAGGCAACAGAATCATAGAAAGAAGAAGAGGAAAGCCAAATCAAAACAAAAATGTTCCAACAACAAATGTTCAAGGCAACTCAAAAGCCTCAGAATACTCCATCATAGGCCAATAAAAATCAACCGAAGCATAGCAAAGAAGAAGAAGGAAAAGAAGTATACAAAGGCTACCAAGAGGAAGAAGATAAAGTTTGTTTTCAGGGTTTTCATCATTAAACAAAAGGGACATAAGAACGAAATACCAGGGTCAAAGAAGCTCGCAACGCATCACCTCTTCTTCCGCCCTTGGCCTCCTACGCACACCCAACCTTCCTCCTCCGTCTCCAGGTAATGATTTATCCCTCTATTTCTTTCAAATACCTCCAATAACCATTAATAAATTCGAAGTCAGAACCAAAAATGGACACAAAATCATAACATGCAGTAACCAAAAACCCTAACGAAATAAAAGATGGAATTTGTACCGTGAATTTGTCGCCCTAGCGCCTCGTTTGAGGGAAGAGGAATGTTGAGGTACTGGTGGCCATGGGCAAGAACTCAGAAGCAGAGACTTTGACGCGCGAAGAAGACGAAGACGAAGAATGAACAAACGAACGGCGCAAGACCCTAATCTGTTTCTTCCCCAAACTAAACAATGTTTAACCCTTAAACAAATTATGAGTTGTGAATGGATCTGACCCGTCTCTTGCCTAAGCCCAACGATTTCCTTTTACACCCCCTTTTCTGTTTGCTTTGGTTAGGTCCTCTTGAAACCCCTTTGGCCCATGAAAAATATTTATTATCTACCCTATTTTTTTTATATACCCCTTTTTTTCTATTTATTTTCCTTAGCCTTTTTTTAATTATTGTTAATTTAGTTAATTAGCAACTTAATCAAATAGAGGTAATCTAATTAGATAATTTTAATATTTGACCATTTTATTAGTTTAGGTTTAAGATTAATTCAGTAATTATTTAGTATTCCTTTTTTTTAATTAGGTTTAAATTAATAGCTTTTAAGTTCTAATTTAGTTTAGAATTATTTAATAATTCTTAAAATAACATTTTATATTAATATTAAAAAACATATAAAAATAAAAACTCTAAAAAACATTAAAAAAAATAAAATAATAAACTTTTAAAACATTTTATTTTCTTTAATCAATTCCTTCGCTTTAATTAATATTAAACAAAAAATACAAAAATGCATGTTCACACCATTTAGTATGTTATTTAATCATTGTTATGGCCATATATCACTTAGTTATTTAATCATTATCTGCATAATTTTCTGTTTAATTATTTCATTGTTATTTAGTTATTCTGTTTACGTCTAAATCCAAGAGAAAAATGATTGAACTGGTTGACTTCATGTCCTCAAGTCCAATCACGCGAACATTTGCATTTCATTAAAACTTAAGACAATTTTTCCCCAAATATTCAATATTTTCAAAACTTATACCTTTTAAGCCAAAACTTCGACATTAGGTCGTCGTATCTTCAAAAACCTGTCCATACCCCTTTTCGGCCAAAACAATTTATTTCTAATCAAACAAACATTTTAATAAACAGATATTTCAAAAGGTTCCTATAGAGTACTATAGATGCATTGGGTGCTAATACCTTCCCACTGTATAACCAACCCCCGAACCATAGATCTCTTTTCAAAAACGCCTTGTATTTTCATTACTTTTAAAAGTATTATTTTACATTGCATACTTTAGGGTTTTATTTCGCTCTTTCCCCTTTTCCCTTGGAAATAATAAAGCGCGGTGGCGACTCTTGCTTTTATGAGACGAATTAATCAATAATTCGATCTCCGATTTTCCCCGCTACA